>MU226236.1:1576703-1589303 GCA_018584345.1 Thuja plicata
ATGTTGCATTTGTTGATCCTTGTTCAAATTAAATAGTTTCTTTGTTTAAATCATCAGAGCATCTTTAATCCAAGTTTTCTGAAGACTTTGTGCTTCAGGAAATCGGGGTTACTATAGAAACTAGTGGTTGATATACTCCGAGGACTGAAGACTTTAGGCTTCAGTATTGGACAATAGATTAGAATACTTATTTGAGGTGAGGACAAAGACTTTGAGCTCATTGTATCACTTCATCTTTAGATAAATCAACTGCTGCCTCGTTTGATTGTTCTTAAGTCAATCATCGAGTCACCGGTATTATTGTTGCAAGGTGAACTGTATGTGTTACAGTTCAGTTCTACTTGAAGCCACCTACGGTAAGAAGGGAGCCTTCCCTATTGCTGAGAGAAGAGAGAAATCTCACATACTGCTGCCTAAAACACATGTTTTGCAAGTTGTAGTCTTAGTGACTTGCAAAATATTTAGCCAACATACAGATATCGGCCATTTTTTAAGACCCCCAATATGGATACAGCTGGATACGACCTTAATGAAAAACACACATATATTTAACACAATTTTCTAAGTTATTAGAGGAGATTTTCATTAATTCAAAAGAAGTATAGACACATAAATGCTACGTAAATAATTATAAGTTAATTTAACACTTTATAATATGCAAAAAATAGTAGAGTTGCATTGGAAGATAACCCAAAAAAATGGGTCATTGAAATAGAAAAACATTTCATTTGTCTTTTTCATTTGGTCTAGGTGTTGTTTATACCTAAAAAAAATTTAAAAATCGTAGGAATGAAGTTTTTTAAGTTTAAATTTGGGAAGATTTACATCAAATTTTGAAAGAATCAAATCACATAGTATTCGGCATGGTTGGAAAGTCAAGGATTTCAGGCACACATGGGTGCAATATTCGACGTGTATCCGGGCTGTATCGGATACATATCCAAATTGGATATGGGGATACGTGTGCCCAAGGAGGGGCAGAGGAGTTTCTGGCTACTCTGCTTGCAAAATATCATATTACTTCCAGTTTTACATTTTTTTATAATAATCGTCTAACCCATTTCACCATATGCTTCTACTTACCAACATCAGAATCTTGGTGATCAAAAGGTGTTATGGTTGCATACACTGTCCATTGTGAACTTACAAAATGAAAAAAAGATTGAGTTCAGTACATTATATGACTTACACAATGTAAGTAACAACCGCCAAAGTAACTCACACATTGTAAGGTGTGCCAAAATCTCCTCTCAATCTTTATGCATTCATTATTTTAAAATTTAAAAGATATCAGTTGATTATGAAGGAATATTCAATAGAATAATAAAAATCTTTTTCAGGGCAGGCACCTGGCCAAGGACATGTATTCGGACAAGAAGATTTTATTGGATTTCAAAGCACAAGTATTGTTTTTAATATTAGATGGAACGAGAATACTTGAAATGCAATCTTAAGAATATAAATGCTATTTTCATGAAAACCATAGGTCATTTTGATTTGCATACATCAATTGAATTTTCACCTGCCTTACAGGTGAACAACACTTCCCAAGTAGGCTTCCTAACAAACTTTCATCAAACAATTTTGCAATAATCATGGATATGGTTTAATGATAATTTTCAATTGGCTGCAGGCTATCCTTTCCAAACACAAATTGTCAGCAGAATGTCAAACCATAGTTGTGGGGAGATAGATTTATAGTGAAGAAGAAAAAACTGTCACAAAATAGAAGCTTTCATTTATACCTCTTGTGGACGTCAATGTATTCATCTGTCTCATCCACAATTTCTTCCTGCGGGATTTTTTCAAGAAAATGCACAAAATTAAACCAATAAACACTCAGATGAACATCAGATATTTGTCTCAAACTTGATTGTGCATTAAACTAAAATCTGGAGATCTGAAAGACATTATTTTTGGTAAAATAAGATGTGACAAGCATCAGTTAACAAATCGGTTTCCCAACATAGCAAGCTTGAGAAAAGGGTACAATTGTAAATTAAAATAAGGAAAAACGTCCACTTTACCTGCAGCAGCTCTTCAAAAACATCTTCAAGTGTGATAATACCTATGACCTCCCCTTCTTCAATGTCGTCTGGAATCTTGTTCTCTCCAGTGCTCGAGTCATCATGGCCTAGTAGATACTGTGGCTTGTCAAGAGCATTAAACTTAGTAGGCACTACTGCACTTCCAACTTGACCCTTCTCCATGTCTGCATCTGGCTCAACCTGATTCAGCATTATAGAAGACTTCAAATTTGAGTCTTCTGTTCTCTTTTTGAGACTTTCCTGAGTCTTCTCACTAACATCAAGTTGAGGCTTCTGTTTTCTAGTCTTGACAACGGCAGCCATGTGACTGCTTCCTTTCTGAAATTCATTTAAGATATCATAAAGTGGCATATCTGCTGGAACCCTGCAACATCAGTTCAAAAACAACTTAGAAATGCATTGCACACAAAACTTTGCATAAGAAGATATGTAAGAATCAAATCACCTGGGTATTCTCCTAATTGACACAGCACAGACTGGAGTTTCTGTTTCAGCACGCACTGTTAGGAGACTCTTAACCTGTCAACAGATTCAGTACCAATACTCTTAAGATTTGAATACAGCTTAGAGAATTCATTTTCAGCAAGGAAACCATTAAATTTTCAGTAAGAAAGAATTCAAAACGTGTTAATGTACAGGGGTTCCTATTAGAAACAAAAACCATTGTTTCTGAACAGTCTGTATGATTGAAAGCTTAATAATGTTTAAAATTTCTAATGCTTATACATATGATCATACCAAAAGAAGACCTATTATATTCTTAGGGTTTCCAGAGTACACAGGAACCCGACTATGACCTCGAGCCAAGATCTTCCCCATTGCCTCCCTGCCAAGCTCAAACTGTGTCACATTTCATAACTAAAGAGTAAAGACTAATATCACTAGATATTACAACCAAAAGGTAGTTGCAAGCTATACAAGACTGCTACAAAGGCAATATTTTATAAAGCAAAAGAAAACCACTGAAAGAAATACTCTAATTACAAAAATTGAAATCTATGAAAAGGGTTTGAACTATGAAGTATTTTGTAAGTCTTCTGAAAACCTTAAGTAAATCTTTCCCTTAACACCCCTTTCTATTTCTTGTTCATAATCAAGCAAGATAAATGAATGCATAAAAGCATTTTATTATGTTATATGAAATTATGAATGCAAACTTTGAAATGTTATTATCTCAGCATGGGTGTTAACAGCTTCAACATATGCAAATTATGGAATAAGACCTAGATTAATACATGATTTTTTTATTTTTTTTTGTGAAAGTCTGTTAATTTCCAACTCAAGCTTCAATAATAGTGAGAATGTCTCATACACAGACATTTATAGTTAAAAAATGACTTGAATCTAAAGATAGATATCAGTCACTTGATTCTCTAAACTGAATATGGCGGTGTCAGAAAACAATATCAACTTGTTATCCAAAGTAACAATAAACCAAGTGAAAATACAATGGTAAACTTAGATAATAAAAAAGTAGATGAAAACTGATGCTATTAATTACTTTGATTGGAAAGGAATGAACTTACCAATCCAACTTAGAATTGACATCCAAAGAAAAAGTTGATTCAATCGGTGTCATGGCCTCCTGAGCAGTCTGATAGTTCCATATGAGCCACATCATAGAGAAAACAGAGTTTTAATTAGAGAACCATAAAAACTACTGATTTAATATGACTATCTCATCACCTAAAGGCTAAAATAGGCATTGTATTGCTGCACATATCTTACCTTAAAACAAAGATGTGTTCCGTTCAATGCTTATGTCAGAACAAATGTTTGTTTTCATTTTATCTAATAATTCAAGGAATAAGATTTGCATGCATTAAATTTCTCTGTTCAAAGTATAATATTTGAATTTCACATCTGGCTGGTGCAAGATGATGGTGCTCTGATAAAATCTCGATAAAAAAACTGATATTTAAAACTGTATACTGTGAATTACCACATGCGCTGTCAGATAAACAGATCCTCTTCCCATGAATTGCTCATTCTCTAACAAGAGATGTGCACTTTTTAGTAAAAGGATGACAAGTAGTTGAAGGAGATACCCAAGCACTAACCCAAAATAATCACTAATTGTTCAGGATATCAAATGAACTTGAATATCAGCATCGTGACACCAAGAAGGCCAATAAAGAGTGGTGTAAACAGGTAGAAGGTGCAGATACCATAATATCCTTATATCAAACAATACTCATTCATGATGGAAACCTCTTGAAAAATTTATTGAACCATATCATTTAGAAGAAAGATAAGTCAACACAAAGTTAGTGTGGATGAACATGTGGCTGAATAACTGTTGATCCCAAGAACTCAACTGTGTAAGGAACGAAATGTGCCGAACGTGTTAGATCCATTTCTGTCCACTCCCCACTTTCTGGCATTTGGACTGGAGATCTTGTTATGTCACAATGATCCCGTCTTGGGTTACCATGAACAGCAAAAAAATGACCTGCAAAAAATCAAGGCCCAGTGCCACACCCAACTGAATATGACATGTTAGGGTGTGAATAAGCCCCATATCAAGTTCCAAACTACCCTACCTGAATTTCTAGTCAAAATTCCACCATTTCTTTTGTTGACTAAATGTTGGCCATACTTTGGTAATATGAAATTGAAACTGCCTTAATTTGAAACTGAAGCATGGTGACACATATCTCGTCATGATCAAAACTCTGGCATTTGACTTGAGCTAATTTTATTTTTTTTAAATATTAACTTGAGCTAATTGTAATGTCCCCTTTGTGAAATAGGATTTAATAATAAATAATAAAAATAAAATTAAAATATAAATAGATAAATAATAATATAATATAATTACAAGTTAATTAAGTTAATGAAAGGTCAAGAGATATATAATGAAGAGTTGTGACTCCCTCAACATTATAAAAGGGAGGAGAGTTCATTTGAAAGGGGATATGGAGGAAGGAAGAAAGAGGGGAGCATAGGGTTTAAAGAAGGAATGGGAAGAAAATAAGGAAGTGACTCATTCAAAGGGTTGTAATTATGAGGGGATGTGACTCTTTCAAAGGGACAATTATGAAGGGTTATGACTCTTTCAAAGGGAGAAATGTTGAAGGGTTGTGACTCTTTCAAAGGGTGGTAATTGTGAAAGGTTGTGACCATTGCAAAGGGGTAGACATGATGAAGAGGTGTGACTCTCCCCCACATTGGAAGGTATAAAGGGGAGAAGGTTTCATTTGAGGAAGACATCCAAGGGAATAATATATTATTCTCAAAGGCAACAATGAAAAGTGGTGACTCAATACTTATGAAAGGTGGTGACCCTTCTACCAACAAAGTATAAAGCAGTGTTCATTCCAAGCATTGATTTCTATGTCTATTGATTTTTTTTCTTTTAAGAGTATGTGGCATTGAAGATATTAATTTTCAAAGTTAATTTGTTTATTTAATTTGTTTTAGGTAACCTTATTTGCAAAATATGATAAGCGTTGTTACTATTTGTGGTGAGGGGTTCAAAGTCCCTAATGATGAGATAAAAGGCACTATTTTGACTCAAAAGGTGGTAGATGTCAAAGCCACAATTGATGAGAAACGTGAGATATGGAAGAAGGGTCGCACCATCATGACTAATAGTTGGACCGATATAGGTAGAATACTGCTGCATTTTCTTCTTTCTTCCTCAGGGAATTGTACTTTGTAAAATTCATTAATTTAGTGATTAGGATTTTTATAAGTTTTATGTTACTGAGTCATTGATTTTTTTCTTTTCCAAGTGGCACTGTTCTTGAAGTCAATTGATGCTTCGAGAAACACAAAAACTGTTGACTTTCTTTGTGAGGCCTTGGAGGAAATGTTGGCCAAGGTGGGTGAGGAGAACGTGGTACAGATAGTTACAAATTATGTTACTGCAAGTAGACTTCTTATGGATAGGCAGCCCTCCTTGTTTTGGACTCCTTGTGTTGTTCACTACCTTGACCTCATTTCAGAGGATCTCTACAAACTTCCCCGAATCAAAACATCTATAAAGAATGCAAAAAGTGTTTGTAAATACATATATAATGATACTTGGGTCCTCAACCAAATGAGAAATTTCACAAATAAGAAAGAATTGAATTGTCTAGGAATTACCCACTTTGCAACCAATTTTATCACATTTCAATTCTCGTTTTATTAAGGCCACTTTGAGATGCATGTTTTTTAGTGAGGAGTCTACATCATCATATGGAAAGACCATTGCAAGGGTTAATATGGTTGATCGGGTTTTTGATAAGCATAATTTTTGGCAACCAGCCAAAGAGATTGTACATGTAACTTTCCATTATATTTTTGTTCTTATTTCCATTTCATTTGCTTATTTTTGTTCTCTTATTTATATTCATTGTTAATGTTTCACAATGATTGCAGTTCACAGTCTCTAGTTGTTCTCATAGAAGCTGACGAAGAGAAGCCTGCAATGGGCTAAATATATGAGGGCATGGATAGGGAGAAGGAGGCCATTATATTTGTTTATCAAGGGTTGAGGCTAAGTACTATCCCATATGGAGATCATTAACCAATGATGGCACCTTCAACTTCACAAGCCTTTACATGCAGCTGCCTACTACCTTAATTCAGAATTCCGATTTTGCCCAAATTTCAAGGTTCATGAAGTGTTGAATGGGCTCTACACACTTGTAGAGAGAATGACACCTAATTCATCAATTGGAGCACAAATAGTCTGTGAGAAAGAGATCCTCATACTTGCACAAGCAAACCTCTTTGCATGACACATGCAAGAAAAATCGAACGGAAATGCAGCCAGGAAAAAATCTATTAAAGGCATAATTTATATTCAAAAAATAAACTTTTCTATCTTTTACCATTTTACATCAATAAACTAAAAAGTTACAAAAATAGAATTGATTTTTATTTATTTGTGATTTCTTCTAGGTAGATTGTGTTAGAATTTTTTTCCATCAACGTTTCGGAACACACTCCATGATCCATCATCAAGATGATACAAGAAAGCATAAGGAACACAAAATGAGAGTTGATGGAAAAAAATTCTAAAACAATCTACCTAGCAGAAATCTCAAATAATCTTTATGGATTGTGGAAATTTGCTATCCTTAATTGATTTTTATTTTTCTCATTTTAGGTACATGGTGGGAGATGTTTGGTGCTAAGGTGCCAAATTTACAAAGGATTGCAGCTCACACCTTGAGCCAAACATGTAGTGCTTCAGGATGTGAACACAATTGGAGTATGGTTGAGCACATACACTCCAAAAAGCACAATAGTTTGTCAATGCAAAGGTTGAATTATGTTTGAGCGCATTTACTCCAAAAAACGCAATAGTATGTCAATGCAAAGATTGAATGATCTTGTGGATGTTCATTACAACCTTTGCCTCTCACAAATAGATCTTGAGCATTAACCTGTCTCCTATCACTTTAGAGGAGGTTGATCCATAGCCAAATTGCATCACCGAGATTGATGATCCTATCTTCCGCAATGATGACTTGGCATGGGTCAATCAGGTGTATTGAGAGGCAAAGGAGGACAAAGCATAAGGAGACCCATTAGATGGTGATGTGCATGTCATTGAGCCTAACACTCAAACATAGGCAGACATCATGGTTGCAACATCATTCAAGACCTATCATGGCTGCAACATCATTCAAGACCTATCTTAGACGCACACGTAGGAGGACTGGGGTGCCGAGTGATATAGGCTCCTCTAATGTAAGAACCCCTACAGGTTCTAACTCTATCAAACCACTAATTTGCTATGCAAATGATATATTTGTTTTGAAATTGTGATAAATACGAATTTCTATGAGTTTCTAGTTGTATTGATAGGTAAGATAAATTATTTTCAGAATTCTGATCTTTATAACAGCAAACACTAATACCAAATTCGAATAATTTATTGCAACCAGAATAGTGAATAGCATACCAGGAGTCTCGTGCTAGCCTGGAAATGTGTTCTTTTATTGATCGAACTGGTGAAACTGGCAATACAGGAGTACCCAAATGGTGACAATACCTCTAATGGGGTTTATTTGCATCAACTATAATTATCAAAACCAATTATGGAAGAAATAGATAGATCTTCTACAGTTTCCTCCAAGCGTGTAGGCAAGGTCATCAATTTTGACAAGTTTTCCACATTGAAATGTTGATATTAACCATGTACACTTATGAGAGCCTGAAAGAACCATTTCTTTATTTACAACTGCTATTGATAATGATTGTCCAACCTTATTCGAACCCTAACTGCTGCTAATTTATTTATTTGACACCTCAGGTGCCTCAGAGGTGTATGACATGACCTAGGAAGCCACGTGAGGGCTGGGAAATCGGTGTGGCAGCTTTCAATGGCCTTTAAAACCTGATCAATTTGCTGTCACCAATCTGATAATGCTGCTATAGGTCTGCACTTAACAAACCTTCCGATATATGCACAAACCCTTGATATTTCTTCACCTTTTTGGCCCAAATAGAACTCCTGAATGAAGCTCTCTCAAGCAATAATATCAGCTGGTATCTCACAGCCTCATAATTGCATAAACATGAAAGAGATTCATTCTCCAATGAATGAAGATGACTAAAACCCTTGTGTACTTCTACACACAGCTCCACATCCAAAAAGCACAAGTAAAAAATGTCTTCTGAATGCCTTCTATTTGCTTTTTGGAGCCTTTTATAGCTTCTCAAAGCTGGTCGATCCCTTCTAGAGACTTCTTAATCATTTAATATCATTTAAAATAATATTAAATGTGTGCACATGACTTTATTAAAATATTTCAATATTTAGCTTCCAGGTTATAACTAATTAATGCACTTTAAAAATCACCTAAATGAGGGTCATGGCCCCATTGCACATAAAGTGATTTTTAATACCTTATAATATAATTGCACTTTATTAATAAAGTAATCACTTTATTAATAATTACACAACTTCGTAAATAACCATTATTTCCCAATCTTGTATGAGCCTGGAAGTCCACCATTGTGTCCACTATGCACCCAATTGCCTTACTAAAAATAGTAATGGTCCCTTTCTATCAACCACTTCCTTACTATAAATAGTAAATCCCTTATTAACTGATCAAACCAACTATGCATTGCAATCATAGCCTATTCAAGTGCCCTGCTATAAATAGTAACCCTAACTTTGCTGAAATAGTCACTATAAATAGTAAGTGAGCCAAATTGAGTCCAATGAAGGCCAAACCAGAACATATGCTAAGCTCTGATGAAGAATACACACTGATCTCTGCCAAAAGGGGACCCTCTATCCAACTGCCTTAGCCTACGAGGGCCAGTGATCGGCTAATCCAACAAACTCTGATGCTCGCGAAAATGGGGACATTACATCTAAGGCTTGAGCAATAGATTACTAGCTTTTGTTTTGATATTTGTTTGGAACTTTTGATACTGTGGATTCATATTCCATGAGCTTTGTAGACATTGGACACTATTTATATATCTAATGTGTTATTTAACTTATTTCCTTCAGCTAAGGTTTTCTTTTATACTTATGTTATCAATGTATACTTTTGTATGTGTTCAAAATAGCTTCTATTTGATGAGATCATTATGTCTTTAAGGTTTATTTATTAAAAGGTGCATGAAACAAGTTTTAAATCCTTAAAAATCTCTGTAATTTTTGGGTTTTTCAATTTGTGGAGTCTTTGCAAATAGAAATAAATATACTGACTCTATCCTATTGATCCAATTCAACCCCGATGCTTATGATAATATATACACAAATGACTATTGTAGAGCACCAATTTATCACTCCAAATAGCAATAGAGTGGTAAAATCATAACGTGGTAACGAGCAGAGTTCAAAATAATATTAATCCCAATATCATCAGCAATTGCAATTAGCAACAATGACTATATTAGACAAAAACAAACTAAAGGCAATGACAAACATCAATTGAAGAGTCTAAGTGATCGCAGCGTGTAGGCTCGAATACCAGAGGCAGTGATAAGTAATTAAGGCTCTCATAATCCAGCGATAAAGCAATTGAAGGTTCACATAATCACAGCGATAAATAAACCAATGGTTCATGGAAATAAAACTAGGAGACAATGATCAAGTGAGAGGGTGTGATTAACAAAGGAGTTGTGTCCGCTGTTGAAGGGACAGCAACCTAATTAGTTACAAAGAGTCCCCACCTTTGCAAAGATGATGACCGCTGGGAAAGACATACCCTCCCATCCACATTGAAAGGATATATATGCAGCACATCAGCCATTCAGAGAGGCAGGGAAGAAGGATCATAAGCATTCATTTAAGGAAGAGATCTGCAGTCTCGCAGTTAATATATTAGACAGCAATTAGTCACTTTATATACTGTTCAAGGCATTGGTATGATGCATAGTACATTCTGATCTGGCTGATTGATTATTTTGTCTTCCATTTGATAGGAGGTAGGAATACTTGCAGATAATCTATTGCTTCTAGTATGTTTTTATATGCATAAGTAATGATGATTAACATTAAAACTTTCATCCTATCTACCATTCTGTTATGGAGGAGAGGTAGGGCATATGAGGAATGCAAATAGCATAAGGGGTCCATTCAAGTTGGGAAACCCTAGGTGGGGCTGGGAGGCCAAATGGCGGCTGTCATTCTGTCCTCCTAGGCTTGATGCGCCTTATCTGATCTCCCATGGTGTTTCATAATGTGGATAGATTATTGGGGAAAGCTTTAACGGAATCCCACATGCACATTATGGTGGAATACACATAAGGGATGCAAGTAGCATCTAAGTTCCATTTAGGTAGTAGTAACCCCAAGTGTGGCTGGGAGGCCAAATGCCAGGTGTCATTTCATGTTCGTAGGCTTAATGGACAGCCTTGACGCGCCTTATATGATCTCCCATCGTGCTTCATAATATGGATAGGTTATTGGGGAAAGCTTTAAGGGAATCCCACATGTACATTATGATGATTAGAATTCTATTTTAACATTGTTGAATTATATGTTTATTTATCCTTGATAAGTAACCTGTATGAAAGCTCTAAATTGAGATATTAACTTAACACTTTACATCCCCAAACATACCTCAAAGCCCAATTGGAAATTCTAGGGAAAGTTGAGTAAGAATCCCCATAGGGGACATTACATGGTCATGCTAAACATTCAAAATTCTTGGCTAGCAGAAAGAATGATGGAACCATTACCCAAGGTAGAATAGATCATATTTGACCAAGAGGGAAATGGAAACAATTGGTGGTTATTGTAGAAGCTCCAAAGTTAAAAACAAACACTCAATTTCCCTATGGAAAGCATTCAAAACCAATACGAGATAGTCTAGATTGTGGTGATCTAAGGGGCCTACAAGTAGAGGTCTATGCATAGATATGTGGCAAGGACTATAGAGCATTGAATAGCATTCGCGTGTGGATCTAGAGCACACTACAATGTTGAATGGTTGTTGTAAGCCATAGTTGGTAGAGCATGCCGGGTTGTGCGTGAGCAATGAATTTAGGCTTCTTATTAGCCTATTATAGACTGGGGGCAGATTTTACATTAATGTAATGAACATAGCATTGTTTTTCTTTCGTTTGGCATGTGATTTATTGTTATTGTGAATAAATGCTAGGTTAAATTGTCTTTCACTAGAGCCCTTGCCTAGACTGCAATATATTATACATCAAGATGAGAAATGGACAAAATATATTCTTGTTTAATATGTTGTGTGTTATGACATGATGATTTTGTATTGCAATATGTCTATGTTTATTTCATATTGTTGCCAACCAAATCCTGACTGCCCATCCATTTGTGAATTAAGTAGTCTATCTAAACCTTGTCCATTACTAATTAGGCATTAGATTGCATTGGGAAGTGAAAACAGGCAAAGAAATTTAAAATGGAGAAAATCCAAAATTGATGAGAGATAATGTTGACGAGCTAGAAGAACCCTTCACTCATTCTAAAGTATGGTTGCACTAAGATTTTGCAGCCAAGGAGTCTAAGGGCACATAGAATCTCCTCACACATGTAGTAGATAATCATGTTTGATACAACTATCAAGAAAATGCTTGTCCCTTTGCCAAACTATTTGATTCTCCTCTATCTTTAATAGAAAAGACAATAAAAGGAATGAAAACAAGAAACTATAAGCAAGTGCATTCACAAGAATAATGAAGATAATGTGAAGAGAAAGAGATGGTGTCAAGGATTTAAGAACTTCAAGTTTAGAACAATAGAAATTGTGTTATCACCATTGTGGAAAAAAATTTGAAAAGATGCTACACTCTAGAATCTAGAAAGGTTAGCAAAGAGAGAGTAGCCATAAATTTCAATAAAACTAGTGATATCTGAACTTGGATGAGGCAGACTTTGGCCCCTATTATGATAAATATGAAATGTGAAATAAATACTACAAGATTAACAGACTATCGAGTACAACAATGCCAAAATTGCAAGGAATCAAGGACAAAGTGGGTAGTTTAGCAAGAGGGGTATGATAAAAGGGGTGAGAAAAGCAGTGTTACACCGGTACGGGGGTACGGGGGGACGGGGGGACGCCGGGACGAGTTTCGGGTACGCGAAAAAAAAGGGCCTCAATTTCGGTACGGC
>MU226236.1:1632338-1649746 GCA_018584345.1 Thuja plicata
TCATAAAATTATATTAGTTTTATGATTCTATCAAAGATTCAAAATTCATTGTTCAAATATGAAATATGATAATATCATAAAGATGATCATGATTACTATGAGTAGCATGATATGAATCATGATTGATATCAAAATGAGTACCCAAGTACCGTCCTGAAGCACCCATGTACAGTCTCGGAGTACCCAAGTACAGTCCCAAGTACAGTCTCGAAGTACCCAAGTACCGAAGTACCCAAGGGGTGCGGGGACGCGTGTGGCTGCGGTATGGCAGTGTTTGAGCAGCGGTGGGGGTACTCCGGTACGAGGAGTACCCGTCCCGGGGACGTCCCGGTACCAGGTACTCTGGGGTTTTGGGCCGGGTACGCGTCCACGGGTTACACTGGTTACAACTTACAATCATAAACCTACTACCCCAATTTTGGGCTATTATTCCAAATTTATTGCAACCTATGGGCAAAGTGCTCCAAATTGAAGAAAGCAGAACTATTTTGCCACTTTTGCATGCAAGGACTTTGGTATCTCTTACTTCTAGAGTAAATTTCCCTAGTAAATTGGAAATTAATATGGTTAAATATATAGTGACTTGTGATATTAAATTATTGGGAGGGCTAAATGCATGTTTCTAATGTATAGATGATGGACATCGAAAAAGGGAAATTACAAATAAAGAATTATAAATGTGAATACAGAGAAAAACCTAAGAACCTAGTTAACAATGAAAATATTCTTAAAGTTCAGAAGGAAAAAAAAAAGAATTTATAAATAAGAAAGGTCCCAAAATATTCCTAGATATGTTCAATGATGTGAACAAGCTGGAAAATAGGTTAAAGAATGTTGTCATCTTCTTTGCTGCCATGGATAGGGATAATCTCCCCTCACACAAGTTTTTTGATAAATGACTTTGAATGGGGCAAGAGATTAGATTTGTATATTTTTGTTTTGTAGAATGGTGCAAAAAAGGTGTGTGTACTGTGTATACATATATATACATACACATATGTGTGTGAATATACATACATATGTATGTACACACGTATATATATGTATGTGTGCGTATGTATATGTATGTATGTAGATATATGTGAGTATGTAACTATGATACTCATAATTTATTAATTGCTGATCAAAAAATATTTAAATACATCATAATATGCAAAACTGAAAACACTCATAAATTCATAATTCGATGATTTGTCAAATGTCATTACACATTGATAATTAGAATCAGTATTTAATAATCTTCATATTGCTCTTCATCAAAAGCGTCGAAGTCAACATTTGGTTCAATTTTACCTGAACCACAATGAGTTACAATACCACTTCCACTAGCCATGTACTGTACAAGTTGCCTCACCTAAAGATATTTTATGGCAAGTTGTGCAACAATAACGTCTAAGTCAACACACTGAAGAGTTAGTTCCCAATTCCTTGTCAACCCCTCATCGTAATTAAGGCCTTTGAAACCACGCAAACCTTCATGACACACCATTTTCACAATTTTATCACTTAAGGATGAAATTATGTACATGGGCACTTTTTTGTTTATAAAAATGTTTTTAAAAACTAACTTTGCGACCTTTTTTTCGGGGAGGGGCGGGTCCCCCTAGGTTTTCCTAGGTTAGGGACCCAAAGCAAGCCCAGTGGAAAACCAGCCCAAGGACCCAAACCTCAACCGTACACATATAGGTGTGGAGATGTTTAGAGGAATGTGATGTCCCCGTTCTGATATAGAATTTAATAATAAATAATTTTTAAAAAGTGAGATTTTATTAAATAAATAATATATTACAATCTATTATTTATATAATAATATGAACACTTGCTTTGCTTTGACAAGTCGTTGACTTAAAACAAATTGTATCTCTCTAATACGCACCTTCTAACAAGTCAAATGTTATCCTTAACCATTATCGCATACTGGTTATGAATGTTTCTTTGTATAAATCGTGCCTGTTTAAATACTTGTTTTATTCTTCAAGGGAATTCGATCTTATGTGTTTAACAGTAACTATATCCACCGTGGCAACTCTTAATCTACATGACCACCAGTAATTGTTTTCCAGCCACTCTTAATTAGCACATACGCTGCTACAAATTGGAGTCTTCTTTCCAAACACGTACTGCTCCAAACACATACGCTGCTTGTTAGAATCTTGACTGCCGCTTTAAAAGATCAAACATAATATAATGAAGTTGCACAGCCAATATACCTTTAGCTTCAAAGTCGATCTTGGCTTCTTCAAGGCAATTATTGATATGTACATATCGCTACTCCATACGGTTTCCATAACTAGCAACTCCACCAATAACAATTTACTTACAACATTCAACGATAATTACTGATCAGAATATCACTGAAAGAGAGACGACTATCTATCCTCTAAAGGGAGTATGATATTAGCTAAGTCTTGTCACCAGTTATTAAAGGAACTAATCGTAAGCTATAACCCACCAATTATTTAACAATAATGATACAACAGATGGTATTGTAATACGAATCACTTAAACAAACTAATACCATGAAATAATGTGATTTACTTAATATACAGACATACCGCTAGAAAGGCGACTCCCCCCATCGCTAATATGAGGAGTCAAATCCACTTCAGGAGGCATCGAATAGGGGATATATTAGCATGAACGAAAGGAATGAATGGGAGT
This sequence comes from Thuja plicata, assembly GCA_018584345.1. Lineage (NCBI taxonomy): Eukaryota > Viridiplantae > Streptophyta > Pinopsida > Cupressales > Cupressaceae > Thuja > Thuja plicata. The sequence continues at coordinate 1,635,000 of MU226236.1, forward strand.
AGGAGTGAACTGTATGAAATATATATTGGATTTAAGATTGTCTTAGAAGAAAATAATAGACGATCGCTGTGAAGGAATATGTATGGAGATTCAAGTAGGAGATTCCATGGAGATTTGTAAGTATACAACCGATTCATGAATTGGATATTGATTGTAGAATATTATATTTGAATTTATTAGGATGAGAACTATTAAATGATCAAAAATATAAATATATATATTCAGAATAACACTTACATGTTTATATATACATCCATAATAAGAATTATACTTATATGTTTGTATATATATTAACTATATGCATCTTGAATAATAGAAGTGAAATAAGAATAATACTTGTATATGTATATTATATATACTTCTATGATAATAGCAGTGAAACCAGAATGATATATATATATATATATGTGAATCATGATAATGGAAATGAAATCACAATTACACTTATGTTTGTGTATATAAGATAATGGGAATTAAAATTATATATATCTCAAATTACAATATATGAATTATATATACAAATCAGCATCATACAATCAGCACTATATTCTACTCAAGAACTTTACAAATAGGAAGGTAACAGAGTTGCTACCAAAATATGTATAATAAGAATTTAAGAAATAATTGTAATTATATATATATAAAATCATTGCAGATTTACTAGATATAATTTATATTTGAAATCATTCTTTGATATTAGATTTTGAAATAAAACATGATGTAAATGTTAAACATGCTACTATGAGCCTTGTATTCAATATAAAATCCAAGTTACATTAAGGATGATATAAGGACAATTGGAAATAGATATAATTCCATTGTCACATTAAGATTTATAGGAGGATATAGTCCTCATTAAACCAGTACTTACTGATGGCTAGCATATGCATATGTGATTAAGCCTTGGATAGGGGATGTCTCTTCCAAGAAGAGGAATGGACCTAATAATGGTCAGCCTACATGACCTAAGGGATGTGCTCCAGCGGACGATGGCAAGAATAACCAAAGGGCCGCTTTAGAATGAGATCATTCAAAGCCAGAGGGTTCTTATCAAAGGTTATGAGCCCCACCCAGCAGACTTCACTTGGGAGTCCTAAGGGATGCGCTCCAGAGGACGATGGCAAGAATGACCAAAGGGCCGCTTTAGAATGAGATCATTCAAAGCCAGAGGGTTCTTATCAAAGGTTATGAGCCCGACCTGGAAGACTTCGCTTGGGAGTCCTAAGGGATGCGCTCCAGAGGACGACGGCAAGAATGACCAAAGGGCCGCTTTAGAATGAGACCATTCAAAGCTAGAGGGTCCTTACCAAAGGTTATGAGCCCGACCTGGTAGACTTCTCTTAGGAAGGGTTAATAAGGGGTAGATAAGTTATAACTAGATAGATTCTTATATCATGTTTATATGTTTGCAATTTTGTTTATTTTTAACAAGTCTTTTGCAGGTTCGCGCAATTAAGAACTAACCCGGAAAGCAAGGGACATTACAGAACCAGCCCAAGGACCCCAACCTAAACCGTACACATATAGGTGTAGGTGTGTTTAGAGGAACCTAGTAAAAAAGCTTCAAATTGCTGGCCTAATCCTAAATGGATGCCTGGGCCAAAAATTTAAAATTACAAGTTGTGTGTCAGCCATAAAGTTGTTACAAGAAATATCCCATTTGAATTGAATGATTTATCCATGAAATCAAAATAATCAAAAATGGGTCATGACAAACTACCTAGCAAATGATGAGTAGAAACATATTCAAGATATTTTAAGAGCAAGTTAATGGGAGCTACACAGACTTCAAGCATTTCTATATAGAAGACGAAATACATGGTTGGGATAAGCAAGGGAGAATTTTATAATTAGAAGAAACTACTATCAATAGGAATACAAAATTTCTTATCTTTGAAGCACAAAGCTTTCCATATGACACAACATGCAATTGCATTATTTCTAGACACAATTTATATGCAAATACCATTAGTGGTAGCTGATCTATTTCCATTGAATATTAAGTATGATCTTTCATGGCCCTCTCTCTTCAGATGGAAGTCTCTAGGTTTACTACTAATAGCAGGGAAAGAAAACCTAGACCACTACAAGAAAAAGGAATCATATACAAGCTAAATCATCTTATGAAGAAGAACCAATAGAAGAAGGTGATACTGAAGGGATGAGGAAGTTGAAATTATAGAAATAACATCTCCTTCTGGCACCACACCTACAGAACCTTCTTGGAACCCCACACCCAAAAAATTATCCAAAGAGGCCTCACAACACAGAGACAAGCAGTTAGGTATATCAGGGGCTCCCATTGATGTCAGAATATCCTCCCTTGAGCCCTACACAAGAATTAAGCAACAAGCTCAATCACTGTCTACACAAGAAACAAAGCAGCAAACTCAATCACTCCCTACTCTTCAACAAGAGGTAAGTCCTCAACAGTTGCATGATAGAAGTGCTCAAAACTTGCATGTTGAGTCACATAGCCCAGTCCATAGTGAAGAGGATGAGATCACCGTTTAGCTTTCTATACCAAATTGCAGTGATACCCTTGGTATCTGTAAAGACCCTTGTTTATTTGCACCTTCTTACTATGTTTCAAACCCAGGAATTTCGTCAAACAGATGATAATTTCTAATGGTTTGCAATGCTGTTTCTATTTTTACACAGTTTGGTTTAGAGTTTTATTTTAAACCTCTTATCAAACAGAAAATTTGTTATTTTAATTAAAGAAATGTAAGAACTGATTCAGACAGCAGAGATGGTAAGTTTTAGGATCAATGTTTATGCACCTGATAATACTCAATCTGTTCTGTTTCTCTCAGTAGTGCAGAAACAGTCTGTTATTATCAGAGGTACAAAATTCAGAACCTAGATTAGTGCCAACAGCCTCGGTAATGGCACATCCTCTCACAACTTCTACCATCTCAGATACAGTCCAGGAATCATTCAATGATGCAAATAAAGAATTGTCACCTTGGTTACGGCTACTGAAACATCCAATAACTATACAGTTAGACAGTGCTCCCAATAACACTATTGTCAATCCACCAACTGACATTGATTTACATGATAACAAATGTCGGACCTTTCCAAATAAAGAGTCTCCAACAAGATTTGCAATACATCCATGCACAAAAAATGAAAAAAGAAACAAAAAATCACCACCCTAACCCAATATCAGGTTTCTCATATTGCAACAGATAAACAATACACAACTATCAGAAAAACCCACGCAAGCCGCAATGATGGATAAAAACTTCTCTGTATATTAAAATTATGACAAACATTTACTTCACTTCAAGCCCGACATTTTTTTACTAGATGATTACTTAAATTTCCATCAATGCTCTAACTGAAGATTCTGAGCGAATCCTCCAATTTCCATATAGGCAAATGTCCCACTGACGAAAATGGACTCCCAGCTCCAATCCCGAGAACAATTTGTGAATTTCACTAATCAAAAGAATTAATTATTCCAAACATCTCCGGAGACAATTCTTGTAATGTGAATTTCCCGTACAACAAATCTGCTAGTTACTTTATTTAAAGTGACTTTATTAATTAAACTTTAGTCAATTTATTAATTATTTAATATTTCCTTTAATTAGAAATATTAAATAATTTATTTATTTTTTCCTTATTCTTTATTTGGGTTAGGGGACATTATTGTACCATTCAGCAATATATTTGGGACGTAGATTTGATAGCACACATCATCTGTGCGGTTGTTGATATTGCACAGAAGTTGGATAGTACTCACACTCTGTAATGTCCCGTTTCTAGTCAGTACCAGTGGTTGAGGGGTTAGCCCATCTTTTCGACCCTCGTGGGCTAATGTTCTTGGTTAGAGGGTCCTTGGATAGCTGTTACCTGAGCAATAGGGACATGACTTCTCATCAGAGCCAATTTGGTTTCAGGTCCAGAGCTTTGCATTTTTTGTTAGGCTCAGTTTGAGGGACATACTATTTATGGTAAGCCAATTTCGCTCAGTTACCACTTTTGGCAGGGCACTTGGACATCTGGCATTTGTAGTGTATATCTGGATTTATAGTTGATTCCTTGGAGGATATTTTATAGCTTGTGCACATGATTATTTAATTATTAATAAAGTTTCACTTTATTAATAATATATTATTAAGGTTTATTTTAATATTATGGAGTAACGAGGCCAAGTCCTCACTAATGAGCATTTAATATGTTTTAAAAGTGGGCGCCTAACCCAAGGGAGACATAAATTAATATTTTATAAAGTCAACGTGCATCAAAAGAAAATGCTTTTAAGTTATTTGAATCTAGTTGGTGAAGCTCATAGGATATATTTTGTATGAGGAAATATAAAAGCCAATAGCTAAACATCGATACATTATGCATTGATGAATTTTGTCTTTGAAATGAGAAGAATTTGGAAGAGTGCAAGGGTTTCAGCAAATTGGCTTGGGAGAATGAAATTCTTCTTCGTTTCCAGCAATTTTAAATGGTGAAATATCCATTGAATTTTGCAATCAATGATGGCTTCATCCTGGAGTCATAAATGTGCCTAAATCCATAGTTTTTATGGAGAAGTTTGAATGAGTTTCAGAAGTAAATGCAGAAAATTTTGCCATAGTCGGTCAGCAATAAAGAATTGCAGCATTTAGACAGATTTTGTGGAGTTTTTGAAGCAACCGACTCATAGATAGCCCACGTGAGCCTTCTAGGCAAGGTGTCTAGACTCCAGGTCTAATCGCATAGCATTTTGGCTTCCCTATCACCACAATGTTGGGCATCCAATGGTATTTATGCATTGTATGATGATCTGGAAAGGATTCGGTGAATTCTTATAAGCTGCATCTGCATACCAAGTTCCTCTAATAGCTGCGATTTCATTTCCTACAGGCAATAATTGCATTGTATGCATTGTTATCATCTAATAGTAAAATAAGAGAATATTTGTCTGTGTTTTTTGCACAAGTTAGATATAATTTCATGCATTGTTCTTACTTTCAAAAAAGACAAAAAAGCATAAAATTCCAAAACACAAAAAAAAATACAAATTCTTCAAAGAGCAAATTAGCCAGTTGCCAGTTGCCAGTTGGATAGAGGTTGAACCAGCAAGTTTCATCACAATGGTATCAGAGTGGTTTCCTGCCATCCTGGAGGGTCGGGTTTTATAAGCAGCCGCAGAGATTTGTTCCTCACAGGTATTACACTCGCAGGAGAATTGAGCCATAGGTTGAACAAGTACAGAAAACACCTTTGGCTATAATGGGCGACAGGAGAGGTGGCAGTCCACCCAGAAATATAGGTGACAATGAGGACAGAGTGGCAATGAACATTTCCAAAGGTCTTGCAACTGGACAGCAGCAAGTTACCAATGTTTTGCAACAGCTTACCACAACCATCCAACAAATGTCACTACCTAGAGGACAAAATAATGAATAGGAAGAGCATGGCAGCACAGCTGGGTCACCAAGAGCATGTAGAGTGCCTACAAGGACTTATGACAAACCCACACGTCGCACATTCCTGCGTAATGATTCAGAGGAAGATAGTGTTGAGGAGGAAGAGGGCTTAACATTTACAGATAATATCCTAGCAATGCATGCTGAGTGGGATGCATTACCCCAACAGGTCAAGGAACATCTGAATTTTGATAGGTTTATGTCTCAAAAGAGGGATCACAATAGGGCAAGACAAGACAGAAGGCCAAGAAACAAGAGCAGTCATCTTAAGCATGCCACTAGTAAATTATCTCTTCCCACTTTTGATGGCAGCAGTAAAATGACAGCAAGAGCTTGGATTCACAAGCTACATACCTTCCTGACATCACGTCCTATGGCCGAAGAAGATGTCATTAGATTTGTTGTTTTACACTTGGATAGTTTAGCCCATGATTGGTGGTATCATGGGATGGTCACCTTGCAATATGACCTCATCACCGCATATCAGGAGTTTGTCGATAGATTGGTTGAGCGCTTTGACAGGAGGGATCCTGAATTCTATTTCAGAGACTTAGCTCAACTGAAACAAACTGGTAGTTTGGAGACTTACATAAGTGAGTTTCAAAAATTTAAGTTATTGTCACAGGTATTTCAGAGAGGAGGCTTGTATTATTTGTTGAGAGGTTGTATGAGCCTTTGAAAGGATGGATTAAGGCATTTGATCCTCAAACTCTACAGGAGGCTATGAAGAAAGCACGTAGCATGGAAATGTCGACTCCTCACAGCAAGTTTGTTTCCAAACCTTCTACTTCAGCTAGTGATAGTAAATCAGCTCCAAAGAAGGTTGAGAATTCTTATCCAAAAAAAGTCATTTGCAGCCCCAATGGACAAGGAAACACTCAACGATCTTCGTAGAAAGAAATTTTGTTTCTATTGCAAGGGTCCTTATGATGAAAAACATGATTGTCCTCTAAGGTCAAAAGGGAAAAATAGGCAGATGGAATGGTTTTATGATAAAGAAAACCAGTCTGATATAGAGGAGCAACAAGCTGTCCAAGAAGATTCAGGAGCTGAAAGTGAAGGAAAAGAAGGTGAAGAGGTAGGTGAAACAAGTCTTAAGGAAGTATAGCTCTCTTGCATGAAAAAGGAAGGGTCTTTCAAGATGCATGGACTCTTGGCAAGACAAAGAGTGATCTCCCTCCTTGATACAAGTAGAACACATAACTTCATAGATGCACGGTTAGTGGCAAGGCGTGGAATCCAAACTCAAGAGTTTGAGGAAATAAGGGTGAAGGTAGCAAATGGCTATACTCTCAAGTGTGATAGAATGATTCCTGATCTTCCCTTGCGCTTGAACAACTATGACTTCAAGGCAGATTTTTATGTCGTTAATATGGGAGACATAGATGTAGTCTTTGGTATGAGATGGCTTCATGACATAGGAGTGTCTACTCTCAACCTCAGGGACGTGGAGATGAGATTTGAAGTGGATGGTAAGACACATGTGTTGAAGGCCATCAGGGAGAGTAACTTGAGGGTTATTTCATTCAAGAGGATGGAGAGACTCATTAGACATGACATGGTTGAGTGGGCAACAAAGTGTAGATTAATGCCTACACATGATGAACAGGAAACACCAGCTTACAATCCAGATGTACAACAACTCAGAATTAAACACTCTAAAGTGTTTAGTGATATTCCACTTGGTAGGCCTCCAGATAGAGGTATAGAGCACATCATTGAGTTGAAGGAGGGCTCTAAGCCCATCATGATCACACCTTACCAGCATCCCAAGCGGCTGAAAGATGAAATTGAAAAGACTATCAAAGATTTGTTAGCTATGGGACACATTAGGCCAAGTAAGTATTCTTTTGCTTCATCAGTGGTTTTAGCGAAGAATAAAGATGGTACATTCGGGATGTGTATTGACTACCGGGTCTTGAATAAGAAAATGATTAAGAACAGGTATCCCATCCCTCGTACTGATGAACTTATAGATGAGCTTCATGGAGCTTATTTTTTCTCCAAGATAGATTTGAGGACAGGCTACCATCAGATCAAAGTTAGAGAGCAGGATATTGAGAAGACTGCTTTCAAGTGTCATTGTGGGTATTTCGAGTTTTTGGTTATGCCATTTGGCTTAACCAACGCACTAGCTACTTTTCAGTCGATTATAAATAGGGTCTTCCAGTCTCAGTTAAGGAGACTTGTCCTTGTGTTCTTTGATGCCATGCTAGTGTACAGTAAAACTTGGAACACTTAGCTCATCTGGATACTGTGCTGAGTATACTTGACAGGGAGTCCTTGTACGCCAAGGTGTCCAAATGTGCATTGGGCATGACTGAGTTGTTGTATTTGGGTCACATTATCAGTGTAGAGGGTGTGTGCATGGACCCGGAAAAGGTTCGTGCTATTATTGAGTGGTCTACTCCTAAGAACTTGACTCATCTCAGAGAATTTGTGGGATTATGTGCCTTCTATCGTCGGTTTGTTAGTGGTTTCTCACGGCATGCTACACCACTTACAAATTTGACATGGAAGGAGGCTTTTGTGAGGACTCCTCGGGCACAAGAGTGTTTTGAGAAGTTCAAACAGTTGATGACGACATGCCCAATTTTAGCTTTACCAGATTTTACCAAGCCTTTTGAGTTTCATTGTGATGCGTCTGAAGAGGACATTGGTGTTGTGCTTATGCAGGATCATAATCTAATAGCTTTCGAGAGCAGGAAGCTAAGGGGTCCTCAAAGAGTTTAGAGTGTTTATGACAGGGAAATGATAGCCATTATGCATGCTTTGGCCAAGTTCAAGCATCACTTAGTTGGCAGAAAAATTTGTATTAAAACTAATCATAATAGCCTGAGGCATTTCCTTGGACAGTGGGACCTGAATGAACACCAACAAAAATGGGTCAGCAAGTTGCAATCATGTGACTTTGACATATCCTATGTCAAAGATACTCAGAATGTTGTTGTTGATGCCTTATCTACACACCCCCATTTGAGCTCTATGGCTGAGATTTCAGAGGATTGGGGGGATTTGATTATTGTTGAGTATGCCAAGAACTAGTGGGCTTCTGGCATTATTGATGGGGCTATTCAAGACAGCAGGTACTCTCTCGTGAATGAGATAATCATTTACAAAGGGAGAATATTTTTGGTCCCAGGATCAGATGTGAAGAACATGGCATTGAGGACCTTTCACAATTCACCCTTAGTTGGTCATCCCAAATACTAGAAGACTTACGAGCGGGTTCGGGAGAGATTTACATCAAAGGGTCTTAAGGCAGATGTTCTTCAACATGTTAGAGAGTGCTTTGTTTGTCACCAGAACAAACAAGAGCATACGAACCCTGCCGGATTACTATAGTCGCTTCCTATTCCTGAGAGGAAGTGGTAGTGCATATCTACGAACTTCATTGTGGGCTCGTTGAAAGTCCAAGGAAGGGATTGCATATATGTAGTGGTTGATCGGTTGACAAAACAAGCACATTTTTCCCGATTACAACCACATACTCAGCCACATGGGTTGCAGAATTGTTCTTCCATGAGGTATTCAAGTTACATGGCTTGCCTCAGCATTGTTAGTGACAAAGACAATCGGTTCATGAGCCATTTTTGGTAGGAGCTCTTTAGATTGTGTGGGACCGAGTTGACTCTGAGCACAAGCTACCACCCTCAGACAAATGTTAGACGGAAATTGTAAACAAATGGGATGAAGGCTACCTACCGAATTATCTTGAAGGGCAGCAACGAGCTTGTGTGCAGTGGATTCATTTATGTGAGTACAGTTATAATTCCACTCACCATATGACCATTCAGCTGACACCATTCAAAGCATTACAAGGTTATGATGCGCCTAGCTTCCTCGATTTGTTGCTCAATGATAGTAGGGTGCCCAGTGTTGGTGATCTTCTGCAGGAAAATCCGGATATCATGAGAGCTTTACGAGATAATATACAAAGGGCATAGAATCAGCATGAGCAATATGCTGATCAGAGGAGGGTTGGGCAATCATTTGAGATAGGTGATATGGTTTATCTCATCCTACACCCCTATAGGCAGTCCACTCTTCAGAAGAGTGGAGCAGAAAAGCTTAAGCCACGCTATTATGGATCATTCAAGATTGTTCGGCGAGTTGGTGAGGTGGCTTATGAGCTTGATCTTCCGGAAGACAATAGAGTGCACAATGTTTTTCATGTGTCACGCCTCAAGAAGGCATTAGGACTAAATATTGTTCCCTCTTCTACTTTACCACCCTTGGATGATGAGGGGAAGTTGGAGTTAGTACCTAAGGACATTCTTGATTCCAAAGAGATGCATCTTCGGAGACGGGTCATCAGGGAATAGCTTGTGAAATGGAGGGATTTGCCAGTGGAGGATGCTACTTGGGAGTCAGAGGATATTTTACAGCATCCATCTTTGCAATTGCTTGAGGACAAGTAATCTCGAGGAGGGCGGACTGTAATGTCCCCTTTCTAGTCAGTAACAGTGGTTGAGGGGTTAGCCAATCATTTCAACCCTCATGGGCTAATGTTCTTGGTTAGAGGGTCTTTGGATAGCTATTACCTGAGCAATGGGGACATCACTTCTCATCAGAGCCAATTTGGTTTCACGTCCAGGCCTTTCTTTGCATTTGTTGTCTGGCTCAGTTTGAGGGACTTACTATTTATAGTACGCCAATTTTGCTCAGTTACCACTTTTGGCAGGGCACTTGGACATCTAGCATTTGCAATGTATATCTGGATTTATAGTTGATTCCTTGGAGGAGATTTTATAGCTTGTGCTAATGATTATTTAATTATTAATAAAGCTTCACTTTATTAATAATATATTATTAAGGCTTATTATAATATTATGAAGTAATAGGGCCAAGTCCTCATTAATGAGCATTTAATATGTTTTAAAAGTGGGCGCCTAACCCAAGGGAGACATAAATTAATATTTTATAAAGTCAACGTGCATCAAAAGCAAATGCTTTAAGTTATTTTATTCTTGTTGGTGAAGCTCATTGGATTGATTTTGTATGAGGAAATATAAAAGCCAATAGCGAAAAATCGATTCATTATGCATTGATGAATTTTGTCTTTGAAATGAGAAAAATTTGGAAGAGTGCAAGGGTTTCAGCAAATTGGCTTGGGAAAATGAAATTCTTCTTGGTTTCCAGCAATTTGAAATGGTGAAATATCCATTGAATTTTGCAATCAATGATGGCTTCATCCTACAGTCATAAATGTGCCTAAATTCATAGTTTTTTTCGAGAAGTTTGAATGAGTTTCAAAAGTAAATGCAGAGAATTTTGCCATAGGCGGCCAACAATAAAGAATTGCAGCATTTAGACAGATTTTGTGGAGTTTTTGAAGCAACCTACTCATATATATAGCCCATGTGAGCCTTCTAGGCAAGGCATCTAGACTCCAAGTCCGATCACATAGCGTTTGGGGTTCCCTATCACCACAATTTTGGGCGTCCAATGGTGTTTATGCATTGTATGGTGATCTGGAAAGGATTAGGTGAATTCTTATAAGCTGCGTCTGCATACCAAGTTCCTCTAATAGTTGTCATTTCATTTCCTATAGCAATAATTGCATTGTATACATTGTTATCATCTAATAATAAAATAAGAGAATCTTTGTCAGTGTTTTTCGCATGAGTTAGATTTTATTTCATGCATTGTTCTTATTTTCAAAAAACACAGAAAAAAAGCATAAAATTCCAAACCAGAAAAAAAAATACAAGTTCTTCAAAGAACAAATTAGCCAGTTGCCAGTTGGATAGAGGTTGAGCCAGCAGGGTTTATCACACTCTCCCTTGGTCTTATAGAAGGCTCGACAAATCCAACACTTTGTCCAAGATGATTGCCAGGAAGAGTCCATTAAAATCTCTCGTGGATGGCCTACCACAAAGACACCTATAATGAAGCATCAATCATATTCAAATGCCTCCTTTTCGTGGTTCAAATGGCAAAGTTTTGGAAGTATTACATTTTATTGAATACAGATTTTTATTTGTACCTCATGCTCCAAACTAAAATGGCAACACAATGCACATTTGGGCATAGATTAACTCATACGTATCAATTAATGATCTAAAGGGGCTCTATAGTGAATTGTTAATATAGCACAACACTTGTTGAAAGTTTTGCAAATGGAGTAGCAAGCTGTAATGACCCTTGATTGTAATAATAAAATGTAAATTTTACAATTATGAAATTAATATTACCTGCAACGAATTCAATTAAGTGATCAAATTATTCCTTCCAATACAAACTCAATTAAATACCAAACTACAAAATATAATAACAATTATTATAATTATTAGTATAATAATAATTAATATTATAATAATAATTATTATTATACTAATAATTAAATTATAATAATTATTATTATATCATAATAGTCATAATATAATAATAATTAATATTATAATAATAATTAAATTATAATAATTATATCATAATAGTAATGGTATAATAATAATTAAAACAATTATTATATTACAAATTTATTATAATATAATAATTATTATAATAATATAATGTATAATGTAATTCATAATAATCATTATAATATAATAATAATTATAATATTACATATTAAATGAAATAACATAAGGTTAATTGTATTGACGGGCAGCGACTTCCAGTCGTGACCCTCCCTTCTGCCACAATAGGACCCGTATAAATCGGGTTATGCGGTTGATAGGAGAAGGGATAGTAGACAGGAAGATTGGGAAGACGGGAGAAGAGATTACCGCATCAAACCATTAACAGCGTTGGACTATGATTTGCGGCTGAGACGTTTAAGGTACCACCTGGTAGATCTATGATAGTTACGATAATTTATAATTTGATCTCTATAATAGTAATCAACTTCTACCTTAGGATTATTATTACTTAGAGACTGGTATTGATAAAAAGCATCTATATCAATATATATCGGATGTTTTAGAAATCGATATTTGAGAGATATTATAATCATCTCAGAGATATTAACAATTAAGAAATATATAAGCGTTCGACAGCCAGGCCATGCCTAACAATGACACTCTTAAATATAAGAGTTTCAAACAGAGAATTCAGAGACCAAGCTTTGGCTTGGTAGAGGGCATTCCAAATGAATGTCAGAGAGAGGTTATAATAATCTCTAGAGGCAGTATATACTGTAGTGGTTAATCATATGCATATGAAGAGACAAGAGGCTCAGTTGGAAGTGGGATCTCCTCCAAGTATTGATTGATGATCTACCATCAATAGAGATCCTAGAGGCCTTAGGAACGAAACTCTTCGAAAGATGATTGCTTAACTAAGAGTTGTTCTCACTAGAGGGTTAAGTATTCTTATTGGAGAATCTTTCCTAAGGATTAGAGGGATTAGTATGGGTAGCATGTAGTTATTGCAACAATGTTATATATATATATACATATATATTTACAAAATACTAACGCATGTTCAATGCAGGTAAATCATTTGGATTAGTTTCTTAAGGATATTTATATGTTGATTATGTTTATTATGTTCTAACTGCTCTTTTGCAGGTCCCCATACTTAAGTGGACTTAACCTTGGTGGAAACTCCATGGTTAAGCACACTCGAGTTGGAGCAATATTGGGTTGGGTGACCTCCCAAGAAGGCCCAATGCTTCACCCTTGTGAGCATCACGTAGATGCAATGAGTGTTAAGTGTTCCATTCATTCTCATGAGAGATGGGTTCTTGTGAACCCCTATTCATGAAGCATTGGTCAATGAGCTTGACTCAAAAACTACACAGTTGAATACTGATAACATTATCACAATTTGAATTGCTATGGAAAAAATATCATACATATCAATTGACAAGCTAAAGGGGCTCTATAATGAATGGTTCATAAGGCGCAACGCTTGCTGAAGGTTTTGTAAATGGGGTAGCAAGCTATATGGACTTAACCTTGGAGGAAACTCCATGGTTAAGCACACTTGAGTTGGAGCAATACTAGGATGGGTGACCTCCTGAGAAGGCCCGATGCTTCATCTATCTGAGCATCACTTAGATGCAATGAGTGCTAAGTGTTCCATTCATTCTCATGAGAGATGGGTTCTTGTGAACCACTATTCATGAAACATGGGTCAATGAGTTTGGGTCAAAAATTGCACAATTGAATCCCGATAGCAATATCACAATTAATTAAATTCGTCAATGAGACAACCATTCTTGTTGACCAACCAAAATTACAACATAATTAATAAGTAATCTATATTTTATTCTATCTACATCAGCTGCTCCAAAAAGAAAATTCGTCTTCCAAATGACAAAATACAAGCAAAAATACCACTGAGGGGTTGAGTGAGAACACATACCTAATGGTGTAAACGCTAAAGAGGAAGGAGTTGAGTGTTGAGAAGCAGTTGTGCACAATTCGTAATCTTCCTTTGTTTTTTGCTTCAAATGTTGAGTTGCCAATAACTCTCTTCAAGGTTAAGTTCACTTAGCTTGCCACCCCATTTGCAAGACCTTCACCAAGTGTTGTGCCTTATGAACCAGAGTAACGAGAATCGCGCGTGAATCGCAATTCAATTCACCCTCCCCGATTTTTTGGGAGCCGGTGAATCAGATCGGCGGTTTTTTGGCATGAATCGCCGATTCAGGCAATTCATCCAAAAATCGCCATGTGTAAACCGGCATGAATCGGCTGTCAAGTCAAAAAAAATTAAAAAACACTTGTTTTTTTTATCTTTTTTTTGTGTCTTTCATCTTACACAAAAGGGCACTGCCCCTTGACCCCGCAAAGGGCACTGCCCCTAGACCCCGCAAGGGGCGCTGCCCCTTGACCCCGTTTTGGGGGCTTTGCCCCCAAACCCCCATTTAATAATTTGGGGTGGAAACTGCGCCAATAAAAGTGGGGAAAAATTAACCTTCGAGTCTTATTAGGCTCCATATAGAAGATGATGATGATGAAGAAGAATATCAATAAATTATTAATCCATTAGTTGAACTTAAAACAATGATACTTGAACTGATGTAATGATTTAATTTTAATGTTTTGATTCTTAAATCTTTGACGTTGAACTTGCACTTGAGGTATATGATGGTATGATCATGATTCATGATGCTATGATTACAAATTTACAAGTGTTTTTGTTGTTTAAATGTTTTTATGATACTATGTGACATACCAATCTTAACTCATGCTTCTAGGCTGCATAAATATGTAACGCATGTGATGGATTTGTCATTTATGTTCCTTGTTTATGTATGTTAGCTTCTATTTGATGATGTTATAGTGTGTTTAAGTTATATTCAATAAAGGGTGCATGAAATAAGTTTTAAATTGTTAAAATCTCTAAATTTTAAAGGTT
>MU226236.1:1649796-1693228 GCA_018584345.1 Thuja plicata
ATTTGATGATGTTATAGTGTGTTTAAGTTATATTCAATAAAGGGTGCATGAAATAAGTTTTAAATTGTTAAAATCTCTAAATTTTAAAGGTTTTTTAAATTTGCCGATTCATGGGCGATTCGCGATTTGATTCAGCCTTGCCGATTCCGAGACGATTCCGGTTCTCGTTACTTTGTTATGAACCATTCATTATAGAGCCCCTTTACCTGATACTTATAAGTCCACTTAGCTTGCTACCCCATTTGCAAAACCTTCAACAAGTGTTGTGCCTTATGAACCATTCATTATAGAGCCCCTTTAGCAGCTTCTAAAGGGGCTCTATAATGAATGGTTCATAAGGCACAACACTTGCTAAAGGTTTTGCAAATGGAGTAGCAAGCTAAGTGGACTTAACCTTGGAGGAAACTCCATGGTTAAGCACACTTGAGTTGGAGCAATACTGGGATGGATAACTTCCCGGGAAGGCCAGATGCTTCACCCTTGTGAGCATTACCTAGCTGTAATGAGTGTGAAGTGTTCCATTCGTTCTCATGAGAGATGGGTTCTTGCGAACCACTACTCATGAAACATGAGTCAATGAGTTTGACTCAAAAACTACACAGTTGAATCCTGATAGCAATATCACAATTTGACTTGCCGAGCAATATCACAATTTGACTTGCCGTGGAATATATCTCCTACTTAGGAGTTTAATTAATTTTGGGTGGTTGTTGACGGTTGAATTCCTTGGCAACCATCGGCAAGTTTATATACTTCTATGGTCGAGAAAAGGGACCGTGTAGTTGGAAAATCATTCCCTTCCCCATTATTGTTTAAGAGCATTGGAGCATTGAATGAATAAAGAAACAGCTGTTATATCTTCTAAAATAATCTGTTATCCTCATGTGAACCAATTATGTATATATAAATCAATTTACTATGCTTAAATAAAATCATTGCATATGTAGATAGCAAGTAAACAGTCCCTCTCCTTACCCAGTTCAGCAGAAACATACCATCAACATGTGTATACTGTTCAACCCACTAATGAAATAGAGGCTAAAGCCCTAAAAATTAATGCACAAACTCACTATACAACCTCCATTTCTTTCCGATTTCATCAACTGTCCACTCCTGCACCTGACTCCACTTTTTATCCTGTCACTTTCAATGCCAGTATCTACGATTGCCCCTTCCATAATCCCACCCACAGTTATTCCAAGTCTCCACTTGCCCGTGCCACCAATTCACCCAACACTACTCACAATGTAATCAATGGGATTTTTGCCAAAATTATCACTCACAATAGCCAAGAAATGCTCAACCTGAGAATTTATCATCACACTCAAAATGTCATCTTACCAACATGAAAAGTTAATGGCCCAACACAAGCAGCTTATTAGATTGTGTCAACAATTCCTCACAGCTCAACCACATTCAGGTAAGAGCTTTTATCTCAAGAGAAAGTGATCTCTAGATTCACCAGGTTCAGAACTGGAGTTATCCCCTAACTTATCAAATTTAGTACAAATCATAAGAATCAATTTCAGGTTCCTTCCTTCACACATTGTCAAGCACAGCCAGCACAAGTAACTCAGTCAAAGGACAAGTATCCTATACAATTCATCAAGATGGATGAAACTTACATTTGTAATAGTTTCTCCAATGTACACAGTGTAAATTGCATTTACAGATCTAGTCTTCATTTAAATATGTGTTGAGTTTCTGCACTGGGTCTGAAATCTGAATGGTCTTAACTTCTGCAATTTTGTAAAGCTCTTTACTGATTTTGTTTTAAATTGTGACCGAACATTAGAAAACAAACTGAGCAAACAATTATTTTATAATTCTTATGTCTGAGTCAATGTAACATCATAAATATTGATTACCTTCCCAACAGGATAGGCGATTGGATAGCAAACAATCATAAGAACGCGTACAAGCCAAACAAAATTTGCACCAACAGCAAGGCCGTACCGCGAACATATTGCTTGTGGGATAACCTGCAAAATAATGCAAGCAAACATAAATGCTTAAGTCATTCAAGTAACCAAATAGAAAAGAGTTCCTAGATTCAATAATTTGGTTTAAACAAGTATGCCATGGAAGCCAAGGATACCATCACTAACTCTACGAAGTACAAACAGTGTCATGATATTACAAAGTGCTTACCCTATAAATAAATGCATTACATAGGTACTACATCTACAAAAGAAGGAATCTACCTTTTCTATTGATGATAACAAAAATTATGTAATATGGAGTTATATTTTACCTCACCAAATGCAAGGACAAAGGTAACAGAGAGAATGACAGCAACAACAGGGTGGAACATCTTATCCAAATATATTGGTAGAGCCTGCAAGAACAAATACATCAATGATTTATTACCATCCTTTCTTCAGTGAGAACAAAAATAGCACAGAGAGAGGAAAAGGAGATGAAAGAACACAGAAAGAGATCAAAATATGAACAATTTCAACATCACCAATATGATTTAATAAACACAGTAATTGACCTTCATCGTGCAATTATAAATACCAGAATATATGCAAATAAGAACAACACAAATATCTGATTCAAGATTCACACAACTATACATATGTAACTAGTTGCTTGGAGGAATTTTTTTTTCGCAAATAGCTTAGCTTCATATATCAAATAGCACTGATATAACTTACCATGTTCTAATATTTTTGTGTCTCCATTAAATGTAAGAACCCTTACGAGTTCTAGCCCTGACAAACACTAAATTGCTTCAATTTTGTATGTTTGACATTTCGTCAAATGTCAAACAGTTGGCATGCAATGTCTAAGTTCTGATTTCTGAGTGTATATGGTTTGCTTTGTTTGTATTTATATGATTTTTGCAATTCCAACATATACAAATGCATAAACATTCAAATTACCTTGCTAGCTATGCACAAATATCTCATTTTATTTCATTCCAGAAATGAATTACATTCATTGACCATGTAATATAATAAGGAGAAAATTTATTGCAATGAGAAAACCTGGTATCTGATCGCTTGTATTATTGAGCACCATATATTTGACGCAGCTATTCTGGAAACAATTATTCTTTGACGCCAAGCTGTGAATTGCAAAGTTGAAGCATTAAACTGTCAAAACGTGCCCTCAATGCATCAACAGCTGCCCCTAATTACCAAATGCAGCTTCTATATCCTTATCTGCTGCCTATAAATGAAAAGACGCAGCCTAAACTCCAAACGCTGGCCTCTAATGGCAGCAATCTGCAATAAATATCATTCCCCAGCACACTGTAAATTGATATTGATCTGCACCATTGGATTCTCCCCACTATTTGGACACCAATTAAGCACACTCTTAATCTCTAGATGAGATTAACGCTGGCACAATTCACTAGAAGAGATCAACCAATTCAAAGTGCAAAATACTTAGAAGAATTCCCAATTCTTCCAGCTTCCAATTGCTCAAACCCTAGGCTCAGCCCAATCACCAAATTCTTCCAATGCAAAAAAATAAAGATATCATTAATGAATTGCTTTTGCCCAAAGCATTGCTTTTATAATAAAAGATATCTTCTCTGATACACTTTTCACTTACATAAAGACTATGCTTTATGTGCACATTTGAAATATAATAAACTATTATATTTCTTTCCACTTTAATGATGAAAAAAAGACCCTTTCATTAAAATAACAATATTCTGACACATAGGGTCCTTGTTTTATGAGCTCAAGATTTAAAACTTCTCAACCCGGTTCCAACGAGCTATAACACTAAGATGCCCAAAATACAATCCCAATAAAAAAAAGCAACCTTAGCCGATATAATTAAATAATAATCACAATTCACCCGTCTTGCGAAAACAACTAAGGAAGCATCAGAATCAAAATATGACAGCACAGGAATGATCCTGATGATGAAAGATGATGAATGAACTTGACGGGGGTGACTTACTTAAAATAGACGCTCCCTCCAAGAATCTTGGAGTCCAAACCGGAAGCCGGAAATAAAATCTAAGACCATCATATAACTCCTCTAAATCATCCGAGCTCAGTGGAACCATCTATTGACTTACTATAAATAGTAAGTCCCTCAAAACGGGGTCAAAACCCACAATAGGGTCTTCTAATCACCAGTATTAGCCTACAAGAACCCAATGATAAGCTAAATCCACTCACTCCAATGCTCGCTCAAAATGGGGACATTACATTAAATCACCAAATGTTTAGCAAGACTAATACTGCCACTAGAAACATCAACCTTTCGAGCAAGAATCTAACTGGTCCCCTTGGTTAGCTACTCTCATTTCTTATTACAAAAAGATGTCTAGACCAGATGTCAGCAAACATAATTGGTCGTAAGGTTTAGGTATTTTTTATCTTCTCTATGTAGGGTATAGTTGTGTGATTGGATGTTTTAATACCTCCATATTCTTGCATGGGTGATGGGGGATCATTTCAACACAGCTGAGTGGGTGAGAAATAGAGTTGGAGGTGATCTCAACTTTTCTTCAATTTTCCAAACAAATTGATGTAACTGTAGGAACACTGAAAGACTTAACTAGTATTTCATAGATTATGGGCCTCACCCACACCCTAAGCATTCACAAAAAGCTATATAGTAAGATCCCAACCTCATTCCAAATCGCTATCAAGTTTCAACAATATTGAGCAAAGTTGAAAGTTGCAACAGAATGCTACAAAAGTGAGAGCATTTAACAAGTTTTCATTGGTTGAGTGAACTGTGAGAGCATTAAGAAGAGAGAGGTTCAAGTTTCATTGTTCAACACATTCATCAATGTAATGTGCCTGTTACCCAAAAATCCTATCCTATGCAAATTTGGCTACAAGTGGAGTAAATGAGGCACCCACAAGGGTAGAGCCTAGCTTGAACAATTCTGCATGATTCCTAGTCTTCTCCATGTTATCTCATTTTTTCTAGGTCACTGGTTTTACCCCTAATTCATGTCATGAAGACCTAAATGCAAGAAACCCTATAAATTCGAGATAAACCATAGCTCTTACATGACATGTTCTAATTTCAAATTACTTTTCCGAGTCACTTAAGTGATTTATAGGTCATGTACGCTTTATATTTCCTTGTTTATCTCTTAGTCACGCAACCCGGGAGGAATATTCCATATCATTCAGCGACTTGGCGTAGCTCTTTCTCGCGTGATCTCGAAAGGAAATGGAATATGCTCTTTTCATCAAGAGATTACGCTCAGGCCATTGATTTGATCTTGATCGTGTGAATGGCGTGAAACCTCAGAATAAACCCCGGGGTTACAAAATCTTCTCGCGACTTGGAGATATGCTCAGTCGCTGAATCTCCAGATGGATTAAGGTTAAAGTTCAAGTCAGGTAAAGTTAAAGATGGGCCCGCCAAGTTATGATCTGAGCCGTCGATGCAAATTTGATCCTGTGGATTGCGCGAAGTCTCGTGATAAACCCTTGAGTTAGCAAATCATCCCGCGACTTCGAGTTTTCTTGAATCGCTGAATCTCAGAATAGATCATGGTCAAGGCAGTTGAAGTAAAGTTAAGTTCAGAGTTAGTTACAGATGAGATCATGGTCGTTGATGCTGAAATGATCTTATGGTTTGCGCTTTGTCTCTGAATGAAACCATGGTTAGGCCAGATACTTGGAGATTGCAAGATACGCTCAGTCGCGTGATCTCGGAATGAATCAGAGTTAGGTAAAGTTAAAGTCAGGTTATGATCTGGGACGTCGATCGTGTTTTAATCTTGTGGATCTCATGTAATCTCGAAAGGAAAAAGAATATTCTTCTATGGTTCAGAGATTTGGCACAGATCGTTGATCTTAGGTCCGATCTTGTAGTTCTTGTGAAGTCTCGCAATAAACTCAGAGTTAAGCAGATGGTCTAGGGACTCAGCGACATGAAGGATTTCAGACACTCGTGGTTAAAGATGAGTCAAGGCAGAGTCAGTGTTAAGTTAGAGATAAAGATAAAGATCGAGCAAGTCCCATAAAATCAAGTGGTAGGCGTAAAGCCTTAATGAAGAAGTGCTCGACATCTAATGATCAAGGTATTGCGCCAAGATGACATGTGGCACTGATGATGTCATGGGTCCCGGGTTGAAAAGGTAAGATACAGGCACAACAAGTTCGTGAAGATCGGACGGCGGGCGTAAAGGCTTGATAATAAAGATAAAGATTTTTAATCTTTAAGGCATTGCGCCTACATGCCACGTGTCTAAGGTCAGATCTGAGTTCGAAGACAAGAATAAAGATAAAGATAGATCAACGGTTGGGTTTTAAAAAGAAAATAGATTCAAATCTGAACCGTTGATACAAGCACCCGCGCCACCTGTGACCGTTTATAAACAGATACTCAAAAATTCAAATCTCATTATCAAGTTTCATGGCGGTGGCGTGGTCTTTCAAGTTGCAAACAGAGTAGATGGATCAATCGACTTCTCTGCTCGAATTTATGGTGATGGGAGACGCATTCATGACTGTATCTGATCTTCTGAGATATTTCCCGAGTGCATTGATGGGCAGACATGACTGGCTTAGGGTTTTTGTATTGTTTATTAAAAATCTATTGTAACCCTAATTCTGCCCGAACTGATCGATGGATTGACTCTCGAGCTTGTGTGCTAGGGGAGGTTGTATATAAGTAGTTTTAGAAGCTTTTTTAGCTAGAGGTTTTCCAACGGATGTAAGATTTTTTGTGGCATTCTCTCTGCCCTCAGGTTTTCATCTGTTGTAATTTCTCATTGAAATTCAGATTATGCTAAGACTGTTTGTGATATTTTCTCTATCCTTGGGTCTTTATTATTATCTGTATTTCTCTTATCTGAAGCATAATATAGTAGCTAATATTACAGAAATCTTGGAGTTCTTGAGCCTTCTTTCTTTCTGCATCTTTGTGTGCTATTGTGGATGATCTGATTTAGATGATCTTGTGGATTTTGCTCATCCCTTGTCATTTTGTCTCATTCCTGTGCCTATTTGTTGGAGTGAATGTTTGTTTGCAGGTCACAGTCTATGTCTATTTCCTTAGGAAAGCTATTGTTTGTGAAATCTTTTCTTTCCTTGAATAGCCTCTTTCCATTTCAGACCTCTGTGAAATACTAATGCAAGCCTATTCAGGAAGTTGTGTTCTGCTAGATCCAGGAACTTTCATGCTAGTTTTGGTCACTGTGTTATAATTCATGTTACCTTCGGTGAATCACCTAGTAGGTTAATTTTTTTTTCAATATTCCCCTTCAGTTCTCCTTCTATCCCTTTTCCTCCCAAATTTACTTTTCAATTTTAAAAGCAAAATAAGTAATTATCCAAGAGGAACCGGCCTAGAATCCGGAGGCTTCACTTCAGTTAGCAAAGGTCCCACAACCTAGAAGTGATTCCCATGTTATACTAGATTGTTAGGCTCAAGCGCTTAACAGGGTGCAAAATTTAGTGTATAACAGTGCCCTTTTTTATATAGGTTTAATAAAATCAAAATTCAAAAGAACAGAAATAAAATTTAAATTAAAAATAAAAGTACAAAAATCAAAATATAACATAAATAAAATTTAGTTAAGTTTAATGAATGGTCAAAAGGCATGAAATGAAAAGTAGTGACTCCCTCAAACATAAGATATAAAACAGAAAAGAGAACTTCATTTGAAAGGGGAGAGGGATGAAGGGAGAAAGAATGGAGCATAGGAATTAAGGAAGGATTAATGGAAGAAGAAAGGAATGGGAAGAAAGTATGGACGTGACTCTTTCAAAGGGCATTAATGATGAAGGGTTGTGACTCTTTCAAAGGGTGGTAATTATGGAAGGTTGTGACTCTCTCAAAGGGAAGCAATGTTGAAGGGTTGCAACTCTTTCAAAGGGTGGCGATTATGAAAGGTTGTGACTCTCAAAGAGCAGAAATGAGAAGGTTTGTGACTCTTTCAAAGGGTTGCAATTGTGAAAGGTTGTCTCTCTCAAAGGGCAGCAATGATGAAGGGTTGTGACTCTTTCAAAGGGCGGTAATTATGAAAGGTACTAACTCTCCAAAAGTGCAGAAATGATGAAGGGTTGTGACTCTTTCAGAGGGTGGCATTTGTGAAGGTTGTGACCATTGCAAAGGGAAGACGTGATGAAGAGGTGTGACTCTCCCTTGTGTTGGAAGACGGTGCTCTATTTGATAAATTAAATATATAAAGTAATAATAAAGATGACGGTGCATACCAAATACAGGAGTAAAATATGTTTTTATTCACTCATGAAATTATTATAGAGAAGAAGACCAAAGATGGTCAGTCAAGGATTACACTTGATCCCACTACATCATACTACCCTCCTGGACAATACACAATATATTTAAAGGACCCGACAAAAGCCAAGAGGAACACAACCATCAACGAACTAACGCTTATAACTACCTGAGAATGACAAACAACTTAATATGAACAATTAATACATTGTTGGATAACCAATATTATTGAACATAACAATAGACATTGTATGCTATCTACTGTTGATAGGTGTTTGGTGACACTCATCAACACAGAATACAATACCAAGTATTCTATCATCTCTTGAACAAGGAAACCTTAAATGCTAAAAACGTGTGATCAAATGAGACAACCCCAATATTTAAACTGTGAACATGCGACTTTATGATGGATATAGACTCAATGAAATGATGTGATATTGTCGATAATCACGAGGGGACTTACACAATCATTCATAGACTTCATCAATTCTTTTTCCTCAAAGTAATCGAAACTTGAATACTAAACTGATTTGAACTTCAAATAAAAGATAAAATGGATAAGGCTTAAAGAAATTTAATCTAACACCTAAGGACAATGATGACAATAGATAATGCTTAGATAAAAGGATTCCTTATGGAACTTAACCAGAGATGGCTCACAATGCCATAGAGTGTAATCTTCTAAGGTAGTGAAAGATTTTCATATTGAAAATAATCCATCCAAACACCTAATACTGGCACAATCCAAATGAACATCCACAATCGAACTATGCCCAAAATGAGGTTCAGACTAACCATACATAGCAATTTGCAATTAACAAAATACAAATGGTATGAACCTGGGAATTCATCAAATATCTCCACATTTTTCCATCACAATCAATGAACTTCAACTAAAACTTGAGAAGTAGAAACCATGCAAAATGTTGAAACGACACACAAAGATTCACCATATCTTCAATGCAAATTATGTATTAATTTACACAATCTCGGCAACAATTCATGGTCTCCTCTTGCTATAAGTACTTTTAATCTCTACTCTCTACTACTAATACCGCTCTACTAACTTTACCAATGAGAAGACCAAGCCTTTTATGGACCTCCCAAATACAAACGAAGGGCCCAGATTGATTCGAAATCAACGGCCAAGATAATTAAATGAAAACCCTTGTTTTGGTAGTTACAACTACCACCTTCATACATTTAATGTCATCCAATGAGAAAATTACAAGTCCTTAAGTACATATTCCTTTTGAGGATGAACCAATGAACAAATTGATTGTAATATTTCATTAAATGCCTTCCACATGTCTAGTTGTTGATGAGTCAAGTTCGATGAACTTGGACATATTGACATGGAATTGTTTGATCAGTTGGAGATGAGTACGTGCCACCTCAGCATATATATCTTGTAATATTTCATACTTCATCACAAAGAAGAGATATCTTTTGATACTCAACATTCTCTTTCTAACTTTGATTAACTCTTCTAAAACTATCCACTTCTTGTGAATTTCATCTTGCCTTGAGCTTCTTGTACTAATTGAGCAATCCTTCATGTTGAACTTGGACTTCTAAGGGAATCCAAGGTCATCATTGTATCCTTCATTTGTAGAGCAATCTGCTTCCTTGCACGACTTTAATCTTGAATTCCTTCACAAAGTATTGAAGAAAAATATCGGACAAAAAGTCATTTTCTTGCTCATGATCAGGAATCTTTATCAAACAGAGGTTATACATGCGAAGATGAAGAAGATTTTGAACAACAATGGCAATCCCTCTCTTGCACCTATTTCTCAATGGAATCGGACTCACGATTATCCTAAACATATTCAAATCTCGAAGAACTTCTATGCTGGCATGCAATTTGTTTCTAATAGGGTTCATCCTTCTCTACTTCAAACTTTGCAAAAGATCGAAGAAAAAGATGGAAAGGAAATCAAATTTCTTGCTAGTGATCATTCTCTTTCCCCTACAAATGCTGCTCAAAGAGATCAGGATATTGATGATCGGTGATCCTAAACAAATCCAATTTTTAGAAAGCTTTTATGACAATATGCAACTTGCTCTTCATAAAAAGCATCCTTCTTGTCTCCAAGACATGCAAAAAATTGAACAAAAAGATGGGAAAAAGAATTCTTTTCTTGATGATCAACACTATTTTGACGAGAAGTCTTGCAAACCAAGTCTTGAAAGAGATTCATCACAACATGCATGTGTCAAAGAAGATAGAGTTATATCTGCTCATAAGACTGCATGTTAAAAAAAAGATCAAAAAGAAGTAAAAAGATGGAGGAAAAAGATTGCATTAAAGCATGCTACAAGAATTGCAATGATTGTCATAGCAAAAAAGAAGTCTTCCACCGACATGAAAATGAGGAGCTTGAAGAAGAGGTATCAAGTGTTTTCAAGACTTGTATGCAGCCCCGACTTGAACGTAATGATCAAAAACAAATGTTAGAAGAAGAATTCCATGTAGCTGTTATTCCCGAATGGTGTCTCAATACTTCGGATGATGACTTTCTCTATAGAGAAGATATTCTTAGTCATGCATCACTAATTGTAACGATCCTAACTGGCTGTCTCTAAAAATTTGGCCACCAGAACTCTGATTT
This sequence comes from Thuja plicata, assembly GCA_018584345.1. Lineage (NCBI taxonomy): Eukaryota > Viridiplantae > Streptophyta > Pinopsida > Cupressales > Cupressaceae > Thuja > Thuja plicata. The sequence goes on from MU226236.1 coordinate 1,660,599, forward strand.
CTGGAAGATGTTGTTCTATTTTTTTTTGCAAGATGTATAGGTGTCTTTCTCTTATTCAAATTTATCAATGTATGAAGAAATGCATTACACCAGATTAACTATCTCTCTAATGCTGAGGATTTTTCATCATATAAGTAAAGCTATGTTACGTAAATCATAATTTCATTAAAGCAATGCTATCCTCGATTTTAATGACCAGAATGAATACAAATTAGAAACGTTTCAAGCTACAAGCGTATGTATTCAGAGGTAGATAGAACTAATGTTTGTGCACCTTTTTAACGTTCTATGTTAAACCTTTAGCAGTGGTTGTCGTGGTAATGAATGTCTCCTTGTATGTTGACACTTCACAGTCCCTGTCAACCACAGGCATCCACAGCTAATACTCCTTGACTGCAGCGTTGTTAATACGATTGCTTGCTATGACATTATTTGTACCCTTGCTATGTGTTGAGCAAATGCAATACCCAACTTGCTTCCACCCTAATCTCCCAGTCGCGCGACACTATGGCTTCCGTCACTGCCCTCACTGCAAACCCTGTGCTCCTAATACATCTCCTGTTGTTATGATGATCTCCTAGCCACGTGACACTATGACTTCCGTCGCTGCTCCCACTGCAAACCCCGTGCTCCTATATACTTCTACTATTTCTATGATGCCTGCCGCTCTTTACCAAACACGATACAAGAATCTCGTTACTCCCCGCGACTTTCCCACACTCCAGTCGCTGCAATCACCAAACACTGTATATTGACATGTTACTTCCCGTGCTGCTAGCTCAATGGAAAGACGTTCTCCAATCTAGACGAGTCTCAACAACAGTTAAGCATATTACACGAATGTTATCTCCACTCGGCATACCATAAGATATCTACTTCTTTCATTGCTGGCTAGATGACATCTCAGTTCATTAAATGCCTCACGACGTGAGCATGCTGTGTGACTGCCAGCTCTGAGAATATACAACTCTGGTAAAATTCAATATGCAAAGCCACGTTTTGAGCCAAAAAACTCAAACTCTAGAATGATTCTTGTCTTGCTTGCTAAGTCTGATTCAAAAGAAATGCTAATACAATAACTCTCCTTCTTGTACTTACACCTTAAACTCCAATGTGAAATCTGCCTGATTCCACCATTATCGAGATGCTGGGGCTACGTCCAACTTCTCGTATTTTCCTCAATGGGTTTCGTCCTTAAGAAAATAAACTAGTCACAAAGTAACCAGAGATTTGTTTTTCTTGTTTATAATATTTGCGGTCCCTTTCCCAAGGAGAGCTTTATGCTTATATAACCTCGATTTGAGGGAAAGCACTAAAAACTAAGCAATGTGGGATAAAGTGCATTCACTTAAGTCACTTAAGTTACTTTTTAATATAAAAAGACTTTAAGTCATAAAGTAACTTTCTAATCTCACTTTATAAAACAAAGTGACTCAACTATGGAAAAGGGTTCCCAAATATTTAAATTCACCCAACTGAAGCTTGTGACTGGCTGGCATGCTCCAAATGTAGCCATTAGTCTATCCGGACAGGGAGATAGACTAATCAGGCGTCATAATGGCCTATCGCGGAGAAGGGGACATTACAGTCCTCCCTTCCTGGGATTGCTTGCCCTCAAGCAATCTCAACACAGGATGCTGCAGAATAGACTCACCCTCCCATGTGGCATCCTCAATAGGTAATTCCTTCCAATGAATCAAATACTCTCTGATAGCCCTGTTCCACAGTTTCCTTTCTCTAACCTCAATCACCTCAGCTGGAACCAAAACCGATTTACCTTCCTCATCAAGCGGGGGTAATCCAACTGTAGAAACTATCTGCTGCCCAATCGCCTTCTTGAGGCAAGACAAGTGAAATACATTGTGAATCCTACTGTCTGTCGGTAGCTCGAGCTCAAAAGCTACCTCACCAACCCTCCTGGAAATGCGATAGCGACCATAAAATCGGGGCTTAAGCTTTTCTGACCCACTATTCTTCAAAGAACTTTGCCTATACGGCTGAAGACGAAGGTAGACCATATCCCCTGACTCAAAGCTCCGCTATGTCCGATGTTGATCAGCGTACATCTTTTGCTGATTTTGTGCCCTCTGAATGTTCTCCCTAAGAGATCTAAGAATATCCTGATGATCCTCTAACCAATCTCTCGCAATCGATGCCCTGCTGTCCTATAGAGCCAAGTCTATAAATGATAGGGGTTCGCTGCCATAGAGAGCCCGAAATGGTGACATGCCAATAGTCATGTGATAGGTGGAGTTGTAGCAAAACTCCCCCAAATACAACCATTTAACCCATGCCCTTTGCTGTCCCGCTACATAATTTCGGAGATAACCTTCCACCCATTTGTTCACAATCTCCATTTGACCATTTGTCTGTGGGTGGTAACTGGTGCTGGGAGTCAACTCGATACCTGCCAATCTGAATAACTCCTGCCAAAAGGTGTTGAGGAACTTACTGTCTCTGTCGCTCACAATGGTCTTGGGGAGACCATGCCGTTTGAAAATCTCTCGAAAGAAAAGCTCGGCTACCTGCGAAGCTGACCAATCTGCTACGATAGCGAAGAAGTGAGCGAATTTAGTTTGTCTGCCACCACAAAGATGCTATCTCTGCCCTGCACTCTCGGCAACCCTGTAATAAAATCCATCGAAATACCCTCCCATCTCTGTGCTGGAAAGGGAAGGGGCTACAACAAGCCGGCAGGATGCTCGTGCTCCGACTTGTTATGCTGACAAGTCTGGCACTCTCTGACATGTTGAAGGACATCATCCTTGAGGCCCTTTCATGAGAACCTCTCTGACCTACCTGTAGGTTTTAAACAACCCCGAATGTCTTGTTGTTGGCGCATCATGAACAATATTAATCACCTTAGCCTTAAGTTTAGAACTTTGTACTAGGTAGATCCTATCCTTATAGAAGATAATATCATCGATTACCTTGTACCTGCTATCCTGAAGTTGACCATCCAAAATTTGACAAGCTTGAGTATTTTTAGAATACTCAACCAACAAATGAGACTTCCAATCTGCAGAGATCTCTGATAAAGCACAATAAGCCACTACTGGAGGTCTCCTGGAATGTGCATCAACCACAATGTTATTTTTCCCTTTCACATACTCAATGTCAAAATCATATGCCTGGATTTTACTAACCCACTTTTGTTGTCTTTCATTCAACTCTTTTTGATCCAAGAAGTAGCGCAGACTATTATGGTCTGTCTTAACTGTAAACTTGTCACCCACTAGATACTGTCTGAATTTAGCCAGGGCATGCATAATGGCAAGCATCTCCTTGTCATAACTAGAATACAACCTCTCATTGTCCTTAAGCTTCCTGCTCTCGAATGCTATGGGATGTCTATCCTGCATCAACACTGCACCAATCCCATTCCCTGAAGCATCGCACTCTAGAACAAATGGACGAGAGAAGTTCGGAAGTGCTAGAACCGGGCAAGTACTCATGACTGTCTTAAGTCTGTCAAAGACAACCTCTTCCTCATCTGTCCACCTGAAAGCCCCTTTCTGAGTAAGATCGGTGAGGGGTGTTGCGCTCTGAGAGAATCCCTTCACGAACCTCCTGTAATAAGAACATAATCCAAGGAAACCCCTCAAATCTGACACATCCCGCGGTGGTGGCCAATCACGAATTGCCTGAATTTTCTCCTGGTGAACCTTAACTCCATCTACCCCTATCACGTGCCCCAGGTAGAGAATCTCAGTCCATCCAAACTCACTTGGATTCTTTCGCAAACAGAGATTGCTCCTCTATAATGCTGAAAATCTCATCCAAGTGTTGTAAGTGCTCCTCCCATGTCTTGCTAAAGACCAAAATGTCATCAAAGAATACCAAGACACTTTTGCACAACTGCTTTTTGAATATATGATTCATGCATGAATGGAAAGTAGCAGGTGCATTAGTGAGCCCAAATGGCATCAGTAGAAACTCATAGTGCCCGTAGTTAGATCTAAATGTTGTCTTATGAACATCCTCCTCACGGACATGTATCTGATGGTATCCTGATCAAAGATCTATCTTCGAAAAATAAATTGCCTCATTGTGATGTCCTCTTTCCAAATAAGAAATTTTAATAAATAATATTATTAAAATATGAAATTAAATAAATAAATAATACTACCAAATAAAAACGATATATGATTAAACAAATTTTGATTTAAGATTTAACCTTATTATTCAAGGAAACAAGAAATTGGCAATGTTATTTCTTAATTAATGACAATACTATTATGAAAATTAAGGAATTGAAATTGTTATTATATTAATAATAATTAAATAGCATTATATTAAAACAAGCTGTTATATATATATATATATATCTTATCATTATAATTGAGAAACTGAAAAATATTATTATTAAATATTTAAAAAATAATTAATAACATTCTATTTCTTATATATTTATAATAATATAAACAAAGCTAATAATATATATTATAATATATATAATATATATTATATATATTATAATAATAATATTATAATACATATAATATATATTATAATAAGTGTTGGGCGGCATAATAAAGAGGCGTCGACCTTATGAGGTGCGGTTGTGCCACAACATAAGGCTGCGACCAGTCGCACCCCTTAAGGGTGACGACTGTGTGGAGGGGACATGACTCCCCCCTCCCACGTAGGTATAATAAGCCTTACAAACAGTAAGGAAGCCAGCGCGATAGGAGAGAGGATAAAAGGGTAAGGAATAGAGGTGAGGAGTTACGGAAGAAGAACAACAGCAACTAAGAGGTATGAAACACACTGCTGTGTCTGATATTAATTGTAAAATCATTGCACTCTTCCACAGGGACATGATACAATTCCCATGCTTGCTCTATATATATATATATATATAAGGATTTTTCTATTGTATAATTATATCTATGTATATTTTATACATATATATATTTATATGCATAAACTCATTTATAAGGACATTTTGTAAATATATACTTCGTCATTTACATAATTATGTATATATGTGTATTTTATATATATATATATATATATATATATACAATTAAAACATATCTATTATATGAATTCTTAAATTAATGCATTCTTGTATAAATATGAATTTCTCATTATCGACTTTAAATTGATTTTATACTAATGTTGTGCATTTATGTTATGAGATACCATAATAGAATGAACTATATATTCATTAGAGATGGGATTCCGAAAATAATATTGGATACCATATAGAATGAATTATAGATGATGATATAGGATACCATAGAGGATGAATCTTGTATTCATTAGAGATGGATTCCTAAACAATGGCAATTCGAGGTTGGTATAGCCCCGTTGCCAAAAAGAGATGAATTGGCAATTCGAGATTGTTATAGTCCCGTTGCCAATGGCAATTCAAGGTTGGTATAGCCCTATTGCCCAGATGAGATTAATTAGCAATTCGAGGTTGGTATAGTCCCGTTGTCAAAGGCAATTCAAGGTTTGTATAGCCCTGTTGCCCTAATGAAATGAAGTGGCAATTCGGGGTTGGTCTAGCCCCGTTGCCAATTTGAGATTGTTATAATCTCGTATAGGTAGTATATATACTGATAGCCAGTCATATGCGTAGGCTTGGATAACGGGTGTCTGTATCCAAGAGAACTTAGGAACAGTGCTCTATGGAAAGACGGCCGATAGCCTGATTGCTTAGAGTAGATCTTATATCCCTCAAGCCGAGAATCGGGAAATCTATGAAGCCCAACCTAGAGGCAGTTCCTAGGGTCAAATTCCCATTACTAACCTAGAATGGAATAAGTGTCATAAATATTAAGTAATATATTGTACTGATGTCGGTTTTGCAGGGAATTATATAAGGAGAATAACAAGGGACATTACACCCATGTAACTCATCTAACAGCTCATCAATCTGGGGGATGGGATACCTGTTCTTAATGGTTCTCTTATTGAGTGCACGGTAATCAATGCACATACAAAGAGTACCATCCTTCTTCACCAAAACTACTGAAGAAGCAAAGGGGCTAGAACTGTGCCTGATGTGCCCCATCTCTAGAAGTTCCTTTATCGTCTTCTCTATTTCTTCCTTATAGTGTTTGGGGTGATGATAAGGAGTAGTGATCACGGGCTTGGCGCCCTCCTCCATCTCAATGATGTGCTCAAAACCTCTGTCTGGAGGTATACCTGGTGGGATGTCCTCAAAAACCTATATGTGCTTATCAAGCACATTCGAGACATCAATGTGAACCTGCTACCCTAAATCTGGTGTGGGTTTAGAGGATATGAAACACAAGGCTGCCCACTCCATATCACTATGCCTCATGAGGTCTCCATCCTGTGAGCCGATACTAACTTGGGCCCGCAGTCTGGCATGGCCTTAAGAACAATCTGTTGATCACCCTACATAAACTCCAACTGTTTCAACTTGTGATCAATAGTGTATCTTCTAGAGTCTGTAACCATTGCATACCCAAAATAGCATAAGGACTATCCAAATCAATGACGTAAAAATCAGCCTCTAGAAGATAATACCCAAAGTGAATCGGGAGTCCGGATATCTTCCATGTATAGCTCAACAAGTCTCCTCCAGCCACCTTAACCTCAAACTCGGGAACACCATCTACCTGTAATCTCCTCGTGGAAACCATACCTGTGTGGTGCAGGAGCACCCCCAAATTCATCCACCATAAGCACATAAGAGGACCCAAGAACAAAGGGTTAGGGTATTGATTGGGTCTTGGATCCAATGTCATCAATAAGTCCTAAATTGTAAGACAAGGGGACACTAGGTGATGTTATAAACCTAGTTGTCTACTTTAGTCAATTTGGACAATATTGGGTAGATTAGGCTAGAATAGTCTAGGACACCTAATGAAGGGTAGAAATGTTATTTTAACCCTTCTAAGGTCTCCTATGGAGTCTAAATACAAAACTTTGCAAGTTTAGTCACATTTGACATCTTTTGTTAAAAGTTGTCAAATGTTGTCAAAGTTGTCAATATTGCATAATGCAACTTTTGTCAAAAAGTGTAACTTTTGAATCCCAACGTTCACAACCATTTTTGTCAGTTGGAATTGCTTGGGAAATGTATGAAAAGGTTGGAAAACCTTACTCCATGGTTGGAGTGAATCAATTGTAAAGTTTTGATAGTGAAATCAATAAAATTCAACTGTTTTTCTGTATTTTCAATTGTTTTTTGGGTTGTATGGATCTGTATGGATCCCAATGCACCACTGAAGGATTCCAAAAGTTGGTCCAGTGTCTTAAGTGAATGTCGCAAGTGGTTTGAAGGTTGGAAGTGCAAAGGATCAAAAGTTATTCAATTTTGACTGTCTACTGGTCATAGGAAGGCCCTAACTAGGGTTTCAAGAGAAAATTCCTCTTCCCCAGAGACTCCACCATGGGAAAATTCTAAGCCTTGGTGGAGAGAAAGGAGGGAGGATGTACTTTAAGAATTTTGAGGTCTTAGATCAGGAGGCAGTTGATGGAGGGAGAAAACATTAAAACCTCTGGACAGGCATCTAGATGTGACTGTCCAGAATTTGGTTTTTAAAGCACAACTAGGGCTAGGGATGGAATGAAGACCTAAATCCTTGGATTTAGCAGTTTTGTGTGATCCCACAAGTGTTCCAATTGGAAGGATTAGAAGGTGAATCGAACTTGAGACACTTGCTTTGGAAAAGTGGCCTAATTGCTCAATCAGGCCTAGGAGAGAATTGTGAACAACAGGAGTTAGGAGATTGGTCAAGAGTCCTGGCTTGGAGGGTGTTGTTGATGAGTGGATTGACACTTTTGAGGGTGGTTAAGACTTGACTTGGTGGAGTTCCATGAGAGCTGCCTTCAATTATCCATTCTTGCTCCTTGTAGCCCTATAGTGGGTTAAGTGTCCAAATTGAGTCACGGAGTTGAGTAAGTGTGGGATTTGTCTTTTGTTACATCTAACTAAGGTGTCTAACCTTTTAGAACCCCTATTCCATCCCCGGATTGATTGGTTCTAAGTTATGGCTGAGAATACCCTAAGGGTAGTGAGGACTAGGAAGTGGATCTAGTCTTGTATGTGGGTTTTGGGAACTCTAGTGGAGTCCTAGACTATATGGTGTTGGGAAGGTATCGTGGACCTTTGTAGAATTGTTTGGTGTAGTTTGGGGCTTTGCTCCAAGTGGTATCAGAGCAACTAGTAGATCTTTGGAGGAAGACAAGTTGCTACCATGTCGGATGGTGCAGAAGAAAGTGAACTTCCTAATAGGATGTCCAGTGCAGAATTGCTAAGTGGTGAAAGAACATGATGTGGAAAGGAAGTTGATGAGGCAGGAAATGGAAAGACTCAAGGAACAAGTCAAGAGAGGGAGTAGTGGAAACTTTGGAGTTGAAGAGGAGGGGAATGATGAAGAGACCCCTTGCCAGGAGGATGAAGAAGAAGTCCCTGGAGAACAGAGGCTGCTCTTGAAGACTTTAAAATCCATGGAGAGAAGGACCATGAACAACAAACTTGATCTACCTGTCTATAGTCAGAAGATGGATCCAGAAGAAGTCATGGATTGGGTTGATGCACTCAAGAGTTTCTTTGACTGTGAGGAGATACCAGAGCATCAGAAGGTTAAGATAGCAAAGTCCAAGTTGAAGGGATCTGCCCTAACTTGGTGGAACTTCACTCAAGCAGAGAGCGTGAAGATGGACAAGAATCCAGTAAGCACTTGGAAGAAGATGGTGACCTTGGTGAAGGAAGCCTATGTGCCGGAAGACTATGAAGTTCAACTTCATAGGAAGAGACAAAGTTTAAGGCAGAAGGAGATGGATATCTCAAGTTATACTGAGGAATTCCATAAACTTATCATGAAATCTAAGTTGGTGGACCAGAGAGTGTCAAACTTGCTAGGTATATGCAAGGGTTAAGGATAAACATCCAAGATGAACTAAGTTTATGTTCCCCTACTACTATCCAAAAGTGCTATCAATTAGCACTGAAAGTTGAGGAAAAGCTCAGGAGGAGGCAAGAGCAAAGTGGAAGAGGCAGATGCCAAAGAGACTTTGGCAGTAGAGGAAGAGGGACAAGCAGTGGGAGAGGACAAACTCTTAGGAACTTTGGAGAAACCAGTCAAGAGAACTCTTTTGGAGAAAGCAGTTCTAGAGGCTCCTATAGAGGGAGAAGAGGAGATTCAAGGGTAAGGTTTGGAGGAAGAAGTTCAGGACCTCCAAGGTGTTACAGATGTAACCAAGAAGGGCACTTAGCATCCAAGTGTCCAGAGAAGGCAAGTAATCAGGCAGAGAGAAGGGCAAGCATGGTTAGAGAAGAAGAGAACCAAGGAGACACATGGGTCTTATGCACCACCTGAGGAAGGAGAAGTCCTCATGATGAGGAGGACATTGTTGAAGGCTTCAAGCACTCAAGAACCACCTTAGAGGAAGAGTCTATTCAAGAACACTTGTAAGGTGGGAGACAAGGTCTGCAAGATGGTGATTGACAGTGGGTCTACAGACAACTTGGTGTCAGAAGAAGCAGTAAAGAAGATGAAGTTGAGGAGGGTGCCACATCCAAACCCTTACAAGGTGTCATGGTTGACAAAGAACCAACAAACTGTCATAGAAGAGCAAGCATGGGTGGAGTTCCAACTTGAAAAATACAAGGACAAGGTTCTCTGTGACATTGTTCCCATCGATGCATGCCATTTGCTACTTGGGAGGCCTTGGCAATATGATGTGGAGGCTCACCATGATGGAAGGCTGAACACCTATTCAATCAACTACAAGGGAGAAAAGGTAACTTTCTTACCCTTGTCTAATTCTGCAGAAGAACAAAAAGATCCTAAGTTTTTATTTGTAGGAGAAAAAAAGTTTTTAAAAACTTCGAAAGAAGAAAAGACTCCTTGCCATGCCTTTGTCATTTTGCCTAAGGATGACAAACCTAAGAAGGTTGAGAAAGAAGTGAAACCTCTAAGAAGAGTAGGCCCTAAGGAAGTAGAAGACCTACTTGAACAATACAAAGACATTGTAACAAAGGATTTGCCAAATGAATTACCCCCATTCAGAGATATAAGCCACAATATAGACTTGATTCCAGGACCAACTCTACCAAACAAGGCAACATATAAGTTGACCCCAGAGCAAAATAAGGAGATGGCAAGACAGATCCAAGAACTCCTAGATAAGGGATTGATAACAAAAAGTCTCAGTCCTTGTGCAGTACCTTCTCTTTTGGCTCCTAAGAAGGAAGGCACATGGAGATTGTGCACTGATTCTAGAGCAATAAATAGAATCACAATTCGGTATAGGTTTCCTATGCCTTGGATAGAGGACCTATTGGATCACCTAGGAGGTGCAAGGTACTATTCCAAGGTGGATTTGAAAAGTGGCTACCACCAAATTAGGATTAGGGTTGGGGATGAATGGAAAACTACTTTTAAAACCAATGAAGGCTTGTATGAGTGGAGAGTGATGCCCTTTGGCCTATCGAATGCTCCTAGCACATTCATGAGGCTCATGAATGAAATGCTCAAACCATTCCTTGGCAAATTTGTCATAGTGTACCTTGATGACATCCTTATTTTTAGCAAGAATAAGGAGGAACATTTGGAACATCTTAACTTGGTCCTTAAGAGATTGCATGAAGAGAAGCTTTTTATAAATTTGGAGAAATGTGTTTTTATGCAGGAAGAGCTTGTATATTTGGGATTTGTGATCTCAGGAGGGAACTTCAAAATGGACCCTGAGAAGGTAGAAGCCATCTTGAATTGGCCTTCTCCTAGGACTATGACAAAAGTTAGGAGTTTTCATGGGCTTGCATCTTTTTACAGAAAGTTCATTAGGAATTTCAGTCAATTATGTGCTCCTATCCTTGAAACCATTAAGGGTGGACAGAAGTGCAGGTTTGTGTGGAACAAAGGTGCAGAAGAAGCCTTTCAAATGCTGAAGCAAAAGGTAATGGAGAAACCTATCCTAGTGTTTCCTGATTTTCAAAAGATACTTACTATTGAATGTGATGCTTCTAACCTAGCTATAGGGGCTGTCTTGAGCCAAGAAGGGAGGGCTATAGCCTTTTTCAGTGAAAAACTGAATGAAGCAAAGAGGAAATATTCCTCTTATGACTTGGAACTGTATGCCTTAGTCCAGTCATTGAAGAAATGGAGGCATTACCTCCTGCCAAAAGAATTTGTTGTCTTCACAGACAACCGAGCATTGAGTTTCTTGAATAGTCAAGAGAAACTAAGCCACAAACATATGAAATGGGTGGAATCAATCCAAGCCTACACCTTTTCAATAAAACAAAAGAAGGGAGTTGCCAATAAGGTGGCAGATGCATTGAGTAGGAGGACTCTAACAGTGCAAGAAATCCAACTTAAAAGTGTAGAAATTGATTCATTGAAAGATATGTATAAGGATGATGATGATTTTAGTGTCATTTATAAAGTATGTTCTGACTTTTTTGAGGCTTATCATGTTGAGTATGCAGATTACTTGATCCAAAATGATCTACTGTTCAAAGAACATCAGTTATGCATCCCAAGGTGTTCAATGAGGGAGAACATCATTAGGGAGAAATATGCAGGCAGCATGGGAGGACATTTTGGTTTGGATAAGACTTTGGAACAAGTGAGGAGGTTCTATTATTGGCCAAAACTCCAGACTGAAGTAAGGAGAATTTTGGAGACATGCACAATTTGTCAGAGGGCCAAGGGAACATCTACAAATGCAGGGTTGTATCAACCTCTACCTATTCCTACAAGGCCTTGGGAGAGTTGCAGCATGGACTTTGTGATGGGATTACCTAGAACACAAAAGGGGTATGATAGCATCTATGTGGTAGTGGTCAGGTTTAGTAAAATGGCCCACTTCATCCCTTGTAAAGTACAAATGATGCATCATTTATAGCAAACCTACTCTTCAAGGAAATTGTGAGGATACATGGCTTACCTCAAACCATTCTATCTGATAGGGATGTAAAGTTTATTGGTCACTTTTGGAGGACCTTATGGAAGAGGTTAGGGACAAATCTAAGCTTTAGTTCTGCCTACCATTCACAAATAGATAAGTGGGATTCAATCCTACCCCAAGCAGAGTTTGCTTTCAATGACTCGGTCAACAAGAGCACAGGGAAGAGCCCTTTCCAGATTGTGTATGGGCAAAGTCCAAGAGGCATCTTGGAACTCAGAGAACTTCCACCAAACACTCCAGTCAGTGCTCATGGAGAAGATTTTGCAGAGTATGAAAGAAATTCATGACTCAGTGAGATTGGCACTTGAGAAGATTGCAGACAAGTATAAACAAGCCAAGGACAAGCATAGGAGAGATGTCCAGTTGCAGGTTGGAGACTTGGTGTGGGCATATTTGAAGAAGGAAAGATTGCCTAAGGGCAAGCACACTAAACTACTCATGAAGAAAGTGGGACCCTGTCTCATATTGAAAAAGCCTGGGTTGAATGCATATGAGATTGAACTGCCCTCACACCTTGGTATCTCCCCTATATTCAATATTTGTGATCTAACCCCATATAAAGGTGATGTGGATGCAGGTTCTAAAGTACAGGTTGAAGAGCTTGAAGAAGATGTTGCAAGTATACCCTCTCATGTACCAAAGAAGCTTGAGAAGATCTTGGACACAAAGATCCTCAAACAAACATGAAAGAATGTTTATAAGAAATATTTGGTCAAGTGACAAGGAAGTCCTGAGGAAGAATCTGTATGGATGGATGAGCAAGAAATTCAGAGGCATGGATCCAGTTTAGAGGACCTCGTCTCAAGAGGACTTGAGATCAATGCACCCCGGGAGTATGGTGCAGGAGCACCCCCAAATTCATCCACCATAAGCACATCAGAGGACCCAAGAACAAAGGGTTAGGGTATTGATTGGGTCTTGGATCCAATGTCATCAATAAGTTCTAAATTGTAAGACAAGGGGACACTAGGTGATTTTATTAACCTAGTTGTCTACCTTAGTCAATTTGGACAATATTGGGTAGATTAGGCTAGAATAGTCTAGGACACCTAATGAAGGGTAGAAATGTTATTTTAACCTTCTAAGGTCTCCTATGGAGTCTAAATACAAAACTTTGCAAGTTTAGTCACATTTGACATCTTTTGTTAAAAGTTGTCAAATGTTGTCAAAGTTGTCAATATTGCATAATGCAACTTTTGTCAAAAAGTGCAACTTTTGAATCCCAACGTTCACAACCACTTTTGTCGGTTGGAACTGCTTGGGAAATGTATGAAAAGGTTGGAAAACCTTACTCCATAGCTGGAGTGAATCAATTGTAAAGTTTTAATAGTGAAATCAATAAAATTCAACTGTTTTCTGTATTTTCAACTGTTTTATGGGTTGTACGGATCCCAATGCACCACTGAAGGATTCCAAAAGTTGGTCCAGTGTCTTAAGTGAATGTTGCGAGTGGTTTGAAGGTTGGAAGTGCAGAGGATCAAAAGTTATTCAATTTTGACTGTCCACTGGACACAGGAAGGCCCTAACTAGGGTTTGGAGACAAAATTCCTCTTTCCCAGAGACTCCACCATGGGAAAAATCTAAGCCTTGGTGGAGAGAAAGGAGGGAGGATGTACTTTAAGAATTTTGAGGTCTTAGATCAGGAGGCAGTCGATGGAGGGAGAAAACATTAAAACCTCTGAACAGGCATCTAGATGTGACTATCCAAAATTTGGTTTTTTAAGCACAACTAGATGGAATGAAGACCTAAATCCTTGGATTTAGCAGTTTTGTGTGATCCCACAAGTGTTCCAATTGGAAGGATTGGAAGGTGAATCGAACTTGAGACACTTGCTTTGGAAAAGTGGCCTAATTGCTCAATTAGGCCTAGGAGAGAATTGTGAACAACAGGAGTTAGGAGATTGGTCAAAAGTCATGGCTTGGAGGGTGTTGTTGATGAGTGGATTGACACTTTTGAGGGTGGTTAAGACTTGACTTGGTGGAGTTCCATGAGAGTTGCCTTCAATTATCCATTCTTGCTCCTTGTTGCCCTATAGTGGGTTAAGTCTCCAAATTGAGTCTCAGAGTTGAGTAAGTGTGGGATTTGTCTTTTGTTACATCTAACTAAGGTGTCTAACCTTTTAGAACCCCTATTCCATCCCTGGATTGATTGGTTCTAAGTTGTGGCTAAGAATACCCTAAGGGTAGTGAGGACTAGGAAGTGGATCTAGTCTTGTATGTGGGTTTTGGGAACTCTAGTGGAGTCCTAGACTATATGGTGTTGGGAAGGTATTGTAGACCTTTGTACAATTGTTTGGTATAGTTTGAGGCTCTGCTCCAGTGTGTTGATAAAGTTATGAGTGGCACCTGTATCCAATAGGCAAATGATTCTCTGTCCTCTAACCACTCCCTTCGAACGGGAAGGGTGACATGTGAGAATCCCTGAAAGGGATGCTAAAGTAACATGGGGCTTCTCATGGGAGGTTTTCCCCTTCTACTCTCCTGTCGGTTGCTCTTCCCGAGCTTCCTCATCGCTGTCCTCAACCTCACTGTCCCCATGTTGTTCGCATTCACCATCGGAAGCCACCTCAATGTAATGTATCTTGCCTTTCCCAAGGCACCTGTGGTCTAGAGTCCAAGGCTCTCTACATGTGAAGCATAATTTCCACCTTCTCAACTCGTTCCTAGTCTCAAAATCAAACCTAGGGGGCATACTCTTGTTCTGATTTTTATTCTTTTGGAAAGAAGAGGATCCCTTAAATGTTTTCTTAGGTGGCTGCAATACGGAAAAAGGTGAATCCAAGTCATCTGCTAATTTAATAGTGTCATCCACAGTGTTTGGCTTGAGAACTCTAACCAAACCTCTGAATCTATCCTGTAGGCCCTCAATAAACATCACTTTCCTCTTCTCAGACATATCTGGAACCATGATGGAAATCTTCTGAAACTCATCAATATAGTGGTCCAAAGATCTACTCTATCTCAGCTGGGCTAACTCCCTGTAATAAACCTCTATGTCTTTCCTGTCAAAACGAGTAATCAAATTCGTGCTGAAAGTCTCATAAGAAGTAATCAGCCCATGATCCTGGGTGACAAGACCATGATGCCACCAGTCATATGTTGCTCTCTCTAAATGCATTGTGGCAAACTTAATAGGCTTTGTTTCTGACATGGGTTTGAGGGTAAGGAAGATGTCTAGCTTGTGAATCCAAGCTCTCGTCAAAGTGTTTGGATTGAGAACTCTAACCAAACCTCTGAATCTATCCTGTAGACCCTCAATAAACATCACTTTCCTCTTCTCAGACATATCTGGAACCATGATGGAAATCTTCTGAAACCCATTAATATAGTGGTCCAAAGATCTACTCTGTCTCAGCTGGGCTAACTCCCTGTAATAAACCTCTGTCTTTCCTGTCAAAACGAGTAATCAAATTCGTGCTGAAAGTCTCATAAGAAGTAATCAGCCCATGATCCTGGGTGACAAGACCATGATGCCTCCAGTCATATGTTGCTCCCTCTAAATGCATTGTGGCAAACTTAATAGGCTTTGTTTCTGACATGGGTTTGAGGGTAAGGAAGATGTCTAGCTTGTGAATCCAAGCTCTCGTCAAAGTGTTTGGCTTGAGAACTCTAACCAAACCTCTGAATCTATCCTGTAGGCCCTCAATAAACAACATCACTTTCCTCTTCTCAGACATATCCGGAACCATGATGGAAATCTTCTGAAACCCATTAATATAGTGGTCCAAAGATCTACTTTGTCTCAGTTGGGCTAACTCCCTGTAATAAACCTGTCTTTCCTGTCAAAACGGGTAATCAAATTCGTGCTGAAAGTCTCATAAGAAGTAATCAGCCCATGATCCTGGGTTACAAGACCATGATGCCACTAGTCATATGTTGCTCCCTCTAAATGCATTGTGGCAAACTTAATAGCCTTTGTTTCTGACATGGGTTTGAGGGTCAGGAAGGTGTCTAGCTTGTGAATCTAAGCTCTCACAGATGTCTTACCGCTGCCATCAAATGTAGGGAGAGTTAATTTATTCATTGCATGTTTTAAATCCCTGTTCTGACCCCTGGGTCTCCTATCCTACTGAGCACTGCTGAATTCTCTCTTCTAAACCATGTACTGGGGAAAGGTTAAATCATCTTTGACAATATCTGGTAACATATCCCACTCATCATGCATGGTCATCACATTTTCTGGAAGAATGCCCACTGCCTCAGGCGGTGCTACCTCTTCCCCTACATTATTCTCCACAAAGTTAGGCATAAGGGGCCTATCTGAAGTACGAGTGGGGGCTCTAGCTGCCCTAGGTGATCCTGTTACACTGCCTCCACCACTATGATGGCTCTGGGGTCTCCTAGATGTTACTGCCAATTGTTGGATAACCCTTGTAAGTTGTTGTAATACATCAACAATATGATCATGTCTGTCTCGCATGGCCCTCAATATTTCCCTGGCCTCTCTATCTGTATCCTCAGCCATATTTGTACCCGGAGTAACCTGTTCAAATATTATTTCCTCATTTGCTTTGGTATGACTGTTCTCTATGTCAACCTGTACTGAAGATTTTGGTTGTTCCTATTCAACTCTGTTATGTTTAAAGTTGTAAGACTTGTGCCTACTATGCATACCTTCTCAACATTGTCACTGTTGTACCAGCCTGTTAATCTGAAAATGTAACCCACTAGGATGGCAAGATCAAAGGCTTTGATACCACTGTAATGATCCTAACTGGCTGTCTCTAAAAATTTGGCCACCAGAACTCTAATTTCCGGAAGATGTTGTTCTATAATTTTTTGCAAGATGTATAGGTGTCTTTCTCTTATTCAAATTTATCAATGTATGAAGAAATGCATTACACCAAATTAACTCTCTCTCTAATGCTGAGGATTTTTCATCATATAAGTAAAGTTATTTATTACGTAAATCATAATTTCATTACAACAATGCTATCCTCGATTTTAATGACCAGAATGAATACAAATTAGAAACGTTTCAAGCTATAGGCGTATGTATTCAGAGGTACATAGAACTAATGTTTGTGCACCTTTTTAACGTTTTGTGTTAAACCTTTAGCAGTGGCTGTCGTGGTAATGAATGTCTCCTTGTATGTCGACACTTCACAGTCCCCGTCAACCACAAGCATCCACGGCTAATACTCCTTGACTGCAGCGTTGTTAATACGATTGTTTCCTATGACGTTATTTGTACCCTTGCTATGTGTTGAGCAAATGTGATACCCGACTTGCTTCCACCCTAATCTCCCAGCCCCTCGACACTATGGCTTTCGTCGCTGCCCTCACTGCAAACCTTGTGCTCCTAATACATCTCCTGCTGTTATGATGATCTCCTAGCCACGCGACACTATGACTTTCGTCGCTGCTCCCACTGCAAACCCCGTGCTCCTATATACTTCTACTATTTCTATGATGCCTGCCGCTCTTTACCAAACGCGATACAAGAATCTCGTTACTCCCCGTGACTTTCCCACACTCCAGTCGCTGCAATCACCAAACACTATATATTGACATGTTACTTCCCATGCCACTAGCTCAATGGAAAGACGTTTTCCAGTCTACACGAGTCTCAACAACAGTTAGGCATATTACACAAATGTTATCTCCACTCGGTATACCATAAGACATCTACTTCTTTCATTGTTGGCTCGATGACATCTCAGTCCATTAAATGCCTCAGTACGTGAGCAGGTTGTGTGACTGCTAGCTCTGAGAATATACAACTCTAGGATACTTCGATATGCAAAGCCACTTTTTGAACCAAAAAACTCAAACTCTAGAATGATTCTTGTCTTGCTTGCTAAGTCTGATTCAAAAGAAACACTGATACAATAACTCTCCTTGTACTTACACCTTAAACTCCAATGTGAAATCTACCTGATTCCACCATTATCAAGATGTTGGGGCTACATCCAACTTCTCGTATTTTCCTCAAGGGGTTCCGTCCTTAAGAAAATAAACCAGTCACAAAGTAACCAGAGATTTGTTTTTCTTGTTTATAATATTCGTGGTCCCTTTCCCAAGGAGAGATTTAGGCTTATATAACCTCGATATGAGGGAAAGCACTGAAAACTAAGCAATATGGGATAAAGTGCATTCACTTAAGTTACTTTTTAATATAAAAAGACTTTAAGTCATAAAGTAACTTTATAAAATAAAGTACCTTTATAATCTCACTTTATAAAATAAAGTGACTCAACTATGGAAAAAGGTTCCCAAATATTTAAATTCACCCAACTCAAGCTTGTCACCGGCTGGCATCCTCCAGAAGTAGTCATTAGTCTATCCGGATGGGGAGATCGACTAATCAGGGGCCATAATGGCCTATCGCAGAGAAGGGGACATTACACTAATTGTCGAAGAGGAAAGCCCTGTCAATAAAATCAGAGTTATGACGCCTATTGGACAAACTTGTACTACTATGATTAATGGAAATGCAATCACAAGTGAACCCTTGCAGATATATTCTTCTCCTTCAGAAATGGACACCCTTAAGATATCAATGAGCTTTCAATGAGTTATACAGTCGACCAAAGATTTAAAGATCAGTTCCATGTGGAAGAAGATGAATCATCAAGTAATCTTCTCCAACATTTCGTACAACCAGAATATGAAGTTTTCAAATTTCATGAAGAGCACCATGGAGAAGAATCTGTGAACCAAGAGAATATAGAAATCCATATGGATATCGATGAACAGGTTGAAAATGAAAACTATGAGGGTATATCAACAAATGTCCCTGTCTTTATGGCAGTGCAATTTGTGTCTTATGGAGCATTGAAAGTCCAAAGCAATCCTCTTTTTAAATCTTTCGATCAAGCAAATGCCTTTGTATCAGATACTATGAATTCATTTCCTATTTCTCTCCATGATGACTTTGATAAAGGGGAACATGTGCATGCATTTGATGATTGTGCTAATTGCAAACAAATAGAAAGAATAGATGATGTTTTTAAGGATTGTACCAACGATGAAGTAAGAAATGAGGTAATAGCAGATCTAATGGAGGAATCCAAAAAAGTTAACCCTCGTGATATCCATATTGCAGATTGGTGTTTGAAAGCTTCAAATGATGATTTCCTCTATAGCGAAGGTGTCTACCTCAATCCTTTCTTTTCAGATGAATGTATTTCTACAGATGAATCCCAAGGTACAAATGTGCTATCTTCTTCTTCACTTTCACATTCTATGGATAAAGAAGTCTTTGAAATTTTCATATCAAAAGAGGAAGAGAATATTTTAAAAATAGATGACCCTATGCTATTGGAAAATTGGATTCAGCACTAGTATTGATAATATTTTCTTCACATCAAAATTTGTATAAAGGTTATCCAATTCGTAGGTTAATGTATTTCAATCTGAACCATCAAAAGGGCATTCAATCAGAGAAAGTTGGTATGCTCAGTGTGATGCCAGAACACACAACCAACATTGCAGAAAGTGGTACCAAGGTTTTTCAGATTACTCGCAGATTTATGATGAGAAATGGTTGTTGGTCCATTGGTCAAAGATCTGTCTCATCTCATATATGTCAATTTAGTCAACCTATTGAGCTCACAAGTGTTACACAAGAATTAATCACTTTTCCACACAGGTGCCTATTTCTCTCAACCTATAAATGGCTTTGTATGACAAACATGGAGCATTTTGAAGAAGGGGTACCTACCATTTACATATTTTAGGTAGAAGCTTTCCTTGTGGGTTCGCTCAGATTTTGTATTTCATTTTTGGTCCATGTCTAGTCTCTCTTGTTAGTTGCTTTTGTTGATTTCCCTTGACTCTGTTGCCAAATGCTTAAGGCAGTAATCCTTTTCAAAACTTCTGGGTTCCTACTATATCCCTTACAGTCCTTTCCCCAATCAGACACCAGCTGTTGGCCCTGTTTTTAAACATGAAAAATTTTACACTTTTGCACCAAAATAATTGCATTAAGTACCTCCTAGTAAGAAAGGTCCCCAGCAACCCTCATGCTAATTCTTCTGTCATTTCGGAGAGGCATCATATGAAGTCTTCGTCAAAAATCCTAGGAGCACTCATGCAGCTTGCTGAGAATCATGAAAAGCAATAAAATTTGGGAATCTGTGACAAATGATGCAGAATGATTTGGAGTGAGCATTCCTGTGATATTAATCATATTATCAACAAATTGACAAAATTGATGACAGAATATTGATCTGGTCACAAAAATATGTCAGTTTTCTCTTTCATCATGGTCATAGGTTTGTTCAACATTTTGCCTCGTGGTGTGGAAAGAAGTCAAACATTTAGTTCATAGTTGTAATGTCCATTCATCTACACCAAACAAAATACATTTGGGAAGAAATAAGATTACTCTAAATTATGATGGAGAGGCATTTAAAAATATGCAAAAAAGTGGTCACTCGATGTACACTTCAAATGCTGAAGAAAGAGAAACCAAGTCTTATTGGTATATTCATACGTTTTTGCAACTCTTCTCAAAATACCGATCCAAAGGAAAAATAGTAACAATCATCACGATTGTGTTAAGAAGTGACTATTTAGAATCAATTATAAAGCGGAAATATTAATTATCGGCATCTTCATGTCAAACTTCTTTTCTAACAGTATTTTAAAATTAATCAGTTTTTTGGTTTATGTTTGCATCTTCCTTATAAAGGTTGATTTATAGAAGTTCGTAAACTTTCTTTCAAAGCCGATCCAAATGGAAAATTGGTTGAAATAAGCATTATTGTTCAGATTCTCCACATACCTCTAAAGGTTGATGTAAACAGATAAAAGAATATTCAATCCTTTTGGGTTAGTTAATAAACCACTCCTCCAAACCAAAACAAAAAGGAAAGTGAATGTTGTCGGGCTCTTCATATTATTCGGCAACTTCAAAAGATTTGGCAAGCATGCTTAAAGGCCGACAGCTTCTAGTATCGGGTATTTTAGGCGATTTGGTAAGCATGCCTAAAGGCCGGAAGCTAAACAAAGGTAAAACAGTTATAATAACTACCCAAAAACTCAGGCCGAGAAAGCATTATGAGAAAACCTAAATTGCTTCATAAATATCCTCAAACAAATTTAATCTCACAGAATGTCATGATTTTCATGATAAGCGCAAAATGAATGCGTTGAAAATGCTTTGAAAGCTTCGAAAAGGCATATGTATATGCATAAAAGTGCAAAAGATACAACAATTTTGTCAGATGTTAAAGCTGCAAATACTCCAAGACAACATGCATGCAAAATATGGAAGCATAAACAAGGCAAATGCACATTGTTTAACAGAATGCCTCAAAAGATGGCAATCTCATGGACCACAATAAATCCAGGGTCTACGCATAATGAATGTGTTGAAAGGTTTTGGAAATTTTTCATGCAAAGCGCCGACATAAAGCACCTTCCTCCATGCTGACATGCAAACATCCATCAAATCATGGAAGGGTGAGTGAAAAATGCAAGATTTTTATCAAATGTTATAGAATGCTCTAGTCAAAACACATACAAGATATAATATACATTGACGAGTTTATGGAAATTAAGAGCTCAAGTCAGTTTGCAGATGCAAAATTGGCAACCATGTGTATTGCGCCAAAAGGAAGAAGAGAAAAAGTCATCGGCACTTGAACTTTATTAATCAACTTCCCTGTCCACATAGAACAAGAAGTTGGTGACTCCATCCTTTCAGCCAGAATCGACAATTTGAGTTATATCTCGCATAATAAACAGTTATGCATGAGTGTAACTATTTTAAGAAACACAAAGCCCTCCTAGAAATGCCTGTGAATTTTCAAAATAATGTGAACGTAATTTATGTCTGAGTTTAACACGATGATTTTATGAAGTATCAAATACTCCAAGAGGGCTAATAAAGCAAGGCATTTAAGTCCTCTAACAAAATGATTCGCAATAATTCTGAAGTGAAATGGGAAAGAAAGTGATTCATCAAGCATGAACAACCAAATCAAATCTATGGAAGGTAGTGGTCTTGATTCTTCTGGGATCTTTTTGACTTGGTTCATATGAATGACTTCTTGATCTATTTCATATATTTTAAAACAACCCACAAATTTTTAATGTGATTTCCTCATATGTCATGTATATGTTCATGAGGAACTGTCCCCATATTTAGCAGGCCCAATGCCAGATCATTATTGCGACCTTCTTGGTCTGTTGAGGTGATTAGGTCATTTCGTGTGAACTTACTATTTCTAGTAAGTCATAGTATGGGTTTAACAGGACATTGGAGCAGTGTTGACAGTGTCAGATACCGCGTTTGTGGCAGGCTATCCATATTCGTGGACTTACTATTTATAGTAAGTCACCAATTGGCCAGTTATTATTTTTGGATGACACTTAGGCACACAGGTTCAGTTGATGCTCTTGGTTCTTGATGATTGGAGCTATTTGCGTAAGATTATTTAATTACGTTTACTTCATTAAATAATCATTATTTGCCTAAGTCAATGATTAATTATATGAGCTCATTAAAAGGTTATATTATATTAATTCAAAATGGAGTTATGAGCTTATAATATAAAGCATGTTTTTAAGTGAAAGGTGTGTTGAAGAAGCCTTTTAAGTGAAAAGTGACTTCATGAAGCTTTTAGCTTTGGAGTTATTTATTATTAATTCAAAGTTATTAAATGAAAGCTTCTAATTGAAAAGTGTATTGATGAAGGCTCTTTAGTGAAAAGTGTGTTCGAGAAGCTACTTCATAAGGAGTTAAAAGTAAAGAATGTTTTATACCACATTGCTAAAAGTACAAGGACTCACCAACTAAAAAGCTATATAAGCAAGGCCATCCTTTCTTTTGAGACATGTTATGAGAATATTTTATGAAGTCGTGTTCTCCTATTGCTGAAAGTCAGTGACTAATTTCTAAGGACAAAAACCCGAGGAAGCTGAAGGTTGAGCACTCTGAATTGGTGAAAGACCCAATGATATTGTGCATTGTGAAATGGCTTCATCCAGGAGTCATTATTGAGCTAGAATTGATGGAGTTTGATAGATGGTTGGTTCAATTTTAGAGTTGAATGGCAGCAAGTTATGGTAATAAATGCCCAGCTTGTAGATGTGACTCAAGGAGCAAAATTGAGCATTAATAATAACACCCATACCTGATTTATGCCAGTTGTGCTTCATTCTTGTGTTTCACATGAGTCTCATGGAAGCTGCGTTTGATACCTAGGAGGTATCGTTTTGGCATTTGGGGTTTACATTGCATTCAGTTGGAGCATTGATTGATATCAGCACATTGTATGGAGACAACTTGATGGATGCTGATATATATAATTGCTGCGTTGTCAATTCAGGTTCCTATTTGTTGTAGTTAATTTTCAGAATTCTGAATTATGTTATTCCATGCTTTGTAATTGACTTAATGAATAATTTCATGGTGGATTAATGAAGAAAAGGTGTTAGAGATTAATGGCAAAGTAACTAGTTCATTTCATATGTTAAGTAATTGCAAAACCATTCGATTACAAACATTCGATTACAAACAAACGATTGCATATACATCCAAAAATCAGAATCCAAACATTGCATGACAAATGCTTGACGAAATGTCAAACAACCAAAATTGAGTTTTCATGAGTTTGAAGACAGAAATCAGATTTGTGACAATATCCTAGTTGGGGATATTACAAAGTGTCTAGATGAGGTGGAGTTCAGATGAAGTTGGATTATGCCATAATTATAAGACATGTACAGGGAGCTTAAGAAATTATTTGAGAAATGAGACTCACCATGCAAGGTTTATCAAAAAAAATTAGAGAAGATTGGATACTAAAGCAGTTAACGCAATGAGACATTCCAAAGAAAAACTGAAAAGTATAAGCATCACAAAGTTTGATAATTGTAGTAGCAACATAGAAGATTTCAATCACACATTTGCATTGAAAATACTCTCATAGATATCTACTCCACATGTAGTCTTGTTGCATTCCATATTCGCTAAAATATTGCAGAAGGAGAACTCTATCTCAAGGAAGCTCTAAATTTAATCATCAATTTTTCTCATGAAACCTGTTGTGATTTTGTTGATTGGCATGCTTGGAAGAATAAATGTCATGCCTCTAAAGGTATAGTTCGACATAGAGAGTTACATTAGATCATGGAGGGGGCAGCATAAAAACTTGAAGATATAAATCTCAGATGGAGAAAATGTCAGGATACCTTGTGGATTGTCAATGAGTTTTCTTGAAGATTGGTGGTCCATTCCATGTGCCTTCAAAATAGCTGAAATCCCCAATCCTACTATGCATGGGTATATTCTACTATCAATGGCCGAAACTACATTTGCATTATTGCAGTCTTTGAATTGATAGAAGACCTCAATATTGCTACGTGTTTATGGGAAAGGAGACCGTATATTTATTTGCAATTCATTGATTGGGAGACCACACAGTGCCTTCCTTAGTAAAAATCAATAACTCAAAATTTATGGGTTTCTACTTCCCTTTTTGTAAAAGTGACTTGTGTCACTTATTGTAATAAAACTTTGTAAAGAGCCTAATTGGCTCTATCCCTCAATCAACACCAAATTCTGATTTCTCATAAGAAATTCAAAAACTTTTGCAATTTAATGTTGAATATGGAGTACAATGCTTTTAATTTTCAATTTTCAAATTCAAATACAAGTAACCACTCATGGATCAATTACAGTGCATTCTATTTTATTTAAATTCAAAACCCCCAATTATAAATATCAGCACCACGCCTCTGAACATCTAATTGAAACCGACATTACAAAAATTAACTTACATGAATAGGAAACTAAGCATACAATTCTTTTAAATGAACCTGGTTAATTATTACTCCTCCAACTCTGGTTGCGGCTGATAAGAAAGATTGTGGTTGACGGAATAAGTGTCTGCAGCTGGTTAGGAAGTGGCGGCTGGTAGGAAATGGTGGCTGCTGGCAAGTAGAGTCAAAGCCAACCATTATCCAAACTGCAAACCCTTTATACAATACAATTCCCCTCCAAGAATACTGCAGACTTCTCACTAATTCGATAATGCTGATCAAGCAAGCACAATTTGCAGGCAAATGAGACCCGCTCAAAGCACCAAAGACAGAGAAGAATTTCCAATTCTTCAACTGTTGTAACCAATACCCTCCTACTACCATTCGAAACCCAGAAGTTTCTATATAAGAAATTGTCAAAAAAAGAATGATTCAATATGGTTCGATTTTCAAAGCTCCGGCATTTATAATATAAAAGTCGAACCCTTATCTTCTCCAATACACTTTGCATAACTTAACCACATAATACATTTTTAAATGCAAAGCATAACTTTGAATAATAATATAAAATTATTATTCCTCCTTTTGTTTGGCGCCCAAAGAACTTTATTAAATAATCATTTAATAACTTGGCAATTAATAATAATAAGCTCATTTAATAACGTGGCAGCTCATTTAATAACGTGGCAATTAATAATAATAAGCTCATTTAATCATTAATTAAGTATAACTTAATTAATAGTCATTAATTAACAAATAGCTTATTAAATCTCCTGGTTGAATAACTCATCAATGCCAAGTTCACCGCGTGAGCTCGATGCCAATGCCCTGCCATAAATAGACACTGCCAAAAATAGACTTACTATAAGTAGTAAGTCCCTCAAACTGGAAACTCTGCAAATGACTCCACAATTCCACTGATACTAATGCTCAGGCGCCCTACTAAAAATAAAAAACATGATGATCACCCCAAATAAGCACTTACTATAAATAGTAAGTCTGTCAATCTGACTCAAACGAAGAGCAATCCTGGCATCTCAGACCTCCCGAGAGGAAACTGACCACTGGCTATGCCACACGACCCCCTCCAACATCCCGATTAGCCTACGAGGGTCACAGAAATAAGCTAATCCCATGTGCCTAAAAACAAGGACATTACAAAATTAAAATTTGGACTTAATTTCTTGAAAAGCTAGGTAAATCCTAACTTGTTCCCAAAAAGTAGTTACAAAAAGTGATTACTTAGGTGGCTAAGAAAAGTGATTACTTAGGTGGCTAAGAAAAGTGATTACCTATGTAGTTATGAAAAGTGGTTACAAGAAGTGTTTATGGTAGCAAAACTGAGTGGTTATCAAACCTAAACCTATATATGTGCTCTAAGATGTTGTAAGAGGGGTTCCAACTCTTCACATGAGATATTGTACACAGGATCTTGAATAGTATTGTTCAACCAAAGTAATCGAAAACAAAGTTTCCCATGTGCATTCAAATTGTTTCCTATGTGCTATTGTTGGTGCGCCATGTGTATCATTAATAATAACCTTTGTTCTCCAGAGTATCATGTGAATGAGATTAGTGACAAAAATATCATGTTCTTGCTATCTTGACTTGAATATGTTTAAGATCAGAAGTTAGTTTACATTTCCCCATTTAACATTTCTACTTTCTTTAAGCATTTCCAGGCACCTCAAAAAATCAAAATACATTTATCATATGAGGGATCTGCCCCTCTCAAACGCAGAGGAAGATCGGCATCCTACAACGATCGCTCCAACTGTTGTAAATGTTTGTCGCTACTCGCAAGTCAAACAGGAAACATTCGCAGTGACAAATCTACTTACAAACAGGGCCCCATTTTGGCTCCTAGATGCAGTCATTAATAATGAAATGACAATGCCCACCAGCCCTGGTCTAGTTGCAAGCCAGAGCAATTGTTTTGATCATTAGCTGGGTTCAAGCCTCACTGGCATGGCTCTCATGTAAATGTGGCCATGATAAGCCACACCATATAGAGAAGGCTCGGTGAAAGTTCCAAGCAAATTTTGGCAGAAAAGACACAAATCGGACTTGGCATCTAAGAAAATTGGTGCTCAAAGCTTGACGGTATGTTCCTTGTATTAATCTGATAGCAAAGGAGTATTGCAATCAACCTATGAAGTATGAACAATAAATGTTAATAATTCTATAGCAATAATTATCAGCCTTATTCTCAAGTTTCTTAATAGTGCATAGAATGTTTGTGTGTGTTTTTCATAGCATATATGATATATTTAATAATCTTGAAAGATATATTTTGGAGGCTAAGTACATAGCATTAAGTGTTTCTTCTTACTGCATCCTGTAGAGCTTATTGAACACATTTGTTTCCACAGATGGTGTTTTTCATAAAAACAAATACTAAGCAAAGTATGACATTTTTACAAATGGTCCCAAATAAGCTGCTTCACATAGAATCTAGTAAGGAAGCATGTAGAAGTGGGGCCAAATAATTGGACAAACAGATCCATATTTTTTATTGCCATAATCATCAGTCAAGATCATTGTCATTATCAACTGACTGTTGCGCGGAGTTCCTATGACAATCACTTCATGCTTTAAAGTCATATTGCAAGGTAATCTTTGGAGGAGGTGGTGCTGTAAATCAAGGGTTTTCTTGATTGTCAAAACATGAATATACCTTTCATTTCTTCAGAGAGTGTCTATTAAAATTACTTAATTAGAACAGTAATTCATATTATATAACAAAAGCACAGCTACAGATTGTTTTCCAACCACCTCTATCCCTTTAAAAAATAGTTCCTTCAAAGAATGTATTTTCCAATGAGTAATCCAACAGTTATTCATGGACTACAGAAAAAGTGGCAATAAGGTACCTCCATGGCTGCAGCATTACAAAGAAGTAATGTGACA
Organism: Thuja plicata; assembly: GCA_018584345.1. NCBI lineage: Eukaryota > Viridiplantae > Streptophyta > Pinopsida > Cupressales > Cupressaceae > Thuja > Thuja plicata. Next base: position 1,688,130 of record MU226236.1, read on the forward strand.
AGAAGCTGATGTTGTCTCTGAACAACAGGAAAAATAGTGGCTGTAAATAGTACAAAAGACAGTAAACAATTAGAGTGCTCAACAAGTCGAACAACTTGAAATCAATACAATTTTCTACTGTTCAAGATATAACATGGATCTTCTATAATCATCAGATTCCACAAACTCAGACTTGATTGACAAAAATATCTAAGACGGCTAAGGCTTCAAAAGTGAAACAAACAATCTATTCACTGTATTTACTACCACATAGATACTCTGTATCTGATATCACAATGCATCTTTAGAACTTGACAACTTAAAGAAAATGAATTTGCTTCCTTCAAAGCGAAAATTAACAATGTTGAACACAGAACATGCCACGTAAGCTGAACAACTGATTTATTAGCTCCCAATACCCTCAAGATGCACCTATTCCACGTAAGCTGAACAACTGAAGAGGAAATAATTAATTTTACAAACAAAACTTGGCACAAATTTCTTCAACTAATGTACAATTCCAACCAAACCAGGTTTAAACTGTAGGCAGAAGAGTTGTGAACTGCATGAACTACTACATTTGAATGCTTTGTCATTAAAAGTGTTTGAATTCATGATGCATTGCTCTAGAGACAAATCTTAGGAAAAACTGAATATTTTAAATATGTTAGAGAAGATGGAATATTTAAATAGATTGTGGGGTCAGTTAATAAGACATTATTTACATGCAAACTGTATAAAATTGCATATTTTAATCTTCCCAACAATTGATGAATAAGGATTGTCTTGAAGCGTTTTAAATTAATAACTTATTCATTTTGACTAGAGATTTAAGTTGAACTTTATTTTTATGATCCAATTCAGATCACACCTCCCCAGTGCATAAGCTTTTGAGACTTGGTATATGAAGAAAAAAAAACCCCACTTACTCCTTCAAATAATGCTCAACTTTGCTTGGGAATTGTCCTTTCAACCCCACTTACCAACTGTCCTACTCTGTCATCTTTGATGTGCTTAACTTCTCCTGCAACAAAACATCCTTGTCCAACTCTTCTTAAGATTAGGCACAAGGTATTAAATGAAGCTAACAAAAATGTTTCTTAAACATATACCTAGAAATCTACAAGATACATAATTTCTTACAACATTCACAACTGAGTATGACTTCATATGTAGAAGCAAGTCTAATCTAAATGTATTTTTGCACACTTGTTCAAGAATCTCATATAGACCATGCCACAGTGGTGTCCACTTCTTTGCTTTAACTTGGAATATTTCTTTGCTCAACACAAATCATGCTTGTCCTCAACTTGGAACTCATGCTCAAATTTAAGCTGATCATATCTCACTTTGTACTTAGTTGAATATACTTCAACCTCTCATGCACTTAAAGATGTGTTTTCCTTATATTCCCAATAAAGATATTGACCATGTGGTTTTTTAAATCCAAATTTTCTACCTTCTTTTTTATTGTCCCATTGGTGCATCAAAAGGGCTAGAGATACATAATGGAGACAAGCCTCAAAATGAAATTGATATGTAAAAGAACGAATTGCCTTATTTCATGAATGTTAAATAGATAACAAATTTTCATCAAGTATTATTGTACAAATGCTTTCTACCATACCCCCACAAGAGCTACACCAATGTTCTAGCAACCACTTTGGTTTAACCGTTCTTTGTGGATGAAAGATAGTTGATCTCTTCAATTTGTATCTACCTCTCACAATGTAATCACCAATGTTCTAGCAACCACTTTGGTTTAACCATTCTTTGTGGATGAAAGATAGTTGATCTCTTCAATTTGTATCCACCTCTCACAATATAATCAAAATAAATTCCACAAACCTACTATCCATATCTAAAATGATATAACAAGGCACAAGTAAACCTAAACATTAGTGAAAAACGAATCAATCCATATTTCTCCTTAAGACCTTTTTTGCATCGAATAATAATACACATTTACTGAACTATTCTAATTAAACAACCAAGTAAACAAACAACTTCCTTGATGAAGGTAAGCCTTCTATGCACATCTTAGTGATGCTCCCCCATTGTATAGAAGAAGTAAATAGAATCCCAAGTTTTTGTTACTAGGCTTACTTGTGCCACAACTAATATTCCTTTACAATCTTGGCAAAATCAACTTACACATTTGGTCAGTCCACCTAACTTTGTGAATGTGTCAAGGCCTTACAATCTCTAAAGGATGGACCTCACATTGTTACAAACAAAAGTAGGGGTTCAAGCATTGAAATCGGGATAAGGATGCTGATCAAGCCAGGGTATGTGAGTAAGTGATGAGGAGATAACTTATTCTATGTAATGTAATCACCAGGAATTGTGGGTACAGGGATGGGTATTGAGTTCATATTCCTTTAGTGGAGTTTCTTGGCAACTATAGGCCTCCCTCATTAATTGAATTCTTCAATCTTTAGGGACGATAGCTCTACCAGCTTGTAGGACAAACTTGTTGAAGATAGTAAATCTTCGTTGGGCTCATATTTTGAAAAACTTGCTTCAAGTGGATCAGATGCTCATTATAAGTTTGTTTGGAATGTCATTTCCCACACATCCTCATCCTTGAAATACTATGATTTCAAATGAGGTACTTTAGCAGACTGAAATTGATCCAATTAATTATCAATTCCTGGAAGAGTGTAACTCTTGTTGATAATTATCTTATATACAGCCCTTACAATCAATACATTTATCACATAAATTGTCTTGCTTGGATACAATAACAATAAGGATGCGACATGGAGAAGTGGCAGGACAAATCACACCTTGATATAACAAAGATTGAAGTTGCTTTCTTACCTCATTTGCTTTCATTAATGATTGTCTATGATGGTAGCATTTATTGTTTTAGGATCAGCCTTTTGCTTTTACATAAACCCTCTCAAGTAAGTGAAATAGCATTTTTTCTAAACCAAAATCTTCTTTTATAATTGGATGTTTTTAATGTGCCATGTTTATTTCTAGTCTCTATGCACTATATCTATATGATATAACAAAAGATTTCATTTATTTTTATGATTGTTAGGTTCCCAAGTTCTTGCTAGGCTTTTTGTGCTTTGAACCCAAGCAATCGTATTCTATTTAAACTTTTAACATGTTGTGCCAGTGCCATGTAAATGAGTTGTTAATATGCTTATAATAGTTCTAGCGATGGATGATGGATTTGGGGTTCACCCCGCAGCACGACGGTTGTCGCAAGTCCTCTTGCAAGGGCAGTCCTTGTAATGTCCACATTCTCGTGAGCGTCAACTTTTAGAGGATTAGCCTATTTCCTGACCCTCATAGGCTAATGGAGTTCTTCAAAGGGTCCAGTTGGTAGAGCCAGAGACCGTTTCCCACTCCAATGATTAGGGATGTTCAGGATTGCTCTTTGTTTGAGTCAAATCGGCACACTTACTATTTATAATAAGTGTCTATTTTGGATAAGTCAGAGTTTCTATCTTTAGCAGGGCACTTGGACAGTTTTCTAGCAGTATGGAGTTGTGGTGACATTGACAAATCTTCTAGTTTGGGACTTACTATTTATAGTAAGTCAAATTATGGTCAAAGCTAACTTTGACAGGGGCACCCAGACTCATTGTATGCACAGTGATTAACTCATTCGTCAGTTGGCTCAGTTTTAGGGACTTATTATTTATAGTAAGTCAGTGGATATTAGAGAGGAACCCTTACTATTTTTAGTAAGGCAGTTGGATGCACAATGGACACAATGGTTTACTCTCAGCTTCAGAAGGAAACAAGAAAGAACGATTATTTTTGGAGTTATGTTATTTTAATTATTAATAAAGTAATACTTTATTAATAATTAATGATAAAGTGCAATTATAAAGTTGTATTTTCACTTTATGTGAATGGGGCCACTTAATAACTTAAAAGTCATTTAATAAAATGCATCACAATGATGTAATACAGTAATATAACTTTATGGTTTAAGTGGACTTTATTTGAAAGGGAGTTTTAAATGTTTTAAAAGTATACTTTATAATAAGTGGTAAAGTGTTATTTAAAAAGGGAGATATAAGTGTTTAACAAAGTATACTTTATATTTTAATGTGTGCATCAAAAGGAGGGGAATATAATTAAATATTATATTTCAAACTTGCAACAAGTTCACACGATAAGTTATACGGGGTGTAAGCTTCAAGCTTCAAGCTCAATTGTTATTTGGAGATTTATAAATACCTTCAAAGGGAGAAATCAATTCATTCTATGACTTGTGCATTTGCTTTCGTTTGTGTGCAGAAGAAATGAAAACAAGGGTTTCAGATTTCAAGCTTGAAGAATTGAGAATTCTTCTAAGTTTTTCAGCATAGTGAATTGGTGAAACACCCAACGAATTATGTCAGGCATTGGCTTCATCCAGAGACCAAGAATGAATATATTGTTGCAGAATTAAGGGTTTGAATGTTTCATTATTTACCAAAACAATTTGCAATGATAGAAGGAATTAGCAGCCAGTATTAATCAGATTTCAAGCCTTTATGAGCAGATTTGTGAAGTTTATTCAAGGGTTTCAAGACATATCATACTTGTAAGTTCATGAATTGTAACTCCTAAATTTTTTGGGTATTGTTAATTTAGATAATAGGGATATTTTATGAACTGGGTTGTCGATATTTTGTGAAAATACTAAATATCTAAGCCACTTGTAAAAATCTGGAATTTTCAGCTATATATTCCCTATGTAATGTCTAGTTTTTGAGTTGAAATAATTATTGCAATATCTTCTATTTTGTTGCATTATATAGTTGTATTGAACATTGCAAATATATGAAAAAACATCAATTGCGGCATACCAAACCATAAGAAATCAAACAGGAACTCAAATCATCAAGCTTAGACATTGTTTGCTAAGTGTTTGATGAAATGTCAAGGCACTATTAAATCAGAAAATACAGTGGTAAAGTTAGAACCAGCAAGGGCTATTACAGTGGTATCAGAGCTTGCCTACAAAGTGTTTAATAAAATGCAGAGTAACACGGGGACGCGTCCCCCCCCAAAATCCCAAACGCACCCGGGACGGGGACGCACCCGGGACGGGGGGACGCCGTTCCCGCGTCCCCAGCGGCGCTACCATTCAGCCACCAATCATCGGG
>MU226236.1:1712435-1730129 GCA_018584345.1 Thuja plicata
CACGTTTTTCAGCAGACGTGGGATTTCAGAGATTAATAACAGGTTCCTTTTTATGTATCAGATTTTGGTTGAAACAATAATAAATTTGGCAATTGAGGGATGACTATACTCATATGTCTAAATGATTGATTTGATACACATGTTCAAGATATATATATTGAAAATTAATTTCAAACAATCAATTTCAATTATAAATTTGCCTGAATAGTGAATTTGTTAGAAAATTTGAGTCAGAGCTAGACAGGCTCATTACAAGCAAAGACCCATCTTTCTTGTTTCCACGTGAAAATCTGAGGATAGAAAATATTGCAGGCATTGGATTGATTAAGGGGCAAAATAGTATTGAGGATAAACCACCACAGGCATAAGGTGCAATTCATTAAGTCAATAAATAAGGTGTTAAAGGCAACCAATAGTTAGGGAAGCAATGATTGAAGTAAAGACGAGACACCACTTTTCAAGAGAAAGATCCACCTCAAGCATCACATCCCTTCAGTAATTAAGAAGGGTATATAAAGAGAGATGGAATGGTGGAGGAAGAATCATCAAAAACAACTCAAATATATATATATATATATATAATTCAGATAATAGCATCAATGATCATCAGGCAGTCAGCAATCGTATCTTCAAGAGATATCATCATCATCATAAAGAATAAAACAGATCTTCATATAGCCACCCGATCGTCAGCATCAAACATCGAACAAGCAATCAATCAATTCAAAGCATATCTTACGATATTGGCAAATGATCCAAATACACCTTCAGATCCAAATACACCTTCAGATCATTCAATCATTCTGCAGAAATAAAGTATCATATTTGCAGTGGCAGATCAGGCTTCCAAGCACAGCATCAGCAGTATATAGCAGAACAGTCCATCAAGAGTTAATAGTGTGGGAATTAAAATACAACATCTTGGTGTAAATAATCTTATTTGTAAAATCTATATATAAATACATATATGCATATTGTGTGTGAGATTAATGCTTAAGTGTATGCTTCTATAATAGAAATAGATAAGTATACAGTCTGAAACCCAGCTTGTGAGGAAGAGGGTCTGAGGTGTAAGAGGAGGGTGGCGAGTGGGCTCATAAGTAGATTATCCTAGAAGGACCATTGCAGCCTAGGTCAAAGAGGGCACTTACGGAGTCAAGGAACCCCTTATGACCTCCTCCCGACTCTACAACATGGCAACTATTTGTAGGGAGAGGAGACATGGTTGGGGAAAGCAGGTACAAGCCGCCAACCAGAGGGTTGTGGTAGACATCCAATCTTAGGCTTGGTATAGAAATGGCTTTGGGCAGACCCATCATGTCTCTTCCCCCAATGTGTTTATACTCTATGAATATAATGAGGCTTGATTAACCCCAATGATTAACTATATGTGTGTATGTGTGTGTACGTGTGTGCGTACGTGTGTGTATTTTGCATATGTTTTTCATGTTGTGATTGCAGAATCCAAATCCAAGATTGTGTTGTTGAGGAAAGATTTATTTGGTAAGATGTAACCCTAGCCCTAATTATTGCAATTGACATTTTAGGGAAAATTCTAGGTCAAATTAGGAAGGGGACATCACAATTGGTGTCAGAGCATCTTTCCTGCCATCTTGTGAAAAGTTGATGCAAACAAGCTGAAGGGCTCACAGAGCTTTGGAAAGAGAAAGAAGAAAGCTTGCATCTATCAACCAAGCTACACCAAAAAAACACCATGTGAACAAATGAGCAATGAGTTGAGGACATTCATGGAACAAACCACTCAAGCATTCTTGGAACAAAGTGAGAGGAATGAAAGAACCAACTCCTCCTTCAAGGGATACTAAATCCAACCACTCCGAGAATAATAATAATATCTCCCCAAGGGTATCCAACCCTAGGCCAACAAAACCTTCTTTCCTACCTGTTGTGACCTTTTCACACCATAACCCCATTGCAAATGGGTACCCCCTTCTTTTTGCCTCGCAGTGGAGTATAAGTCTTAGTAGGCCTTAGCTTAGTGGCAAATTCGAAGCTTTCAAGTCAATAGGTTTAGTTTAATCGTGTCTAGATGCAAGTCAGTATGGGAGTGGAATTGTTAGCAAGGCTTCAACACTTTGTCAAATCCTAAGGAGCCTAGAATCTGATATGACAATGGCAAGTCTAATTTCAAGTCCTCATCATTGAGAGAAAATGGAGATAAGGATGGAGACATTCACTTGGAGAGGAAAGCTAAAATCAATCTAAGGACGAAGTGAAGACAAGATGTGATGATGGAGTAAATCCGAGCATGGAAAACATGAAGTTTTGAGACCTTTTTTATCAGATCTGAAAATGAACGAAATGAAAATCATGAAGAAGGTTGAATTTGCAAAGATACAAGTACAAAGTTGCAAAGGGAAATCATTGTTTTAATGAGCAAGGACTTGGAGCAACCCTTGGGAGTTTGTCCCAAAGTAGGTTGGAATCCGACCCACCTTTGGACAGGGTTGTCCAAGGAGAGGTCGGAATCCAACCTCCCCATGTACAAGCTTGTACCAAGACCCCTTAAATTCCACCCCTTTGGTTTTGGTGAAATTTTGATGCCATGTCAGTCCCCATCATGAGTATGGGCATTTTGGATTACAACCAAGCTTTTATGCCATGAAAATCAGATCTGAAATGGTGGAAAATTCAACCTCCTTTGTGCAAAAAAAAGAACCCAAAATCCAATCTCAAATCTGGAAAAGTTTATCATTCAACCTCAAATTTCAAGATCAAAACAATGATTTAAGATGAGTTTGAAGGCTGAAAATGACAAGGTAAGAGGTGAAATAAGTCTGATTGAATGAGAAAGTGCATATAAAAGTTAGGTGTACAAGCATGATTGCTGTCCAAGGAGACGTTGGAATCCAACCACACCTTGGACAGGCTTGTCCAAGGATAGGTCGGATTCCGACCACATCTTGGACAGCCTTGTCCATGAACCCCCAAATTTCCGCCCAACTATAGGCCTTCTGCAATTCAACCTTGCAACCAATTTTCCCTCCAAATTTGATGAAAAAGGGTTAATTCAAGTTGGCCAGCTTTGGGGAAACAAAAAACAAATTTTAAATCTTTATTTTTCTCTCCAATAGGGTTGGCCCAAGCAAAGGGTGGCATATCTTCATCAAGTCACCTACATAAGAAAAATCAAGGCCTCATTTCAAACCACAATCACAAGCAGATCAATCGAAGAGCAGGGCAGACCCAATTATAAAATCAGCGAATTTCACCTTAGCCATTCGAATTTGGAAGTAAGTTGAAGGCTTTTTTGCAATCAAACCTGGAAACTTTTGAATTTTAGGTGAATTCAAGCGTTTAAAACTCAGATTTTCAGACCCAAGAGGTGCAAACTTGCAGACCTGGGCAGGAAAATAAGAAATTAAGGCAAATTCGCACAAAGATTAGAGTTGTAAATTCAGATTTTAATTCAAGCCAGCAAGGTAAGTCTTCAAAGTTATGTTTTAATAGAAACTCAAGTGGAGTTATAGTGGTAAAATCTTATCTTGTCTTATCAAGGGACAAACTAACTGAATTCATGTTCAAGTTAGCTATTGAAATGGCCTGTTCTAGCATACGAAATATAAAGAAGAAATCAGATTTTAGAGATAAGAGATATAATCTTTCATGAGCTATTAGAGAAGATATTCATAGGAAAGATTTAGTAGAAATATTTTGAATTTCATCTCTTTGCATTTAATTTTCAATCTTTAGGAAAGTATGAAATTCAATATCTAATAGGTGGTGTTGTATACAGATTTAAGATGCTCAAAAACAAGGAAAGACAATGGCAAGATCAAGTTCAAGATTTCAAGCAAGTGCAACATGGGAATTCAAGTATTTACAAATGGCAAGTTATTCATCAAGAAGGGTAAGAAGATGGTTCAAGATAAAAGGTCAAGATGGAGATGCAAATTCAAAAAACGGATCAAGTGCCAATTCATGGAACAAGACCAAAGCCAAAGCGTTAAGATTTCGAATAAAAGTAAGTTCGGCTCATTTCAATGAGAAGATTTCAAAATGAAGAAGATGAAAAAGGTTCATGAAGATGAAGCAATTTGGGAATGTAAGCCATCACAATCAATCAAAGACTTGGAGACGTTGAGTATCAAGAGATATTGCAAGAGATGCAAAGACTTCTTTATGATGATGGAGAAGTTAAATGGATAACGTTTATAAGATGAGCATGTTGAGGTGGCGCCCACTCATCTTCAACCAACCAGAAGGCTCCAGTTTCACGTGTCCAACACCATCCAATCAAATTATTCCAAGTCACCTAACCTATTTTCTCATTGGTTTTCAAAAGCAATGTAATTTTCTTATTGGCCCACAAGGTGGTGCTCTTATGTAATTGGATTCACATTTAATGTTTGTAGCTAGTAGTTACATTAGGGCTATGTTGGCTTAATCCTAGCCATTGATTCCAAATCTATTTGGGCCCTTCATTGTACTTGAACAACTATAAAAGGCAAGGCCTTATCATTAGTAAGAGTGAGATGGTTGAAGAAATTGTTGCTAATATATTGTCAAATTTGCTCCTTATTCATTGTTGTCTTTGTATGGTGAATACTTGTGAACTTTTTGGAGTATCGCATGGTTTCCTACATTCCTCATTTAGTTTAAAGTTGTTTAAGTTGATTAAGAATTAGAATAGTTTAAGTAAACTAGTTGGATAGATTAGATGATGAAAGATTTTGTTGTTGTTGAATGTGTGGTGAAACTAGTGTCCATAACTTTTGGTGTTTGTTGATTGCAAACAACAGTGCAAGATTAGTCTGGGCCTAATTGCAAGCACTTCACTTCAATTACTCAATGATCATTGATTTGCATTACTTATGGTTTTGATGAGCATTGATAACTTGAATATCGTACTTGCAACCATTGAAGATTGCACCCTCCTAAGCATAGTTGACTAGGCCAAGCTAGGACTGGTTTGGTCTTGCCACAACTCCAACATCGTCTTCTATTAGTAGAAGTAAAAGTAGTTTATCTTTCTAAACCCATATCCCGTTTGCACTATATTTCAAATAAAAGTTAGAAGTAGTTGATGCACTTACATCTCCATATCATTCGTAAGTTAGATTTATAAGTCTAAGTGAGCTAGCGTAAGTCCCCATGCATAACCAGCATACATCAAGCCAAATGAGCTCATCTCCACACTAACATCGCAAGTTTGTAGTTTGAACCTTGGAGTTGCCTCTATGATCTCCAGTGCAATCTTAGCATACACAGTGATTTTGATCAAGAGAGGATAGTGTATTGGCACTTTATTTTGTGTTGGTGTGGTTGTAAAACACTCATCAACACTACCCAGGGAGGAACACATGGAAGAAGAAACAAACATTCCACCCATGAATAATGTTGATGAAATTGTAGAAGCATACTCTAGACTTGACCCTGAACTTAGGAGAGATATCTCTTTTAAGGATTACTATGATGCCAAAATGAAAGTCGCCCCTAACAAGAAAAGAAAAGGACAACCAGATAAGGGCCTAAAAGAAAGGGTAAGTTAACCCTTCCTAGCTTTGACGGATCAGGAAAAAAAACAGCACATTCATGGGTGAAAAAGTTACACTTATCATTCATTAAGCCCCATGACACAGAAAAATGTCATTAAATTTATGGCACTCCATATGATGGGAACAACCCATGAGTGGTGGCACCATGGCCTTATCACCCAAAATCACCAACACAAACAGTTATCACAAATTCACACAAAAACTCATCAAAAGGTTTGATCTGAAGCATCCACAATGGTACTTCAAAGAATTAACTCAAGCAGCAAGAGACGATGGAAGAGTTCGCCACCAACTTCCAAAAGTTGGCAGGCATGCTACCAGAAATCTCTCAAGAGAGCCTCACTTACCTATTCGTGGAGGGATTGAAGGAATCAATCAGAAACATAGTGAGCTCCTTGGACCCAACAAACCTGGAAGAAGCAATTCAAAAGGCAATGAAGTTTAGAGATAACCCTTTAAAGAATAAGCCCAAATGCTTTACCTCCAATACACACTCTGAGTATCCTCGTAAAGATGAAAGGCGTAGGAGGTGTTGAAGATAGCGTCAGGAGGATGACTATGAAACATTTGATCGTCTCAAGTGATGATCACTTGAGACAATGATCGAATATGTATTATCATTAATAAACATTGTTGAATGAAGCATCGATTAATAAACTATCTGTTATACATTGCATTAATTAAACAAGTTAATAATACCGATAACACTAATAGGTCTTATATCTGCAAACAAACATAACTGCGATTATAATTTAACGAAAGGGCACGAGACTAAAAGACACGATGAATGGATGTGATCCATTCCATCATGCAATTATGAGACAAACGATGATATTGTCTTCATCGCCATTTTTTGAAATGCAGATAAAGATATTCAGATCGCTGTCAAAGGTATATATATCGAAGAGGATATACAAATATTGAAATCGCATATATATATATATAAGTTCGCGGGCTATAAAACTGCAGTATATATTATCACAGAAATATCTTGAAGAAGATCACAGTTTATATACATAAGTTCGCAGGCTATAAAACTGCAGTATATATTATCACAGAAATATCTTGAAGAAGATCACAGTTTATATACATAAGATCACAGCATATACGATTGCAGAGGATAACACATAAAGCAGGAGATATATATCGTTGAGGATATATATACTTATGGTAAATTCATAAACAAGTATATTACAGAGAATAGTGTTATTGGATTACAGATCAATATTGATCTCGACAATTGTAATCAGACCTTAACATTGTGATTATTATATTCAGAAATTCTTGCTGGGTTTTTCACCTTCAAAGTTGAAGGTTTTCCCAGGGTACCTTGGTGTATTGTTTTAATTAGTTTAGAATTCTGCATTCTTTAGTAATCCAATCATAAAATCAGCATGGTATCAGAGCTGGTTTGAAAAAGATCATGATCAGATTTATTTAGCAGCAAAGTTATTATCCATCTCTCATCGTCAAGGTGCAATATCAAGACACAAAAATGGTGTTCGGGCTCAAGGTCGAAGACAGACTTGAAGGTGCCTCAAACTTCACTTCATGGAAGTTTAGAGTACTTATTGCACTTGAAGAAAATGACCTTCTTCAGTTTGTGGAGGAAGATCTATCTGAACCAGATGATCAAGCAGAGAAACCTGTATTCAAGAAGAATGTCGTTAAAGAAAAGAAGCTTCTAATTGACTCCATAAAGGATCACTTAGTGGCTATCATTTCCAAAATGACATATGAAAGGGATATTTTCAAAACCTTGGAAAGTCTATATGAGATCAACAACACAAGTAGGGCTCTTGCATTAAGGCAACCACTTCATCAAGTCAAAAAGGTGAAAGGGGAATCAGTCATATCTTTCTTCATGAAAATCTCAGAACTAAGGGATCAACGAAGTGCAATTGGGGATCAAGTTATGAATAAAGATCTTGTGATGTTAGCACTTAATGGTCTCCCTCAAACTTGGGAACCTTTTATCCAAGGTATTAGTGCAAGATCTAAACTACCTAAGTTTGATCGCCTCAGAACTGATTGTATTCAAGAGGAGTCTACGCTGACTGCAAGAGGAATTATCAAAAGCTCTCAAAATGAAGACACTCATGTTCTTGCCATTCAAACTACAAAGAAGAAAGGGAGAAATTGGAGAAAAGGCAACTTCAAGAGGAAGAGAGATCAAAGCTTAGACTCTGCATCTAATTTTAAGAAGACGAAGAAAGATCTCTCTCACATTCAGTGCTTTAGATGTGACAAGTTTGGTTACTACGCGAGAGATTGAGTTTCAAAGCCTAAACAACAAATAGCAAAAATTAATGAAGTCTCAAGAGAAACACAAGACAATTCAAATCGATTTCTCTTCATATCCGCACTATCAAGTAGTGTTCCAACAAATACTGACACCTGGCTAATTGATAGTGGAGCTTCTCGACACATCATAAGCTATCGAGAACATCTCTCAGATTTGGTAGAAAGGGAGTCTAGCCTTCAAGTAATCATTGGAGATGATACACGCTATTCCGTGAAAGGATTTGGTGCTACATCACTCAACCTGGAATTAGGGATTTCTCTCCATCTAAATAATGTCTTATTTGTGCCAGGAATCTCATATCTATTTCAGCTTTGGAAGATGATGGTTTTCAAGTAGCATTTTCAGAAGGGAAAGTTCTTGTATGGCCAAATAAGTCCAGCATCAAGTCTGCAGGTGTGATTGGAAATCGACACAACAGTCTGTACAAGCTTTCTATACGTCCAGTTCAAGCTTTTCTACATAACTCTTCTACTTCCAGCAAACTATGGCATAGAAGACTTGGACATCTACATTACAAAGCTCTTCCATCATTAGAGAAAATGGTTAAGGGAATTCCTAAACTCAGTCATGTACAAAATGGTACTTGCAAAGGGTGTGCTATGGGTAAAAATACTAAGTGTCCATTTCACACTAGTGAAAGTAGGTCAAAAGAAATACTAGAACTTGTACATTCTGATTTATGTGGTCCAATGTCAATAACATCCCTAAGTGGATTTTTGTATTATGTAACTTTCATAGATGATTACTCTAGGAAGACTTGGATTTATTTCTTAAGGTCTAAAGAGTCAGATGAAGTCCTATGCAATTTAAAGAGTTTAAAGCACAAGTGGAGAACTTGTACAGAAAGAGAATTAAAGCTTTAAGGTCTGATAATGGAGGTGAATACACTTCTGGTAGCTTCCGTGATTTCTGTGTTGAGGAAGGAATCAAGAGGGAGTTTTGTGTCACTTACAACCCACAGCAAAATGGGGTTCCAGAAAGAAAGAACAGATCCATTTTGAAGCTGCAAAAGTCATGATCCATGATCAAGAATTTCAAACTTTCTTATGGGCAGAAGCCTTCAGAACTATAGTCTATGTTCATAATAGATGCCCTCATCGAATATTGCAGAATATGACTCCAGAAGAAGTCTTTACAGGAGTTAAGCCTAGTGTTAGTCATTTGAGAATCTTTGGTTGTCCAGTGTATGTGCATGTACCAAAAGACAAAAGAACCAAGTTGGAACCTTCTAGCAAGAAAGGAATATTTGTGGGTTATAGTGAAAACTCTAAAGCATACAGGATTTATACTCCCGATCAGAAACAAATAGAAGTAAGCAGAGATGTTACTTTTGAGGAAGATATTGCCTTCAGAAAATCTAAAGGTTCATGCATGGAGATAGATGAAGACCAAGAGTCTCCTCGAGACATGGACATTGATCATGCTCCTAAGATTTAGAGGGAATCCACTGAACCTGAAGAGACTGATGATCCAATTGAACCTTTGGACCCTACTGATGGACCTAGAGATATTATTGTAAATAAAAAGAGACCTCTTTGGGCAAAGAAAACTATGCAGGAGGCAGAACAGTTTGCAACTCCTGGAGGCACTTTTAGAGAGAGTAAAAGACCAAATAGATTCTCTAGCTATGTTGCATTAATGTGTAATATCATTGAGACTAAACCTTCCAGTGTTAGAGAAGCCTCAAATCAGCAAGTTTGGAAAGATGCTATGGACGAAGAACATCAATCCATCATTAAGAATGATGTTTGGGATATTGTACCTAGACCTAAAGGGAAATCAGTTGTTTCTTCCAAATGGTTATTCAAGATTAAGCATGCAGTTGATGGAAGCATTGAGAAATACAAAGCTAGATTTGTTGCACGTGGTTTCTCTCAAAAAGAAGGAATAGACTATGAAGAAACTTTTGCTCCAGTTGCTTGATATACTTCCATCAGGACCATCATTGTCATTGCAGCAGCTAAGGGATGGAAGCTACATCAAATGGATTTGAAGACAGCTTTCCTCAATGGTGTTATTGAAGAAGAGGTCTACATTGAGCAACCTGAAGGCTTCGTGATTCATGAGAAAGAGTCTCATGTGTGCAAGTTAAAGAAAGCCTTATATGGTCTTAAACAGGCTCCTCAAGCATGGTATGAAAGAATAGACAGATATCTGATGAGTTTGGGATTCTGCAAGAATGATGTTGATCCGAATCTTTACTTCAAGGTAGTTAATGGTGAAGCCTTAATATTGGTGCTATATGTTGATGACTTATTTCTTACAGAGGAAGAACATCTCATCTCTAGATGCAAGGAGTTGACTTCAGAGTTTGAGATGAAGGACCTAGGACCCATGCACTTCTTTCTAAGACTGGAAGTATGGCAGAGGCCTGAAGGTATCATCCTAAGTCAAGGAAAAATACACCATTGACATCTTAAAGAGATTTGGGATGTTAGATTGTAAATCTGTCTACACCAATGGAAACCAACTTGAAGTTGAGTGAATCAGCAACTAGTTCAGACCTTGTAGATCCTACTATGTACAGACAGTTGATCGGGTCCTTGATGTATCTAGTTAATACTAGACCAGATATTTGCTATGTGGTGAGTGCACTTAGTCGGTTCATGTGTGAGCCCAGACAGATACGTCTAGTTATAGCCAAGCATATCTTGAGATACTTGCGTGGCACAATTGGATATGGCTTGAAGTATTCTTCTAGTGTGGACTTAGACTTGCAGGTCTATACAGATTCTGATTCGGCAAGAAGTGTTACTGATCGGAATAGCACTTCTGGTTGTTGTTTCAGTTTGGGATCTGCTATGATTTCCTGGTGCAACAGGAAACAGTCATGTGTTGGCCAAAGTACAGCAGAAGTTGAATATGTTGCAACTAGTGTAGCAGCATGAGAAGCAGTGTGGCTTCGGAAGCTTTTTGCAGGATTGCTTGGACAATTGTTGGATCCTACAGTTATTCATTGCGATAACCAAAGTTGTGTGAAGCTTTCTGTCAATCCTATGTTTCGTGACAGAACAAAGCATGTAGAGATCAATTATCACTATATTAGAGATATGGTCCAACGGAATGCTATCCAGCTGAAGTATATTAGCATTGATGATCAGACGACTGATATTCTCACCAAGCCACTTGCCAGAGTGAAGTTTGTGTATTTTCGAGACAAGCTTGGAGTTGTGGAGAATGAAGCCCTGGGTGAGAGGGAGTCTCTGCATCAATGATTTCTTGAGATGTACTACAATGCATTCTTCTCTGTGAAGGAGAAGTTTGAGGTGAAAGCCCTTGTTCCACCCTCTAGGAGTAGCTATGGTGGATCCACCCTCTGGGAGTAGCCATTGTGGATGTCATGTGAGATAATCCATGACTAAGCACTTGTGTTTATTCACCCTCTGGGAGTAGCTATGGTAACGTCATATGATGACATCACGTTGAGTGATTCTGCGATGGGCACTTGTGCTCATTTATATTTCCATTCATGGGAGTAGCTATGACGGAGGTCATGTGAGTGAGTCCAAGACTAAACACTTGTGTTGACTCACCCTCTGGGAGTAGCTATGGTGACCGTAATCGTAAGATGACAACATCACGTGAGTGATTCCATGATGAACACTTGTGTTTGTTTGCATTTCCATTCATGGGAGCAGCCATGACGGAGCCACCCTCTGGGAGTAGCCATGGTGGACATTACTCTATAGCTCATATATCTGAGTACATTCTCCCTAGCTAAGAGGGAATGTTGAAGATAGCGCCAGGAGGGTGACTATGAGACATCTAATCGTCTCAAGTGATGCATCGCATCACTTGAGACAATGATCGAATTTGTATTATCATTAATAAACATTGTTGAATGAAGAACTGATTAATAAACTATTGGTTATACATTCCATTAATTAAACAAGTTAATAATACCGATAACACTAATCAGTCTTATATTTGCAAACAAACATAACTGCGATTATAATTTAACAAAAGGGCACGAGACTAAAAGACACGATGAATGGATGTGATCCATTCCATCATGCAAGTATAAGACAAACGATGATATTGTCTTCATCATTAGTTTTTGAAACGCAGATAAAGATATTCAAATCGCTGTCAAAGGTATATATATCGAAGAGGATGTACAAATATTGAAATCGCATATATATAAGTTTGCAAGCTATAAGACTGCAGTATATATTATCACAAAAATATCTTGAAGAAGATCAAAGTTTATATACATAAGATCGCAGCTGTTGAAATTTGTAGCTTCAATCAGATAAAATATTGATTTTATGAGAATAGATAAAATTATGATATATATATATAGATATCAATATATAGATAATAATAATAATAATTGATATTATCATTATTATTATTATATATATATATATATATATATATGTGTATATATTAATATGTATTATCATTTTTATGATAAATGTATATTGATGTAGTTATCTATTATCATTGTTATAATATATATAATGATAATGATTATCATTATATATATTATAATTATTTAGGTCAAATTAACAAAACAACATATGACTATCGATTTACTGTCGATCAATTATCATAATCGATTAGTAATGATCCCGATTACATATCGGGTCTGGGCATAACAAGCAGTGCTTTAGTTATGAAAAGCCACGCCTATGATAGGCGTGACTCCTTGAGGAGTCACGACTATCATAGACGTGGCCACTCGTATATGCCAAACTTAATATATATGTATCGTCGGCAATGGAAACCATGATGTACAACACAGTAATCAATAAGTGAAGCGGCATCGACTGGTTTCTGCAGAAAATAAAATATAATATATGTTGTTCAAATTAGACAAAGGAAACAACTTCTTAGTCTATACAAATTAATTTATTTACTTATATTTAGATTTTATTTAGTTTCGATTTGCATTTACATGGTATCAGAACCAAGTTAGAAAGGATCCTAGCAGCAATTGAACTTGAGAAATTAAGATTTAAATCTAAAGAACATTAGATTCCTCTATGGCAACTGTAATCCGATTCGAAGACAGACTAGGAGGAAATAACTTCTCAACATGGAAGTTCAGGATTATGATGATATTAAAAGAAAATAAAGTTGAGTCATTTGTGAAAGAGAATAAAGCAGAACCGGAAAATGATCCCGAGAAAACGGCATGGATTGAAGGAAATGAAAAGGCCATGAAAATCATAGTTGATGGAGTTAGAGATCATATCGTGCAAATTTTGACAAAACATGAGACTGCATATCATATGTTTAAGTCACTTGAAAGCACATACGAAATAAATAATTCTAGCAGGACCTTGCCTCTAAAAAGATAAATCAATCATATAAGTATGAACAAAGGAGAATCTATCAGCGCATACTTTATGAGAATATCTACACTAAGGGATCAGCTATCAACACTTGGATACCAGATTGAACATAAGAAACTAACACTTATTGCCCTAGATGGTCTACAAAATTACTAGAAGACATTTGTTCAAGGCATTAGTGCAAGGTCTAAATTTCCAAAATTTGACCGGCTAAGATCTGACTCTCTTCAAGAGGAATCAAGACAGACAAAGAAAGGATTCAATCATAAGAATGTACATGAAGATCTTCATGTCTTGAATGCAAATTCTCACAAGAAAGGAAAAAAGAAACACTTCAAGAAGAGGAAAAACTACCATGTGAAGGGTTCATCCACGAAAGATGTTTCTCACATCCAATGTTTCAGATGCGACCAGTATGGGCACTATGCAGTCAGATGTCCTGACAGAACTAAGCAACAAGCATCATATGCCAAAGTAAGAAAGTCCAAAACAGAGCATGAATCTGGGAAATATGTATTCTACTCTACACTTTCAAATCAAGTTTCAAATAAATCTAACACTTGGGTTATAGATAGTGGTTCATCAAGACACATCACAGGGTTCAAGGAACTCCTAGACTCCATGGTAGAAGAAACTGATGAGGAAGTGACAATTTGAGATGACTCTACACATGCAGTCAAAGGTGTTGGAACCTGTACCATCAAATTGAAGCTCAGCATCTCTATTCAACTTACTGGAGTACTGTTTGTTCCAGGCATCAAAGGAACTTGGTCTCCATATTTGCACTTGAAGATAATGGATATAGGGTAACCTTCATGGATAGTAAAGTGTTCGCATGGCCAAAGAACTCTACTATTAAAAAGATCAAACCATAGGTCATAGACAAGGTTATTTGTATGAGTTATACTAAACCAAATCTAGCCCTAATTCATGAAATTGTAGACTCCAATGAAATATGGCATAGAAGATTAGGACACCTCAATTTTTGTGCCCTATCTTCCATGGAAAGACTAGTCACAGGTTTACCCAAACTCAAACAATACCATTCAGGGGCATGCAAGGGGTGTGCCTTAGGGAAGAACACTAAGGGGTCTTTTCAAAACAGTTCTAGCAAAACAAATGATGTATTAGAATTAGTCCGCTCATATTTATGTGGACCCAATGTTTGTACCTTCCTTAGGTGGGTTTCTATACTATGTAATCTTTGTTGATGACTTCTCCAAAAAGATTTGGATCTATTTCCTCAAATGTAAAGAATCACAAGAGATCCTAAAAAGATTTAAGGAATTCAAATCCCTTACTGAAAACTCTTCTGGAAGAAAAGTAAAAACCTTAAGGACCGATAATATGAGGGAATATACATCAGATATTTTTAAAGAATTTTGTAAAAATGTTGGGATTAAGAGGGAGTTCACTGTACCCTACAACCCTCAACAAAACGAAGTTGCTAAAAGGAAAAATAGAACCATTGTCAAAGCTGTTAGGGCTATGTTACTTGATCAAAACATATAGACATCACTTTGGGCAGAAGCCTCTAGTATTGTTGTCTACATACAGAACAGATGTCCTCACTCCCATATTGATGAAAAAACTCCTAAAGAAGCTTTCACCGGTGTAAAACTAGACATCAGTCACTTAAGGATATTTGGTTGTCCCGTTTACATTCATGTGCCCAAAGAGAAAAGAACTAAGCTAGAACCTTCTGGGAGAAAAGGTACTTTTGTAGGCTATAGTGAAACCTCAAAAGCTTATAGAATATATGTGCCTGGTCAAAGATAGATTGAACTAAGCAAAGATGTAATTTTTGAGGAAGACATAGCTTTTAAAAGAGCCAGAAATTCTACTAAGTCAGAAATTCAAACTTCCACCATAGACATAGAAGAGGATCCTGCTCCTGAGGTCCAGAGGGATTATCCTGAGGAAGATATAAATGAAGAACAAATCACATCATTGGAAAATCTTAAGAAGAGACCACTCTGGGCCACTAAAACAATGGAAAAAGAAAGAACTTATGCCGCTCCATCAGGGACTTTCAGAGAAAGTAAAAGACCTAAGAGATTCTCTTGTTATGTAGCTTTGATGAGTGAATTCATCAAATCAGAACCTACTAATGTTATAGAAGCTCTCCAGCATCAAGTATGGAAGGATGCCATGACAGAGGAGTATCAATCCATCTTGAAGAATTATGTGTGGGAGATAGTACCTGGGCCAAAAGAGAAATAGGTTGTTTCTTCCAAAGGGCTATTTAAAATCAAACATGTTGCAGATGGCAGTATAGAAAAACACAAAGCAAGATTTGTAGCCAAAGAATTTTCATAGAAAGAAGGAATTGAATATGAAGAAACCTTTGCTCCAGTTGCTCGATATACCTCAGTCAGAGCAGTTCTAGCCATTGCAGTAGCCAAAGGATGGAAAGTCCATCAAATGGATGTAAAAATTGCTTTCTTAAATGGAACCATTGAAGAAGAGGTCTACTGAGAGCAAACTGAAGGATTTGAGATTCACAATGCAGAATCACATGTGTGTAAATTAAAAAAAGCCCTATATGGACATAAACAGGCTCCCAGAGCCTAGTATGAAAGAATTGACAATTACCTCATGAGATTAGGCTTCTCAAAGAATGATGCAGACCCAAATCTCTACTTCAAGCAAAGCAAAGGTAATATGTTAATTTTGATATTATATGTTGATGATCTGTTGATTACAAGAGAAGATCACCTTATTGATCAGTGTAAGAAAGATCTAGCCTCAGAATTTGATATGAAGGACTTAGGTCTATTAACCTACTTCCTTGGACTTGAAGTATGGCAGAAATCAAATAGCATTGATCTGAATCAAGAGAAGTACACCATTGATATATTGAAGAGATTTGGTATGATGAACTGCAGACCTATGTCATCCCCCATGGAAACAAATCTTCATAAATTAAAGGAAGCAACATCGAATTCTCAGTCGGCAGATCTCACTCTATACAGGCAGATGATTGGATCTCTGATGTATTTGGTCAATATCAGACCCGATATCTGCTATGTTGTAAATGCCTTGACTCAATTTATGTGTGAGCCCAAGGAGATAAATCTTGTGGCTGCGAAGCATATAATGAGATATCTTCAAGGTACTCTTAATTATGGCCTAAGATATGAAAAGGTTGATTTAGATCTTCATGGATTCACAAATTCAGATTGGGCCGGAATCATGACTGACCGGAAGAGCATCTCTGGATGTTGCTTTAGTTTAGGATCAGCTATGATATCTTGGATCAGCAGAAAACAGTCCTCGGTAGCTCAGAGTTCTACAAAAGCCAAATATATTGCAGCCTCTATGGCTGCTAGAGAAGCAGTATAGCTTAGAAAACTGCTTGTGGAATTATTCGGTAAACCCCTGAAGCCAACTATCAGCCACTGTGACAATCAAAGTTGCATTAAGCTTTCAGAGAATCCAGTATTTCATGATAGATCTAACCATATAGAGATTCCTTATCACTATGTGAGAGACATGGTAGAAAGGAACGTGATTCAGTTGGATTATATCAATATAGGAGATCAAACTGCAGATATTCTTACCAAACCTCTCCTCAAAGTGAAGTTGAACACTTAAGCAAGAATCTTGGTATGATTGAAATGTAAATTTTTCAAATTGATTTGTACTAATATATTAAAGATGTTTAGTGTGTAAACTTCTTTTGTCATATGTGTGACTCTATGCCTTTACGGGCCTACCCATCCTGTGTATATTTCTGAAAAGTGACAACTTTTTGGATAATCAACACTTGTACTTAACATTATAAGGTGACGATCTTATAATGTTCAACAGACTGATATCACACGACTTGATATCAGTATGACTCATGGATTTGCCATGATTAGTTATGGTAGACATTATGTGACTTAATGTCAGTGCACATACCATAACTGGGATATATGAGGAGAATGTAATGTTCTCGAGTATATTATATCCTTAGTATCACGAGATAGGTGATACTATGAATCACGAGATATGTGATACTTCATATCACAAATTATGTGATATGTGATACTATGTATCACGAGATATGTGATACTTCATATCACGAGTTATGTGATATGTGATACTATGTATTACGAGTTAGGTGATACTTCATATCACGAGTTATGTGATATGTGATTACTTATATCATAAGTTGAGTGATATATCATAAGAGATAATTTATATCTATTGTAAGTCATAAGATATTCACAAAGATTATTGTGATATGTTTATCTTCCCGAGCTAAGAGGGAGTGTTGAAATTTGTAGCTTCGATCTGTTAAATTATAGCATCGAATTGATTAATATAAACATATATATATATATACATGCGATATGTTATTAATATTAATATTATTATTATTAATATTATTATTATATATATATATATTTATTAATATATGTTATATGTTATTAATATTAAATGTAATTTGTAATTGCTGTTTATAACAGTCGATGTTTATTCGACCGATTAAGTGTTATCGGGTTTCATTATAATCACAGCCACTACCATATACGATAACCATTAGTTAATGGTTATCGTAACACATTGTTAATGTGTTACG
>MU226236.1:1736766-1746901 GCA_018584345.1 Thuja plicata
CACATTGTTAATGTGTTACGATAACCATTAACTAATGGTTATCCAAACACATTCGTATATCATCCACACTCTTTCAAAACAGCGCCAGCCTACACGGCTGTGTAGAGGCATGGCTCGACGTGGCTTTAGCCACCTAGAGTCATGACTCTACATAGTCGTGTCTCATAATTTACATATTAATATTAAACCGTATGGGCTGTGAAAGAAAATCAATAACAGTGGCATTGTCTTCTCTCAGCAGCATACTAACAATCTATATTATTATATATATATTATATATATAATCAGTAAGAATATATATATACAACATCATACATTTATCATTGTAAGATTTTCTCTATTACGATCCTAAAATTAACACGATTAGATAAAATATTGATTTTATGAGAATAGATAAAATTATGATATATATAGATAATAATAATAATAATTGATATTATCATTATTATATATATATATATTAATATGTATCAATCATTATTATATATATATATATATTAATATGTATCATTAATTATCATTATTATGATAAATGTATATTGATATAGTTATCTATTATCATTGTTATAATATATATAATGATAATGATTATCATTATATATATTATAATTATTTAGATCGAATTAACAAAACAACATATGACTATCGATTTACTGTCGATCGATTATTATAATCGATTAGTAATGATCCTGATTACATATCGGGTCTGGGCATAACAAGCAGTGCTTTAGTTATGAAAAGCCATGCCTATGATAGGCGTGACTCCTTGAGGAGTCACGTCTATCATAGACGTGGCCACTCGTATATGCCAAACTTAATATATATGTATCGTCGGCAATGGAACCCATGATGTACAACACAATAATCAATAAGTGAAGCAGCATCGACTAGTTTCTGCAGAACATAATTTATAATATATGTTGTTCAGATTCGACAAAGGAAATAGCCTCTCAATCTATACAAATTAATTTATTTATTTATATTTAGATTTTATATAGGTTCGATTTGCATTTACAGTAGCAAATACGATTGCAGAGGATAACACATAAATCGAGAGATATATATCGTTAAGGATATATATACTTATGGTAAATTCATAAACAAGAATATTACAGAGAATATAGTTATTGGATTACAGATTAATATTGATCTCGATAATTGTAATCAGACCTTAACAATGTGATTATTATATTCAGAAATTCTTGCTGGGTTTTTCACCTTCAAAGTTGAAGGTTTTCTCAGGGTACCTTGGTGTATTGTGTTAATTAGTTTAGAATTTTGCATTCTTTAATAATCTGATCATAAAATCAACAAGAGGTTACACCGAGGAAGTACATGCTTCAATTGCAATGAGAATTGGGAACCCGGACAGGTATGCTGACATGGAAATGCCCAAACACAGCAAGATGATTTAAAAAGGAAGAATTTGTGCTACAAAAGTAAAGCACAATGGGAATGTGAACATATATGTGGGAAAAGAAGCCAAGCCCACATAATAGAAGCAATAGTTGAAAAGGAAACAGAAGGAACCGTGAACAAGAAAACAAAGCATGATAAAGGAGATCTCAAAAACATCCAATCAAAGAATGAAGGGGCAATAAACCAATGGAGCTTTGTGGAGGAGCAGCTCTAGCAATTACAATGCCAAAATCTAGGAATAGAGTATCCAACCACTCTACACAGAGGAAAAGAAATATGACAAATCAAACTCTCTATAAGGTTCCTTAGGGGAATATCTTCATAGAACATTGCAAAGATGTAAATCATATATGATAACGCAAGGATAAAGATGAATCAATAAATGCATTCTAAACAATAAGAGTCTAATAATGCATGCATTCATATATTCACATGTATACTTCATGTATGCTCCGTGTTTGGCTTTATATCTTTAGTGTTAGGGTTTAGGTAGATATGAGCAATAAACAATATTAAGATGATGCCAAAAATAAGAGAAGACAGAAATACAATAACACAAATTTAACATGGTTCACCTAATATGGGCGACATCCACCAAAGAAATAGTCGTCCACTTATTTTATTATCCAGCGAAGAGCAAATTACAATCTGATCATTTCACATTACACCGCCACATATTAATAGGCCTTTCAAACGGCTTACCAATGTCGGTTAACCAATTAACCCTAAAAATGCTTGACAAGTTAACCTAGGGAAATACTTGACAAGTTAACCAAGCTTGATGAGTTAACCTGAGGAAATGCTTGACGAGTTAACCCAAAAAAAAAAAACGGGTTGATGCCCCAAACCCCACGAAATGCAAAGAGTGTATAGTATAGCATGATCAGTCGCCACATACCAACATTTAGTTGATATAACTAGCGTAAACCAAAGAGATGAATTTATTACATTTGAGGACATAGATGTGAGTCATGCTATTGTGCAAACGTTAGGTGAATCCAAATCAGTTTTGATGCTATTACAAGATGACCTTGTTCCTTCTCTTAGAAGATGAGAGTTCTTGTCTTAAAATTACAACCTTTGCAAATCTCCAATCATTGATAACTCGCAATGCAATCCCACCCTATTCTAGGACACTGACAAACTAATTGATGTTAACCTGCTTGTTCCCTGTATTGTATATTTTTTGGTTTGGTTGATTTTATCTTTCGGAACTAGAAAGAAGTTGCAGAAGGGGTTTTGTGTGTTTGTTTGTAATGCTTGAGTAAATAACAATGAATAAACAGTATTTCTTGCAAACACAACAGTTCTGAAATAACATCAATTATTATGCCACTAAGAGCTTGAAATTTTCAGATTTCACTACAGTCTCAAAATTACAAGAATTGATGGTTAAGAGAATGAATGATCTAGTTGACAAATAGGTCTTACAAAAAGTATGATATCTTCAAAAACTTGACGAGCGAGGGCTCCCAAACAGCTGTCTTGTAGGTCTGAAACGCCAAGTTAGCAGTCACTTAGGACACTCAGAAATTTATTAGCAGCACCTTCAAATCTGTCATCTTCAACCTGAAAACTATCCCAACCAAGTTTGCTGTCCTAGACACCAAGAAAGGGCAGAAGTAATCCTTCAAAAACTAGGCGCTTTCTCCTTGGAAACCCACTCCCTAGAGGTGAGTTGCACAACCTCTCATGGACTGCAGATTGCTGGTAATAAGCTCTTATACTCTGAAAAACACTTCAAAAAGACTACCTTCTTTGCTGTCTAGAAAAAAGCTTGCAAATTGCACCAACTATCGATGAGAACAGATTCCTCCAAACCCCCAAATGATGCCAAGATGGGTCGGTGTAACAAGGAAGTAGCTCACTTGGAAATTTCAACAAAAAAAGACTTCAAAACTGAATTTTAAGCACAAATGAAACCCCTGAAATAGGATTTTCTTCCAAACCCTTAGTAGATCTTACTACTGCAAATGTGATGACTTGTGAAGGTTTCCGTCTCCACAAGCTGCTCCAAACCCTCAAGCTTAGCCAAGCTCCTCTTAAGAGGCAAAGGGAGAATAATCAACAAAAACATAACATAACACAACCCTAAAATGACTTCAAGTTGCCTTTATAAGCCTCCAATTCCTATGCCCTAATTAGGGTTTTCTCTTTTTACCAACACCTCTTTAGGGTTTCTCACTTAAATCTGATTCTATTTTTTATTAATTCCAATTCAAGTGGAGTGGCCCCCAAGTTAAGTGACTTCTCTTTTTTTTATTATTCACTTTTTTTCTCTCCTCAAAGGGTGCCCAAGTTGAGTCAATTTTTATCATTTCCAACTACACTTTCTCTCTCCTAAAGCGTCTATACTCTCTCTCTAAGATATTAGGTGACTTGTATCATAAAGTTCACTTTATTTAACTTTAACAACCCTTTTAAAGTATCATAAAATAATACTCCAATACCTCCTAATCCACTCAATTATGTTGTCTGAGCCCTGAGAGAATCAATCCAACATGGATCCTATGTCCATCCTATTAGTCTACGAGAAGACTAAGTGATAGACTAACCCTAATTAGTTGATGTTAGCTAGTAAGGGGACATTACACAGTGAATTAGGGACAAAGATATATGTCCTTAGATAATATCGAAGTTGTGTAGTGTAAGCTAATTATACAACAAACAAGGATCTAAGGATTAGTTTAGGGATCCTCATATTGGTAGGTGACTCGGCTTGACAAAATTAAAATCCACATTGCTTAAAGACAAGCAATTTTGGGAAGGGTGAACTGTCATGCCCCCTGGAGTGAAGACTCGTTTGTCTTATTTCCCCATGAAATTTTGAGGATGGAAGATATTGTGGGCATTCCATTGTGGTCTAGGACAAAGAGGGCACTTACAGAGTCAAGTAACCCCTTACAACCTCCTCCCAACTCTACAAGATGGCAACTGTTTGTAGGGAGATGAGACATGGTTGGGGAAAGCAAGTACAAGTCACCAAACAAAGGACTGTTGTAGACATCCACTCTTAGGCTTAGTGTAGAAATGGCTTCAGACAAACCCATTATGTCTCTTCCCCAAATGTGTTTATACTCTATGAATATAATGAGGCTTGATTAACCCCACTGATTAACTATATATGCATGTATGTATGTATTTACATGTACCTATATATGCATATGCATATGTATAAAATATGTATATATGAATGAGGTTTGATGAACCCTAATGATTAACTGTATGTATGTATGTATGTATTTTGCATATATTTTTCATGTTGTGATTACAGGATCCAAATCCAAGATCATGTTATTAAGGAAAGATTCATTTGGTAATATGTAACCCTAACCCTAATTTATTGCAATTGTGATTTTAGGGCAAATTAGG
Source organism: Thuja plicata (assembly GCA_018584345.1). NCBI lineage: Eukaryota > Viridiplantae > Streptophyta > Pinopsida > Cupressales > Cupressaceae > Thuja > Thuja plicata. Next base: position 1,741,558 of record MU226236.1, read on the forward strand.
AAGGTGACATCACACATTGAGAACCAATGAGGTTCCAACCGCCTGTATTAGAGCCAAAGGAATTCTTGGAAAGTGGCATAATGCCAAAACATGTAACTTAAGAGCTTTTAAAGTATTTTTGCACCTAATAGGTGCTCAAGAACAACTAAAACATCGATGAACGCCCCATGCCATCCTATTTTGGTGAAGTATATTTGTTTGGAAACTAGTAGGGTTCTTGGAACTACCTTGTTGACTAAAATCAAGGTGCCAAGAACTACTCAATTAACTGAAAAGAAGTGAGTTTCTTTTGTTTGTCGATTTGACAATTTTGGCCATTACCCTACCATTGAGAACTCACATGAATTTTGGAACCATTCAATTTGCCAAAATTCTCTATCAATGAAATTCCCTCCACATAAAACTAATGCTCCAAACACTTGCATCAACATTAATGAGGTTCTCAAGAATAGTTATGGCATAGAAGAGGTTCTTGGGAACTTGATTTTCACCAAAGAGAGGGCCTTAAACCCTTAGAAGAAATATCACTCAGATTTTTCTTAGCAATCATTCAGCCAAAAAAGACATGTAGGGAAGCAAATCAAGTCCATACTTCATTGACAACTAATAATGGATTCAGATGTCACAGCCCCAAACATCTTGTTTTTGGAATATAATGGGTTATTCTTAAAGGACATGTATTTATAAAAGTGGTCACAGTCTGAAACATCTTGCCAATTTGTATGAGAAGCTATGTCAGAAGCAATAATATTTAGTGAAGCAAGTCAATTTAATACTCGACTCACAACTTCCGTAGATTGAGAATTCATAATCTAAAAACATCTATAAGAATCTTTAAGAGACGTGATATTTCCAATCCATGATTGTGCTTAAGAGTGTTTCTAGCTGAAACTATCTCGGAGATCCAAAACATCCTGTCAATTTATACCAAGAATGCATGTTCATCATAGGATCATAATATTTCAGCAAGCAAATCAATTTTATAATCAATTCACAGCTGATCATAAATTAACAAGCTGTAATCCAAAATTTGTTGTCAATTTATGTCAAAATTATATGCCAATCCTGCACATGGAAATCTAAATAAGTGAGCCAAGTTAAATATCATACTCTGTTCACAACCCTACATAAACCAAGAAGTCACAATCCAAAATGAATTGGTCAAATTTGTACCAAGAATATACATTGATCATAGAATCAACATCACCATATTTACAAAATTAAACCAATTTCATGCTCAACTCACAACCAATGACAGATTTGGAAGTCGTAACTAGAAATGTCTTGTTGATGCATAGTTACTAGGAAACTCTAGCAATTGAATGAAGACCCTGTCCACATCCCCATACCCACAATGTTTGGTAGTTAAAATTTTATATAATATAGTCATACCTTTATACATTGCTCAAGTATCCTAGATTTAATGGCATCCCCATCCCCATCACAATAACCCCATGTCTCTAAGTAACTGTGATTTTATGGTAATTAGGGAAGCAAATCAAATAAACAATCTACTTACAACCTAGCTCCCCAATTTTTCCAAACAGGGACAACAGGGGATGATAGAACATGTTTCTAGTATAGGGATTTTTTTTTGCCATTTTTTAGGGGACGACTATTAAAAAATTAAGAAAATTTTTAGAATATAAGGAAATTCCAAATATTCATATGATAAAATTAATAAAGTATTCAATATATAAATTATTTAACCTTTGTGAGCATGGGTAATTGAAAAGGAATTATGATGTTCTTTGTATATACATATGAGCCTAAGTTAATAAAAAGACATGCCTAACTCGTGTATATTCAAGTTAAGGATTTATTGTTAACTCTTTCCTAAATCCTTAAAGACTACATGTTTTGTTGTCAAACTCATTAACAAAGAGAAATGGTGAAGTAAAAAAATCAACTGGTTATGTTCCAATTCGACCTTAGATGGGATTGTTCTATGAGTTATCTGCAAAAATGCATTTTTGAATTATGAAAATAAAATTTCCCGCCAACTGCAACTTAACTTGTATTCTAGAGAATTGAGGCAATATCATGCCAACTTTGTCTATGGCAGTCCTTAATATAAACAAGTGACCAATGTATGAAACAAGATAATCCTTGATTACGGTTTTGATTGTGAAGATGTAGAAATTTGCAGCCAGGCATATATACATTTTGTAGATTTTGTAATCATGATTCATCGTTGGTCTATTACTTGGTTACCGTTAAACTTATAATTTAATGGGGGTTTGGTGGCAACACCCCTTGTAGGGATCTAGGGGCAGCACCCCTCGCAAGGTTCAAGAGCAACAAGCCCAAATTAACACCCTCAAACCCACACAGACCTTAATGGCAAACACCATTTTCATATTTTTTTTAAATCCTAGATGGGCATGTCGTAAACCAACCATGCATTGAAAGGTTGTAAGTATTTTTCTTTTGAAGTATGTAGTGTCCCCTTCTCAAGCGTAATCAATTTGGAGACAATTAGCCTATTTTTGAGTTTCCCTATAGGCTTGTTGGCAATATAAGTGAGAACTCCTAAGTTCTTGGAGAACACAAGTTCAATTTAGCAGAGTGGTTATTCATGGCATTGAGATCAATTGGTCATGAGGAGCCACTTGAAGCTTTCAAAGTTGAGCTGCAATGTTTTGGGAGCTCTCCACACTTCTTGGACAAGTTTGGTATTTCTAGAAAGTCACCCAATTGCCTTTGATCATCGTCCCAAGTCTTCAGTCACATGTTGGTATGATCAAAGTTTGATTTCTATGTCATTTCAGCACTTTCCACAACTTGACTAAATCAAATTAATTATTCACTTAAGTTGTCTAATTTTGAAATATTAAAATTACAGCTTCATGTAATAATTCTTTAAAAAGGAGTTACATGTATGTTTCAAAGTTGGACGCCTAGCCTTCGGGGTCTTTTTGCACATTGAAATATTATTTATTTTTCAAAAAGGTCATTTTGGAAGTTTGGAGAAAAAAAGGAATTATTATTTCAAAATTAGTTATTTCTCTCCCAAAAAGTTATAAAAGCAAGATGAGAGCTCATTTGTGAGGTTAGCCATGAAATATTATTTGCTTTTGCTATTGGAGAGAACCTAAGTTCTTCTTTTCTCCAAACTTTTTGAGGACAAAATCCCTCTTAGAGTTGCTGGTTTTGAGAACGAAATCCCCCAAGCTAGTTGGTGGCTTCATCTCGAAGTTACATTTGCACCTGTAAGTTAAGTTCCAGTTTAAGTTGCTTCAAGAATGAAAGTTTTTGATGTTTCTTGATGATTTTTGGTTTGCTAATAGATGTGTGTGAGCATTCAGTTCTTTGAAGGTGGCTTTGGAGGTTCTTCCCTTTGCTAGGTCATACCATTCCAAGACAATCCTGCAACTTTTTTGTAGCATGTTGAATTTTGGGTTCAGTCAAAAGCTCATTCTACATAGTTGTATAAGATCCTACAGACCTGGCTGCTCCAAGTTGCATAGTCTCATTGCTAGTTTGAAGGAGCTTTGGTGGTGTAGCTGCAGACTTGTACGGCCAATTACAAATCACACCACTTCCTGCCAGAGGCAAGAGAGTTTGGGCATGAAATCACCCCATGTTTACTATGACTTGGTTTATGGCGTTAAGGGTTAGCCATGTTGGTTTTAGACCTTTGGAGATGTACTTTGCTGTATTTTATGGAGTTTGATGATTTTCATGGTGATTGCAGTTACTGTTACACTCTTATCCATAGCATAAAATACTCTGTTTCCTAATTCAGACCTGCAAAATTATTGATTGGTGTTCAAGGGTACTGTTATGGTCCATGGAGTTGTTTTGAGGGGTTATATCTCGTTTATGCTTGTTGGAGGTGTGTTGGCCACAAGCTAGTTGAGTTTTCTATGTGATTTTACTTGCTGTTCAGACCTGTTGCAGCACATTACAAAGTGCTATCAGACCTGCCCTATCTTTCTTCATCATTCATTCAAAGTATCTCATTGTCATTTTATAGTCGAGTAGAATTGTTCATGATATTGCCTGTATATGGGGAAGTTACAGCAATTCTGTTGTTGTCAGCAATTTTTATCAGCATTCGTTCCTCTTATATAGTGTTTATAACGCATATGGACTTACTTTGTAAATACTCCGGATGGTTATACCATCGAAGAGCTGTCATTTCTAAGCATATTATATTGTAAACACTGGATGGTAGTATCCCAATGGGTTTGACCACTGCTCATTCATGTACGTATTTACCCCACTATACAAGTGATTATATTTGTGTTTTGCTTTGCCACTGAAAAGTGGAAGTACTTTGTTTGCTTTCCCACCGAATAAGTGTAAGTGACATGATTGCTTTCCCACAGAATAAGTGTAAGTGCCCTTTGTTTCCCACTAAATAAGTGGATGATTTGTGATTGCACTCCACTGAATAAGCGTGTGTAGTGTTCTTTCTTTCAACATTGCATAAGCACCCCACTGAATAAGTGAGATTGGCTTGTTTTCTGCCTAGTGCGTTTATTTATCAGTTGTAGCATTCTAATTAATTGTGTAGTCTTAAACACCTATGCCCTCACCTTGCCCATCTCAGGAACTCAGTGATCAAAAAGTGGAAAGGACATTGCATTGCATCTCACTTTCAGTTGGAAGTTATTTTTAAAAAAAGAGGGTGCTTATTACAAAGCAAAGTAATGAGAATCGCACATGAATCGCGATTTGATTCACCCTCCCCGATTTTTTGGGAGCCGGTGAATCAGATCGGCGATTCTTAGGCCTGAATCGCATGAACCGGCAATTCATGGAAAAATCGCATGAATCGCCCCACGGGAATCGCCGTGAATCGGCCGCATGGCTGGGGCATAAAGTGAACAAAAAAACATTAAAATCACTTGTTTTTTTTTAACTTTTTTAGGTCATTCCGCTTTCTTATAACCCTAAAGGGTCTTCTATTTACAAAAGAGGAAAAGTGAGAGTGAAAAGTGAGAGAAAAGAATAGAAAGGAGAAAACATAAGTTTCCAACCAGCAAGAAGGAAGAGCACAAAAGGCATCGAAAATCCATTTGGGGAGGCCATAGATTAAATTGGGAGCTCTAAGGAGTCAACAACAACACTCCTCAACTCATTTGCAAGAGGTAAGTGTTCATTTTTTTTTTGTATGTTATTGTATTATTCATTTTTTGTTAAATTTTTTTAGTTTTCATTTGCAAATTTTAAATGTTTTTAAGTTTTAGTAAATTGCAAAGTAGGCTCTGCTGTTTTGTATAATATTTTCAAACTTTGAGGTTTTATTTAAATTTTCTTAATTGCAGCAGCCTTAAATTGCATTTTCCAAGATGGGTAAAAAAGATGAATGTTGGAAATATACCAAAGAATTTCC
>MU226236.1:1754109-1764308 GCA_018584345.1 Thuja plicata
GGATTTACAAATCCATCTTCCAGGGCAACCAAACAGTCCCAAAAAATGAAAACCAGGGTTTGCATAACCAGGCTATGGATAACCATGATTTGTTTCATTTTCCAATTCCCCAACCAAACGGGCCCTTGAAGAATAATAAAGTATCTCAAAAGATTTGTAATTTGATCAATGAGGTGACATATTATCATTGTGGTCATTTAGAGTGTTTCTATATAAAAATCTTCTTTAAGTTTGTTTTGAAAGAGGGGTAAATGGACCCGGAGCTATGAACTAATGAGGTCACAAATGGGGGACCTCATTCCCGATCAAGTTTGAACCTTGATGGCAAGAACAACAACACAACAACTTAACCATCACCACATGCCATTGTTGGTTGTATATAAAAATCTTTTTTATATAAGCTATTAAAATTGAGATATTTATTTTATCAAAATCATTTGAAGATTAATGAAGTATCTCAAAATATTGTAATTTGAAGATTAATGAAGTGCCTCAAAAGATTTGTAATTTGATAAATGAGGTGACATATTATCATTGTCGCCATTTAGAGTGATATATTTTAAATGAATTTTCTCATGTGTGTGTGTGTGCGCGCGCGTTGTAGACTGTATATTTAACCTGCACACAAACGCAATGAAACATTAATAATGGGTTAGTCAAATCAAATTGAAAGATAAACTATGATTAGATCAATTGAAATGATAAACCTATTGAGTGTCTCATTACTCTCTAGTTCTAAGGACTATTGCTCTCAAGTGCATTAGAGATCCTAGTGACAACTGAGAAAATGAGAAATGCTATATGATTGATGATGCAAAGCTAATTAAAACATGATTCAATCCAAGATGTAAGATCTTGATGAAGAACTATGCTAAATGCAAATTTCTATGATCCTAATTAAGAATGCTCAATTCAAGATGTAATTGCTCTCAAGTGAATGTGTCCTCTAAATGTGAATTGGTAAGTTTACACTAAGAAATGTCTTCTATTTATAGGAATTCTCAAGGGTGGGGGGTGAGTGTGATTAACCATGGTCAAAGTAGGGTTGAGGTTAAGGTTGAGTGATGGGTTTCAAATAGGGGGACAAGATGACAAAATGAGTGGTGAGGATAGCAAAGGCTAAATGAGTGGCTAAGATTGCAAAGCCTTGGAGTGATCCATGTGCTCTCAATCCTCTCTTTTCATTGGCTAATTGATTTTTGTCCTTAGTGGTTGTTGAAAGAAATTAGGAATTAATTAATTCAAATAATTAATTAAATTAACCATGTAAGGGAATTAGATGGGTTGCATTTGATTTGTTTAGTTGAACTATATAACTAATTGATTAAATAAATTACATAGTTTAATTAATCAATTTGGGTTTGAATTTAATTAATTAGTGGCTTTGTTAATTAATCCATGATGTTGACTTGATTTGACCACTTTGACTTTGGTTGACCAATTTAGGATGTCTACAAATGCCCCTCTTTGAATCAATGTGTGAAGCGCACTGGTTCAAAGAATACTTGATGTTTGATGTCTGATAATGATTTGATGTCTAATTTGATGTGATACTGATGATGATGATGATGATGATGTCGATATGTGCAGATATGATGTTGATATGATACTAATGTTGTTTCTCTGATAATGTGATACCTCTGTTGTGAAAATTGATCAATTTTGATGCCCTGATGTAAAAAAAGAATTTTGACGTCTAATGTCCCTGATTTTCAAAAGTGCCCAAATTTGCCAAATAATGCACTCTGGTGCCAGTATGCCCCCTTGAGATTAAAAAATAGAGATGATTTTACAAGCATTGGCACTAAGGAAAATGATTTATTGTGATTGCAAAAAATTGATGAATGTCAGGGTTGTCGATTTAAATCCCGAAAAAATGATGATTTTTTAACATGAGAAAAATGTCTCAAAGTGTCTTGAATTAAAATGCTCCTCAGTGAGAAAAAAAAAATCCCACCAAAATACCCCATGTTAGCCAAAAGTGACTTTGAAAAGGTAAGTAATGCATGTTTGAGGCTCATTTGGCAAATTGGTGATTTTGAGTGATTTTGGGGTGAATAGGGATTTTGAATCTAAGAATGGTAGTTCTTGTGGCTAATCATCGGTTCGAGAGGGTGTGTCAGTACCAGAGACCCCAGGAGTATGACCCCCTGGTATGTGTCATAAAAACCCTCATTTGCTGCATAATTTTTCTTGAAAAAAACTAGGGTTTTTTAAAAAAAAGAAATTTTTTTGTGGGTTGTGAAAAAAATAGTTGAATCATGATGATGATTGTTTTGGGTTTTTGAAAAAAAATTTAAAATTTTCTTTTTTTAAAAGCCCATATCTTTTGGAAGGGGGCGAGCTGGGAGCGTGCTCGGGTGAGCGCCCTCGCAACAAGGCGAGCCGAGTTCACGCCCAGGCGAGCCGAGCTCGCCTGCGAGTAGCAGGCTCACCCTGAGCTACGAGCTCGGGGGAGTTAGGAAGTTGGGGGGTGAAAGTTTTTGTTTTAATTTTTTTTTGTTTTTTTAATACTTTTTTTATTTTTTTTTATTTTTGATTTATTGATATTTTTTAATATATGATTGTCGATTTTTTTCATGATTTTTTATTTTTCACGATTGTGTGAAATTTTTGACTTGATTTGGGCATGAGTTGGCATTTTTTAATTTTATGTGGTTGTAGCGTCAACATGTGACGATGTGTCAACTTTTGATGAGTGGGATGATTGTGTTACCCCAAAGAAGTTGATTGCTATCAAAATTTGAGTGAACAAATGAATGTGAGGATATGAATGATATGTTAGTCAGTATAGGATAATCGATAATAGATCAATGTTATGTTGATGTCAACTCAATAGGATAGGATAGATGATCATTTTCTTCCTCACGATACAGAGGTGTTAAAAAGTTGATGCGCTCGCCGAGATCCTATAAATCTCATATGAGCAAGTAGATAGTAGGATATGATTGAATTGAGATAATTGATCTGATATTGATGTTGGCTATATGAATGTAACAGATTTTGCTAGATAAGTTGAATATGAGGGTGGCCTACCATAAACTGTTCGCCTTGATTGCGCATTTATCTCTGGAGGACCGACATGTGTTTAGACAATGTGGATTGGGATAACTTTTGAGTATGCCCCAGATTCAGCTGAATCAGGAATTGTTGACAGTAGTTACAGAGAGGTGGCACAATGAACACAATACCTTTCACTTACCTACAAGAGAGATGATAATTACTCTTGAGGATGTATACCAAATTTTGTGGATCCCAGTTAAGGGAGAATTAGTGCACTTTGATCCTTTTGATGGTGGATCAGCATCATGATGATTGTTTAAAGATGATCATATAAGAGGATACGTAATTTCTTGGGATGCTATGATGATGAGGCATTATGCCCCACTCCCCGCAATTTTATCACCATTGATTGGAGGATTCCTTATGCCTGACCGGAGAGCTCATAGAATTTATATTGGTTGGGGTCGATTATTAGAGGACATGCTTACGAGACCACAAAATTTTGCTTGGGGTACATGCATTCTAGCACATTTGTTTCATGATCTTCATCAGGTGGTATATGAGCGTACAACCACTTTATTAACTGGTGCTATAGTTTTATAGATTTGGGTATGGGAGCATCTTCCAATGACCTGACCAGTTGTAGAGAGACTACGAGAGGAGGGCCATCCCTTCATCTACAGATATAGTGGCTTGATTGTCCAACCGAAGCTAGGCAAGTTAGAGTATTGGAGGTGGCAGATTAATGATCTAGATATTGTTTGTTGGAGACCTTATTTGGGATGTGAGGAGTGGTGTGAGGATCATCGAGAGGTGTTATATATGTTCACCTCGAGATGGTTAATTGGTCACACACCTTACGTTATTGAGAGATTTATCATTACCATAGTATGGTGAAAGTTTGGACGGACTCGGGGTTTTCCCTAGGGATTAGCTATGTATGCACATACCTGGAAGGAGAAACTTGCTCGGGGATCATGTGCATCATCTGAGGTAGCTAGAGATGAGTTTCACACATTAGTACCCATTGCTTGGGATTATTAGGAGGATATGATGGGTGTAGGTGTAACTAAGGAGTATACACAGTGGTTTCTAGCACATCCGTTCCTACGATTTTCTTCACCAGATGAGCCAGTGCCTCCCTTGGAGAGTGATGATGATGAGGAGGACCAACCTCGACAACCAGCGAGATATGGAGGATGACGGAGAGATTGCATAAATGTGGATGATGCAGGATCTGGTGATTTCCCAATTAGAGCAGTGAGAGGAAGAGGTGGTAGAGTTATTGGTCAAGGAGCTGGTGGTGATGATGATGACCATGTAGGAGATGACGGTGATCTGAGGGAGATGACAGTGATCATGGAGGGGATGATAGTGATCATGATGGATATTCTACAGAGAGGAGGAGATTGTTGTTTCCAAATCAGGGACAGGTAGCTCGCAAACCTAGGTCAGGTAAGTACAGGATCCAGGACAGATTATGCAGAGAAGTATCCCAAGCCAGGATATATAGAGAATGTGTGGGGAGTTGGTTACAGCACAGGCAAACATCATATTATTATAGGGATGGATTCAGAGACTTGAGGCTGAGTTAGATTCTACTAGGTCATAGAGAGATCATGATATTCATACCATTGAGGCAGAGTTAGCAGCTACTAGGTCACAAAGAGATCATGGTATACATCAATGAGGAGTAGCAGAGGATATAGCCCAGTAGTTAGAGAAGGTGGCTAGAGATGGTACAACTAGACAGATCATGCTAGATTTGCGAGAGGAGATCAAGATATCTAAGTTCTACCACACTTTATATCATGAACTATTGTCAGCAGATCAGAGTGCTCGTTCTTATGCACAGAGTGTCATAGGTGGTGCCTCATGACAGGTTGAAATTGATCCTAAGACTCATAGATATGTGTAGAGAAATCATTCAGAAAATTAGATAATTGGAGACAAGAAAAAATGAGTATTGACAAGAACAAGAGATGCAGAAGAACAAGTTAACCTATGCTTAATTTCAAAATTTGAACCATAAATTATAAAAGAGGCTTGTAATGATCAAAATTGGATGAATGTTATGAAAGAAGAGTTAGATCAAATTAAGAAGAACATGATTTGGGAATTCGTCCCAAGATCGGAAGACAAGAATGTAATTGGAAAAAATGGGTATTCTGGAACAAACTCGATGAAGATGGTAACATTGTGAGGAACAAATAAAAACTTGTATGCAAGGGATACACACAACTGAAAGGAATTTATTTTGAGGAGACTTGTACCCATGTAGAGAGAATGGAATCTATCATAATTTCTTTATCATATTTGGAAAATAAGGACTTCAAAGTATAATAGATGGACGTGAAATCTACATTCTTGAATGAAGAACTGAAAGAAGTGTACATAGAACAACCAGAAGGCTTCAAGATATTTCAAGATCCAGATATTGTTTGAAAGTTGAAAAAGACACTATAAGAATTGATGAAAACTCCCATATCTTGGTATGCAAGACTTGATAAGTATTTTCTAAGGCAAGGATTTCAAAAACATACTGCAGATACTAATCTCTATTTTAAAATTGAATCAAATGATATCTTGATTTTAGTTGGTTATGTTGCTGATATAATTTTTGGAGGCAATGATTGTACGTGTAACAAATTTTCTGAGGAAATACAAAAAAAAATTGAAATGCCCATGATTAGAGAAATGAACTTATGTTTGAGTTTGTAATTTAATTAGAAAAGTGAAGGTATTTATATTTCACAATCAATTTGTGAAAATGAAATATTGAGAAAGCTTGGCATGGAAAATGCTAAACCAATATGTACACTTGTGGTTATTGGCTATAAGCTTAGCAAAGATGGTGAATTTCCTAAGACTGATGAAAGAAAATATAGATCAATGATTGGAAAATTGTTATACTTGAATGCTACCATAATGGATATTATGCATGATGTTTGTCTTGTACCCATATTTCAGAAAGATCCCAAAGAATCTCATGTTGCAGTTGTAAAAGAATTTTTTTTATATTTGAAAAGGACTGATGATTTTGGATTGTGGTACCCCAAAAAATCATACTTTACCTTGATGACTTATACAAATGTTTATAGGGCTAGATTTTTTGATGAAAGGAAGAGTACCAGTGGAGGCACATTCTTTCTTGGACCTAGGTTGGTTTCTTGGTCAAGTAAAAAACAAGTTTTTATGTCAATATCTACTGCTAAAGTTGAATAGAGTGTTGTTTCTTCTTGTTGCACTCAGATACTATGGATGAAACGGACTTTGAAAGGCATTAGAATAATGTTTGATGAACCTATTTATATAGTATGTGACAATACTAGTGCTATAAACATCTAAAATAATCTAGTACTGCATCTAAGAACAAAACATATTTTAATATAGTATCACTTTTCAAGAGAAAAGGTTTTGGAGAATGGGTTAAAGCTTAACTATGTTCCTACAAAGAGCAAATTATTGACATCTTTACTAAAGAACTAGACCTAAGGGTACTCTCAAGTATCTCAAAGAGAAATTGGGGGTGACTGCCCCTCCTTATCGGAGCTAAAGGCATATGGATGTGCATTAATCCAGTAACCTTCATGCATATTTTATGTTTGGACTAATGATCTTGGCTACCTCTTAGGGGGAGTTGAGTACTATTCTGATTTGATTTGTATATCTCAAGGGGAGCTAAAAAAATGAGTGATCTATTTTCAACTTTGACCTTTTTCATTAATGTCAAAGGGTGAGAATTGGTGGAAAATTATTGGAAATTTATTGGTATGATCAATGGTATCTATCTAGATGTTGTCGTTGGTGTGTTCTCATCAATTAAAAAGGGGGAGATTGTTGTAGAATTGAGAAGAATGAGTGAGATGAGTAATTGATGAGTTGGTTGGTTGTCATTAATCTTAACTTCTTCTTGTTTTCATTAGTGACTACATTCTTTGAAACTTATGTTGACTATATTGATTCGCATATCCTGTATGTTATGTATCTTTTTTAGAGTTTTTCTTATGTCATTAAGGACTGTTGGAGATGTTTATTTCAAGGTTTAATGGTTTAGAAAATAGTACAATAGTTTATGCATGAAATACATGCTTCACATTTCTCTACATGATATTTTTTGATGGTGTGCTTCTAGAAATGAGTCATTAATGTCCTTACTTCATTCATTTTAGATGGTACAAGTTATTCATCTTTGGAGACTTGGTTTCAAAGATCGATAGTTTTTTTTCTCTAGGTTTGGCCAACCTTGGGTGTTTGCACTTATCTTTTGTCTTGGTAAATGCAAATGGACTGAAATGTGTAGGGTGAAATTATTGGTCCCAGCTATATGTGGTGCGGTCCTCTTCTCATTATTTCCATTACGAGAATGTTTAGCGAAGACCTAATTCAAGTTATTTTTGGATACTTGTCTGGCTAAGAGTGGGAGACTTCCCAAGCTATAGATTGGTATAAATAAAGATAAAAATATAATGATGGAGTGTGTCATTCCTATATAATTGTGTGAATTTTTTACAAGTGTGCACTTATGCAAAGAGGATGCATAAAAGAAGATTTATCTCCCTGAATGTTTGAGTTGTTGTGAAGAGTTTTTGAGGATAGTGTGGATATTCATGTGTTAGCTACTGGAAGTACTGAGCCAAAGGTATCTAAAGATCATTTGGTTGTGTTGATGTTGTGTGATAGTGGTGGATCTATTCATTTGTTTCCTGCTTCTTACGAGTAGTGATCCCTCTAAGAGTGAGCCCTCTTCTTCAGGTAGTGAGCTCTTTGGTAGTGAGTCTTTCTTTGTAAAAATCACCTTAACTAGTGGCACCCTAATAGATGTTTGTAAATTGAATGATATTCTACGTGGTTTTTCCCTTAATATATCATGTGTCTGGTGATTTATTTTCTTTCATGTTTACACATTTCTTTTATTAAGGATTAAAGTAAGTTTGGTGGAACTAATTAAATTTATAATAAGCTTTAAAAAGTTTGTGGACAATTGATACACCCCCCTCTCAATTGTCTTGCATATATAAAATATTCTAATCTAGTGCATCATCACCTTACTTTTTGAATTCCTTCTCCCATTTTCCCTAAATATTTGTTAGATTAGGTTAGAAGTAGGATCTTCAAGTGTTGGGTCAGTTCAACACTGCACCCTGATTAGAAAGGAATTTTTCATAATTTGGAGACTCAATCTCACTTGTCAAGGTCCCACACTTGGAGGTGGTTTCCATGTTTGACAAGATTACTTGGGGTTCCAATGAAAAGAAAGGGTGCAAAATTTTGTGACAATTATTTTTGGCACACCCGGTGGGACAATATATTTAAGAAGATACAACAAAACCTGCTAGTTGGATGGTTTCAAGCAAAGAATTTCAACATTTATACCAATAAATTAGTACTTCTCATAGCATATTGGGCTTCAAGAGGCTCATTTTCAAGAACTTAGCAACTCCACTCTCTCTTCTTTATTTTCATACCAAAATTGTTGTTATTCATCCCTAGAATACAAAATAGGGCATCTTCTAGAGGCAATTTTTAATACACTCAACTCTCATTTTCAAGTTCTAAAAGAAGGAGAAGTAAACTTTAATTATCAGTAAGGGGTACAGAATTAGTTTCTCCATCCCCTAGATCTCATTCTACTCCTCTGGTTGTTAGAACATCTCAACCTAGGATTATATCCACTAATTTGAATAAATTGTTATTTCATATGGCTATCCCTAGAACTCAATTTTGTAAAACACATCCAAGAAGTTTCAAATATCTACAATAGTCATGAAATCATAGAGGATTATGTTTTTGTCAAAAATTTGGCTTCATCATTAAAAGGAAAATCCTTGCAGTGGTACATAGGATTACCACACAATTCTATCCACAACTAGGATGAGTTAAGTAAAAATTTACGCAAGCATTTTGAAGAGAAGACTACTCATTTGTGACTAGTAGAGTAGTTGACTAAAATCAAAAGAGAACCCCATGAGTTCATGGTAGATTTCAACTATAGATTTCAAAAGATATTGGATAGATTTCCTACTTCAATGAAGTCATCTCCTAGTTATTCCTTCTTGTATTACCTTAGAGATCTTAACTATGAAATAGCCCAAATAATTCAAACAATAGGTGGAGATACTCTACCAACTGCATATGATATAGCTATAAAGGCTGAAAATTTCTTAATACAAGTTAGAAAATTGGCTCCTAGGCCTCTAATGCACGTCTTCCTAGAAATGCCTACTCAACAACCCACTATAGCTCCTACTTTGACTTTTTCTATAGGTCACCATTTCATAGCTGCTCCATCACCTTCTACAACTTCAAATTAGGAACTCAAAACCATGATGCAACCCATGATAAAAAAAAATACATGGGAAAGATGAAGTGCAATATTAACCATGGCTTATAGAACCTTGGAAATAAGGTTGTCACACTAGAAATATATCAACCTCAAAGAAGCAATCCTTATCAAGCACAACATTGGAATTATCAACCAAATAGGACACCTCCTCTAGGGAAAATTCATGGAACTATTCTAAGCCCTTGAATAATGCACACCATATAGGCGCAAATTTAACAAAGACACTTTTCCCAGTGCAAAAAAATCTTTTTGAGGAGTGGGATTGGTGTTCCTCTTACAATCAGCTTCATGATCAAACTACATGTCAAAATGAGGGGTTCTCAAGAAAAATAGTTGTTTGAGAAGAACCAACAACTTCAAGAAAATATTATGATACAATTTATTCTAATGTGGGACACCAAATCCATATGCAAGGACATTCTACTTTTACCAATTGGTAAGAGACATATTACTGTAGAATTAATCAAGAGAGATGATGTTGTGGCACACAACACTAGAAGAAAAAGGAGAGTAGTGGAAAGTATTTCACCCTCCATGAAATCTCAATCTTAAACTTCACAAGTGGCCATACATACAAAAATTAAAAGGACACCAGAAAAATTAGCTATTCCAGAACAAAATCAAAATACAAATCAGAGTAGCAAAAAGCCAAAGGAGCTTGTAGTTTCTCCTGTATGCAACGAAAATTCCTGCAGCTGCACAACAAGTTAAAACATGCAAAATACAAGATATACCAATAAATTAAAGCATGCAAAGAACTTGAAACACAACCAAATTCTCACTACAACCTCCGATGAGCTAAAACAAGTGCACCCAAGACTTGTTTGATTTGCTCTTAGAGATTTTGTGG
>MU226236.1:1790654-1810802 GCA_018584345.1 Thuja plicata
ATATGATCTGAATATGACATACAAGGACCATTCTTTTGGAAAATACCTATGTGAAATGAATGGGATTGATCAGTCTCGTTGGGTCTCTTGTCTCCCAGGGTGGCATGCACCAAATCCACATCTTCATATTTATATTGGCAATTTGACATGTCTTATACAACGTCATAACCATGGGCTTAGGCTTCACTGGCTTTTAGAGTCATTTCCAGTTAACATTAGAGCTCCTATGTTATACAAAAATGTCTTCCATCCCCAAAATTACCCATTCAATCAATTTGATGCATAAATTTGATGTTATACATTGATTTCCTTAGAAAGATTGAAAACAAGGTATGAAACCCTTCAAGAACAATCACTTGTAACAAAATATGAACTCTTCAAGAACACTCAAATCTTGTATTGAAATGCTTCTCTTCTTTGCAAGCATTATCATGACAATGTAAAACCTTTGCATTTGTATTATTGGTCACTGTTTCATATATGGGATTTGTCACATATATTCTCATTTTTAGCAATCGTGTTCAAAATATTCCTTCTATGACATCAAGGATATATTAATATTTGATATTGGTTCAGTCTATTTGAATTTAATCCCTTGCAAGGAAACCAATTAGACAAGGAATTATATAGATGACAGAATTAGATATAACCCTTGTTGTTCAGAACTTAATATTAAAAATCAACCTTCCGACATCAAATAGATTAGGATTTTTTCTGAACTAAAGAATGAAAAGGATGAACTTCAACAAAAACTAATGGACTCACTTCTTCAATCTTGGAGAGAGAAACATGTTTCTTTTGTATTGATTTAAAAGTTTTGGTACAATTGAGATGTAGATCGGCTGCAATCATCTACCCTGTATACTATCCATTACGATATCAAAATCTCAAAAGTATATATGCTAATCTACCATACATCAGTTGTGGTATCCCATTAAATATGAAAATTTGGGATGCATACAAGCTTCCAACCGATGTGTCCCTTCTAAACTAAAACTAAATTGCAACCGATTGCTAATAAATTATAATTAAGTAAAAATAAAATTATTCTAATATAACAGTATCATCTTCCTTGTCTGTGTCTTTAATCGCCGACTTTGGAGCTTTAAGGTATTCATCTATCCACTTGGAAACCACTGCAAGAGAAGGCCATTGGAATTTAGTAATATCGTCAATGTGCAGCAGAAAATCTCTCCATTTCTATCTTGTTATCAATTTGACCTTTGCTTGAAATCTGTTAAACTTGGCCTCCAAAACTATGATTATGTCTAGAATAGTATTGAAATCATCAATCTTAAATTCCTTTTCCTTCTCCAATCATGCCAGGATTCTCTTGGGAAGAGTTTCAAATTCATTCTTCCAATCCTGTAGTTCTTTTACTTTTCCATTCTCATCAGTAACCTGAGGGGTAGTCCAGTGCTTTCCAGATACAAAGTCAGATAACTTCTACTCTATCTTTCCCAGCTCCTATTCGACATAACTTATGTCATTGGAAACATTTTCCAACATTAGTACTATTTCTCTGATCAAAACTGGGGCATCAGGATCCCTTTTGGTAATATCATGCACTCTTTTCAATTCAAAAAGAGATAGTCTCCACTTCCTCTGAAGCTCTTTCAATACTAGATGATTCTTATTAAAAGTTTCAACCATATGAACTAGACTATTGCAACATGTATATACCTCATCACACTTATTTATAATGTTCTTTACTCTGAATGAAAGAATGTCTTCTAAATTTCTAAAAGCACACTACTCATGTAGATCTTTGGGCTCCTCTACCTGTCTTCTCTTTGGCTGAATAACCACCTGTGGAATGACCTTGGGAATTATTAGGGATGTAGCTCCCCTTAGTGTCTTCAATTGGAGAATGTCACTCTCCATCAGGGCCATCTTCAAGAACATCTCATTTATGACTTTGTTTTGCTCCATCTCCCTCTGTAAGGATTCCTCCAACCTATCCTACAGATGCTTGACTTGAGCCCTATTGAACATGGCTCTGTGAACCAATTCAGAAGCAGAGGCTAAAGGGTTTGTATTGTCTCCTGTGTGGACAATAGCCATTCCATCTGACCCTTTAATCATATCAATAAGCTTGGTCTTGTTGTCCCCTTTGAAATTGACCCAAGTTGCCAAAGTCTCAGTTTTAGGGTCAAATCCAGATCCTTCAATCTTTTCCAAAGAATCAAATTCTGCAATAAATGTAGGGTCATCCTGCTTCCTGACCTGATCCAAAAAGAACAATTCTCTCAGTGACAGACCTGGCACAATCAACATTTGACTATTTTTCACAATGTCCCTGGCCTATTCTACTGTACATGTGATCTAATCTAAATGCAGATCTTCAATCATTTGTTGAATGATGGCCTCATATTGAGACTCATCAACGCCTTCCAACCTAGCCTTTTTCCTTTCGTCAAAATCCCTCATTTTGTACTGTAACCAGAAATATTTAAATTCTTGATTTTTAGTAAAATCATTTCCTTGTAGAAACCTAAGAGAAATAGCTTCTCTCTCATCACTCATGTCTATAATAGTGTCTTTCTCTATTGTTTGTGCTTGGTAGCCATGCACATCTTGATAAATGGGAGGTGGAGAAGAAGGGCCTGCCTTACTGTCTCCTCTTAAAGTTCTAAGAATAGTTTCCACTTCAATTGGGCTATCTTACTCATTAGAGTCATTATATCCCACAAGGGGAGAAACAAAAACTTCCTACTATACATTTGGTGGTGAATCATCCGACAATATAAACTTTCTTCTTTTTCTAGGAGGAGGTTGTGCCTTTTCCACCTCCTTAGTACCTTCTTGTTGCACCTCTTTTGAAGCCTCCTTAGGAACTTCCTCAAGAGCTTTGTGGTGTTCTTTGTACTAATATCTACCTCTATATAATTCCTCAAAATTCAGAATACACTTTTCAATTCTCAAAACTTCTAGTTCTTCATCATCATAAAATCTAGACTGCCCTGCAACAATCCTCTCTATTTCCATTTTCAAAATGGTTCCCCATTTCTTCAACTTTTGCATGATAGTTGCTACATCATCACAATTTTTGATCACATCCTCATTAATATTTAATTGATGTTTGAATTTGGCCACAATGGAGTGGATGTGTCCTTCGAGGTCACAATCTCTGCTCTTGGAACTATCTAGTTTGAAATGAGTATTAATATATTGTTGAACTTCTGATAGCATGTTAGATCCAATGGTAAGTCCTACAAATTTCACACTATGTGGCATGTAAGTACCCTTTTTCCTTGGAACTATGATTTCCTTCTCCAACCACAACATTTTCCACATAAATTCAAAGAATCCTACTCTTTTAGAAACATGAGTAGGTAAAAGATGGGGTTGTTGTCTGCACCCATAAACTCTAATCACAGTATACTTAGCAAAACATATCCAATCACCAAAATTGTGGGGATATCCTCTGTTAGGCATGAACTCCTTAGGTTTGAGCATGCATTTGATGTTTTGTGGGTCCCTTTCCTTTTGGTATCTCATCATTCTGAAAACCCACAGTACAAAAACATCCTGAAAAACATTAAAACTGCAATCTTTGTTGTGCTTGTCCCAAGACTTGCACCATAGTTGTACTAGCAACCTATTTCCTTGATCATCTTGTGTGGTTAATTTGAAAGATTCTCTGAACTCAGAAACATTTTGGAAGAGAATCAAATGCAGCAATAAAGAATAACTTTTGAAAGACTTTGTAGTCTTCCAGTTTACCAGCTGTTGATGCAAGGTCCTCTCAAATTTAGCTGCAAAATCGAACTCCATGTAGCAGTTCAGGTTCTGAATTCTCATAGACATAAACATAAAATACAATAGGATTGTAGGTCTGGCATCCTCACCACAGAGCTGTGCCCAAGAAAAATACGTATTTTGGAAGAAACTCATGAAGTTACTAGTTGGGTGTGGCCCCTTGCTGTCCACTGGCATTATCCTATTATTTTCTCCTCTTTTGGTAAAGTAGGAGATTTTCGTAAAACTAGCTGACTTCACATGTCACTCAAAATCAATAGCAAACTGGTCCCTATGAATTTTGGTTAGGGCTTGCTTTCTCAAGCCAAAGCATTCCTCTATATATCCCCTCATAATGCTCAAGAGCGAGAATCCATCCATTTTATGGATCATTACGATCTCAGGCTTGTAATTATCAGCTAGGAAATTCAAAAAATCAATATCTACAAAAACATTGGGAACTATCACCTTGGCTAGATCTAGTCTCCATGGGTTTGACCTTGGCTCCTTCTCGTTTCTGTTTGAATAGAAGAACCAGAATAATGAGCTGCCATGTATTGGGAGTGTGGGGTCTCTACATGCACTCCACTCATCCATGAACACATTTTTAGCCCCCGAGTCTGCCGACCCTGGAAATATAATAAGGAGGGTGGACTGCGGTGCTCTTTCTTTCACAATCTTAGCCTTCTTTGAGGCCTCTTTCTTAACGCTAGTTTCCTTCCTCTTAGACATATTTATCTTTATAAAACTAGCAATGCAATAAGCTATAGAGTTTTGAGCAAAGATTTTAAACTTACTGGTGTGTTAATGGCGGGTTCACAATTCTCCTCATCGCTCTTGCTCGTCCATCTTCTTCATCTTGAGAGTGCAAATGTATTTGAAAATGCTTCATAATATTTTATAACTTGCCTCATTAAATGCATATTATTTCTAAAATTTCTCATTGTGACATCTCGAGCAAGCTACCTTTAATATATGTCATATCAGCATTAAAGATTTCAAACATGCATTAAATATTTTCACTTTTTGCCATTTTTCCATCCTCGAAATGTGTTCTTGTGAAATATCAAAAATTCGCTATATCGCAACCTCCTTTAACATGTCCTGCGAAATAGCAAAAATTTGCTATCTCGCAACCTTGATTTACTTCCCCCGCAAAATGGCAGAATTTTGTTGTTTCGCTACCTTCCTATTTTGTGTCTGTGAAATGGAAAAATTTCATTGTTTCGCACCCTTTTATTTCTTCCTTAGCAATATAGAAAATTTTTGTTGTTTCGCACCCTTTGATTTTTGCCTTAGTGATATAGCAAAATTTTGTTGTTTTGCAGCCTCATGAAATGTTTGTTGTGAAATTGTGAAAAAGGCCTGATTTGCTTAGAAATTTCACTGTTTCACACCCTTTCATGTCCAATTTCAATTTCCACTTTTGACCAATATTGGTGTAGAACATTTGACCTTATCCATCATGTGTCCAAAGTTTGACTAGAAAGATAGTGACGAAGCAATGTGTGGATCATTCGACCAATATTGGTAGAAACTTAGACCAATGTTTGGTCGAAAACGGGTTCCAATTTTACTAGTGAACCATATCTTCAATCAAGACTTTGTCTTTTTCATCATATCTATAAAATTATTTAGGTAGTTGATTTATATTACCTTTTTTAATAATTCCTTTTCTCAACACCTTTAAGTAGGGTTTCTGTGGCTTCCTTTCCATGGGTTTATCTTTTTCAACTATCTTCACAGTTTCCTTTTCCTCTTTCTTCTCTTCAATCTTCTTCTCCTATTTCTTCTTCTTCTTCTTCTTCTTATGAGGTGATTCTTGTTTAGGCTTAGAGGGTTTTGTTATCCTTATAGAAGTATCTACTGCTTCCCTTTCTAGCTTAACCACAATTGTCCTCTATGATGATTTTCTAGGTGGAATAGGAGTTCTTTCAGGTACATCAACCAAAGCCAAAGGTGATTTTGACACCTCAATAGTCTCAACAATAGGTAGGGGTGCAACATCTAAGCTCGCCATACCAAAGGACTTCTCTACGACCTTCTTTTTCCACTCATACATCTCAACCTTTCTAATTCCTTGTTTCCCTACTATGTTGTCAATGAGTTTTTCTATCTTCCTCTTTCTGTCACCTCTAGTCACCTCTTCCCTGACTTTAGAGGACTTCTCCTCATAAGTACCCCATCTCTCATCACTTGGATTAATATCAATAGATAACACATGATCAACTTGTAGTGTAATAACTTCAGCACTGACTTCATACCCCATAGGAGGGCACCATTTCATCCTAGGTACCACTTCTTTGAAGAAAACACAGTCAATCTCAAGCATAAAACAAACTGTATTCTTGTATTTTTCAACTATTTCTTCGGGAATTCTCTTTATTTCCTTCATTTCTCTTTGAAATATCTTAAACATACCAAAGATCTCTTCATCTACCCATTTACTATCTTTCTTTATGTAACTTTTTCTTAATTAAATAGAAATAGGGTCATTGTCATTACATGCCCTAGGATGCATACCAGGGAGCTTATGCATTATGTGTAAGAAAATGTGTAAGATGAGTGATCTAAACCTGAATGCGTTTGACTTATCTCTCATTATTTGCCTTACATTCTCCAGTAATTATAATTTTAGGACTTTGCATAGGTTATACTCCACATTTTCCTTTAGCATCTTATATGTCATCATAATAACACCCACGAAGATGGAGTTTGGTTGGCTTCTATAATGTAACTTGTAGCCCAACACCATTGAAATAAATCTCACATATTGTTAGAAGATGTCTGCAGTTGTCATTGTTTTCTTGTTCCATTTTGAGTGTGTTAGGGTTTCCACTTGCTTCTTTGTGTTCTTTTCTACATCAGGAACAATACCATAAATTGTTCAATCTTGTCACATCATGAATCATCTCACTAGTAATCTTAATTGGTTGCTCTCCTATCCACAGAAATAGGTCATGAATTCTTCATACCACGATCTTGATCCACTCCTCTTTTTCAAAGTCTTATAACTTTGTCATTTGCATGATGTTAAAGTTATGTGAGTGAGAAAACTCATCCTTCCATGTTCCATATTTTTTTAACATCTCCTTCAACTCCTGGTGGATTTCAAAGTCTCCTATTGTCCCATACTTGTAATGGATATATGCCCTAATGTCTTCAACATGAAGTACGCTATGTGGATTTTGAGAAAATGCACCTTTAGGGTCATCCTCCTTCGATTTAAATGGATGTTTCTTGAATTTGTATCGTGACTTGTCATTAACATCAAATATCAGAGGTGTATTCATGATGAACAAAGCTCATAGTTAGAAACAAATCCCTTGCACTCACAAAATTAGGGTATGCACACCTCACGATCACTGAATTGTCCTAGCTCCACACATGTTTCTCTTCTCTCTTCAATATTAGCTCGAATGGTGAGTGGAATGACTAAGAGATTGATGTTATAAATCACAGTACTTAAACTTAGCTCAGTTCCCAATGCAAAAACCAAAAATATGTTGTACCAGTCATCTATCAACTTTTAGGAAATCATCCAATGAAACATGTATAACCATGTGATTATAGATATAGAATCCAAATACATTATTGTGTCTTTCCATAAGCTCGCATCTACTTATTCTATATACAAGGGGCTGGATAGTTTACTATTATGTTTCTCCAAAGCTCTCCCTAAGGCCATGCTAGGCCATTTTAGGCTAATGTGGCAATGATAACATCAGGAAAAGATCTAGCAACATCTCTTAAATCTTCTTGATCTTGTGACTCACTCTAATTCTTTTCTTTCCATACCTTATCATTGTCCTTGTTTCCTTCCTTTGTAAACTTTTTATTGAACTCATCTATATACTCAACCATAGTCTTACCAACATCACTAATATTCCTCTTTATCATTGTAGGCAGTTTCTTGTTTCTCGTTGGTCCATTATATATGTAAAACTTCACTATGTGTCCTTGATTATTGCATTTATAACATGTAGGTGGTGGTCTATTCCGATTAACCTGGAATCTATAATTTCTTGCAATGTGCCAAAAGTTGTTTCACTTATAACATGTGATCTTAGATTCTCTTTCCTCATTGATGTAATCTTTCTTCTTCGATGATTGATCAATTTTTCTACATTCTACCTTCTTGAGCCTATATTCATATCAATTGAAACAATAACTAATAAACACTTATAAGGAGTCTCACCTCTATAATCTCACTTCATGTGACCAATTTTGTTGAATTCAAAACATCTTCGTTTGAAAGGTCTAGTTTACAGATTAGGTTCCTCTTGTTGATTAGGTTCTTCATATATTTTTCCTTTAGATTGTCTTTCTTTAGCTTTAGAACATTCAACTTCATCAAAACCAACTCCAGTATTATCACCTTTAGGATTTTTTTGTTCAATTTTTTCATCAATCCTGTTGCTACATGTATAAAGTTTCTCTATGTGATTATTTGCCTCAACAAGTTCTCTCTTAATGATGTGGTTATATTTCTCCAATTCCTGATACTTGATTTTTTAACCATCAAGTTCAAACTACATTTTTCCCATATGCACATTAGCACTCTTTAAAGCTTCACCAAGTTTTCTCTTTTCTCCTTTTACTTGTTGAATTTCTTTAGCCATCTGAATATTGGTAGATTCATGTTCTTGCTTCAATGCTTCTTTTTCTTGTTCAAGTTCCTCAATTTGATTTGATGATTCATTCTCAATTTTCTCAATAATTTCTTGCCTCTTGTTCCTAGAAATATCAATCTTCTCTTTGAGTTTCTTGATGTAATATTCTTTTTTCCTTAGCTTGAATTTCAATTCAACATTATTAGCCTTTGCCTTATCCAAGTCTTCAAGTGTTGCTTCATAATTTTCTTCCAAACTGCTTGAATCCATATGAATCTCCCTCAAGTTGTTAGGCTTTCTTTTTAAGGGCCTCAAGCTCTGATAGAAATTGTTAGGATCAAGCAACACTGAGAAAGGGGGGTGAATCAGTGTTGTAGCACTTTTTGTTAACTTTAAGCAATTCCAACTTAACCATGCAATAACTAAAATGAAGAAAACATATGCATAAAGTAAACAACTCATCACACCATGATTTGTTCACGAGGAAACCCTAACCAAGGGAAAACCCCAGTGGGGATGGTACCCACAAATTATGCACTAAGAGTATAATGCCCATGTTAGGAGACCTAACCTTGGTAGGAGCTGAATATTATATTTAGTACAAATCCTTGTTAAAGGATGCAAACCCTGTTAAGGGTAATAGAAGGAGCTCACTGCTCTTACAATACAAAACTATCTCTTTACAATGTAATATTACAAAATATGAACTATACAAGCATCTTCTATGCTTAAGTAGTTCTAGTTATAGCTCGCAATATACTATGCATTAATCTGACATCACAATGCATTCACATACAACTCCTCCATAATCGCATCTCAAATGTTAAGTTTTAGGATAGCTGCAAACGTAATAGCACTCTATGTTGTATGTGTTTTCCAAATGCATCAATCTCTCTTTCATTTATATTGGGAATGAGGCTAGGAGAGACATGTCCCTTCATGGGACATGTCTATTAATTATTATTTATAAGAAATGGCATGCCTCTTCCCATTAATTATAATTTAATAAATCTTATAATGTTTCATCAATCAAATATTAATTAAGAATAATATAATAATTTAATATTAAATATTAAATTTTATATGATTAATAATAATATAACATATATATTATATTATTATTAATCAACATATATAATATGTATTCTAATGATCATACAATTGAAGCTACAAACATTAACACTCCCTCTTAGCTAGGGAGGATGATCAAATTGAATGTGTAGTGGTCTCTTATGTCAACACTTATGACCCTCACCATAGCTATACAAAACATCAACACTCCCTCTTAGCAAGGGAGGATAAATCAATCCAATGTCAACACTTATATGATACTTGACAAAATCATATGATGTAAGCAAAAAGCATCATCCTCATGATGTAATCAATAGAAACATAGTCTCAAGATTTGGATTGCCTCCATCGATGATTCTATCCACAAGCTCTCAGGTGGATTTCCTCCATCAGTGATTCTATCCACAAGCTCTTAGGTGGATTGCTTCCATCAGTGATTCTATCCACAAGCTCTCAGGTGGATTTCCTCCATCGACAATTCTATCTACAAGCTCTCAGGTGAATTTCCTCCATTGACGATTCTATCCACAAGATCTCATGTGGATTGCCTCCATCGGTGATTCTATCCACAAACTCATGAGATTTAGAGTGGATTTCCTCCATTGGTGATTCTATCCACAAGATCTCATGTGGATTGCCTTCATCAATGATTCTATCTACAAACTCATCAGCTTTTAGAGTGGATTGCCTCTATCATCGATTCTATCCACAAGCTCTCGTGCAGATTGCATCCATCAACGATTCTATCCACAAACTCATGAGATTTAGAGTGGATTGCCTCCATCAGTGATTCTATCCACAAGTTCCTGGGTGGATTTCCTCAATCGACGATTCCATCCACAAGCTCGTGTGTGGATTGCCTCCATCGACGATTCTATCCATAAATTCCCAGGTGGATATCCTTAATTAGCGATTCTATCCACAAGCTTCTCAAGATTTAATGTGGATTGCCTCGATTGGTGATTCTATCCACAAGTTCTATCTATTATGATCTATTTCAGCCATCACATGATGGCTATCGCAATAGAAGGTCAAGTGATGGTAAGACCGTCACCTTTCAATAACTCTTACAAATAGAAGTGATAATCATTTGGAAGTTGTCACTTCCTCATGATGTACATAGGTGGCATGCCCATTAAAAATATGGAGTCACACACATGACATCCATCATGCCTCAGCGTAGAGGATGAAAACAAGGGATTTCACCTCAAACTTACCTCACAGAGAAGAACTCATTGAGCAGATATCAATCTATTGCTCATCCAAGATTGCTTAAGATGAACTGTCAGACTCCCTCTGAGTCTGATATCAATCTTCATAGATCCTCATCCAAATTTACCTCTGAAGAGTTAAACTACCTCTCAAAAAAATTTCTTGTGCTTCTATCTTGAAGGTATGTCAAAGAGAGATTACAAATAGCTTATAAACTAAACTTTCTCATACAGAAATACCAAAGATTGAAGCATACAAGATTTTACTAGGCAATATTATAGCATAAATTTCAAACTCAATAATTCATGTGTATTAATAAAACATGGAATACTTATCTTAATTTTTTAAATATTTCCTTTTGTAAGGTGAGCCCATATAGGAAATATCAACTCTCATCAAAATTTGAAGTTGTTTGTGGTGGACACGCTACAGGAGGTCATAATGTTGTTCATGCTAGCCATGTCAACGACCTTCAAGTAGAGTGACAACCTAGAGTGGATGATCACCATTTTCTCACTCTCCGCTAAGGATAGTTCAAATGGAAATGTAACATTAGTTATTCCCCCCACAATGTAAAATTCTCATTCTTATATCGTTGAAGAATACTCATGTAATGACTTGATTGCTCCAAGAGAAATGATACTCTATAATTAATTCTTTCTTTCTAGAAAGAGACACACTACCTTGAATACATTCTTCTTTGTTAATGCTTGACCGCAATCATAAAAAATTAATATATCTCTTTAATGAAAGCCACTTTCAGGAATTTCACATAGACCCATACACAGTTCGTCATAACTTTTGATCCCCACAATTTCTCTCCAATCTCTCCGGTGCGATTCTTCGACCAAATTTGGGTTTCACCAACACATCCAAAATTCAAAAAAATCCAACAGTAGATTTGTGAGATATGGTCCTTTTACTAAGACTGTATGATCTGAGACAATCACACATTCACCATCAACAAACTACTCTCTTACATTTGCAGTCTGGCTTTGATACCATGTTAAGTTTTAGGATAGCTGCAAATGTAATAGCACTCTATGTTGTATTTTTTTTCCAAATGCAACAATCTCTCTTTCATTTATATTGAGAATGAGGATAGGAGAGACATGTCCCTTCATGGGACATATCTATTCATTATTATTTATAAGAAAGGACACACCTCTTCCCATTAATTATAATTTAAACAATCTTATAATGTTTCATCAATCAATTATTAGTTAAGAATAATATAATAATATAATATTGAATACTATATTATTAATAATAATATAACATATATATTATATTATTATTAATCAACATATATTAGATGTATTCTAATGATCATACGACTAAAGCTACAAACATTTACATAAAAAACATCTCTACTTATATACTCAATCTCATAATATGTCCAGTTGGCTCACAAGTGCATCACCAAACGTATCCAACACATAACCCAAGAGAAAATACACAATAGGCAATCACACTTCCATCAAGATGGGATAGGAACCAACCTAAATCCAAATAGCACTACTGGAATCCACATGTTACTCCCTCAATCATCGTGACCTTTAATATGCCCTTCTTTACTACTATATTGTCTTCGCATGCCAAGAACATGTGGTAACTCTCTCCATACAACTCCAAAATACAAGAGACCATAATTGAATCCATACACCACTTCATAATACCTCCATCTAAGTGTGTATGACTTAACTAACCATATACTATGCTTGCTAGGAAAAATTGTGCAACTATATCCAAGAGACTACTTGTGGACGTCATTATTTTTCTAAGACCAGATACCTAAAAGTGAACTGTACTCCAAGCGACCATACCAATAAGTAGTGTTTCCATAAATGACAACATATATGTTGTACATCCTCAGCCACTTGCCAACAATGCGTAAGAAGATACATGACCTTATAGGCATTCAATATGAACCTATAACTAAGGGGGTTGTCCAATTAGATGACACTTCTATCCAGACAATAGGGGTGGTAAAATATTTAAAATTATCCTTGCATGCATGCCCTGGTTGTACTTTCCTACAAGATATATTAGTCATAGACCTCCCTATACACTTTTTCATCTCCCTATGTAGAGATTTCATTGCTAAAATAAGTGGGTATCTATCCTTTGACTAATCCCACATGTTGCTTAAAACTTGATGTGGCACAAACATTGTCATAAGGAAGAGAACATGGACAATAATCATATAGACACTTACATGCTTATTATTATAAATATGAATTGCACCTTGCATGAAGAGGTTTACAAATGCATAATACGTGAGCATGCTATTCTTCTGAAGGAGGCTCCTGATTATCTATTAGATGAATGGGCTAAATATTTTTCAATTTTATTCATTATAAGAAGCTAAATAATTTGGTCTTTGCATCTACTACATTTATGAGGAGAATATTCATATCCTTAATCTCATTAAAGATCAAGAGGATACAAAGGGATTATTGAATATGTTTTTTGACGGTTCAAGAAACAAGAATGGTGCCAGTGCTAGTATACTATTAGTTTCTCCTAATGAGGAGTAATATTATTTCTCTTTTAGGCTCAAGTTTATCTGTACTAACAATGTAGCCGAGTATGAAGCCTTGATCCAAGGTCTCCAAGTAGTACAGAGAATAAATATCAAAGTTTTATTTGTTTTTAAGATAGTGAATTGGTTCTTAATCATATTAGAGCTCAAAGAATGAAAAAGAACGACCTCCTCAAATCATACAAACACAGAGTTTGGGACTTGATTGAAGCATTTGAGGCCTTCAATATTTAAAGTTTTCCTAAAAATCAGACTAAACATGTTGATAGACTCACATCAATTAGTTCTCATTATGACATGTTAGCACATGTTGTAAACAAAAATGAACAATGTATCAGGCTTGTTGTGAGGTCTTTTGTCCCAAACAATCAAGAAAACTAGCAAGTATTTGATTCAGATCAGTATATTTTCAATTTCTTGCAAAATGAAGTAGAATTTTCTACTAAAAACCAGTCTACACTGCAAGACCAATATGGAGATCAAATCAGACAACTTAATTCCAATAGGTTGTGTAAATTTCTAGTCACCTTGGAGGGCATATTTAATTCAAATGATCAAGTGAGAAGGAAAGGTTTAAATTTAACTATAAATAAGGGTGATTACAAGTCAGTCACCATTGTTGATGAAAGGATACTCAACTTGGGAAGGATATGTTCTAAAATTGAACAAGAAATCTTCACCGATCTTTCTCAAGAATATAATGATGTAATTTCTTGGGCATGTGAAGATCTAAAGGGGTTTGACCCTAGTTTATCTCAGCATACCATTGAGTTAGATCGTAATGCAAAGCCTATTAAAAAAAGTAGAGACCGGTCAATTCCAAGATAGATCCCTTAATGAGAAGAGAGCTATCTAAGTTCATAGAGGTTAATATCATTTTTCCAATTAAGCATTCCTTGTGGTAGCTAATCGTGTCCCAAATAGAAAGAAGAATAGAGAAATTAGATTATGAGTGGACTTTATGGATCTCAATAGAGCTCGTCTTAAGGACCATCATCCCTTTCCCTCTACGGAACAAATATTTTCCAAGGTTAGTGGCTCGAAAATATTTTCTTTCTTGGATGGTTATTTAGGCTATAATCATATTTTATCCTAAGAATCCGACCAATATAAGACTACATTTACTACTAAATGTGGCACTTATGCCTATTGTAAAATGTCATTTGGACTAACCAATGTAGGCACCACATTCTAAAAGGCTATGGACATGGCTTTAAAAGGTGTATTAGCATAATTTGTGCTCATATAGCTTGATGATATAATTATTTATTCAAAGCATGCAGTAGATCATTCTGATCATCTTGAACAAGTGTTTACCAAATGTAGATAATAGGGTGTATCCTTGAATCTGAGCAAGTGTGTGTTTGCTACTGATCAAGGAAAATTATTGGGACACATTGTATCAAAGGATGGTTTTCCCATAGATCCAAAAAGAGTGGAGGCAATTATTTCTCTTGCACTCCCCAGTCACAAGAAAGGATTACATAGTTTCATTTTTAGTATCAACTTTGTGAGAAGGTTCATTCCCAACCTTGCTACTATGATAAAACCTCTCACATCGATGTTGAAGAAAAAATCAACTTCAGTTGAACCAAGGAGGGGAAGGCTGGATTTGAAGAGATCAAGCAAGAAATTTCTCAAGCTCCCAATCTTGTCAATCCTAATTTTGAAAAGGATTTCATTCTCTACACTTTTGGAGGAGAATCAATAATTTCAGCTATTTTAACACAATTGAATAAATAAAATTTAGAATAGACCATTGCTTTATTTGGTGAAGGAATAAAGGACTATGAGATCAAGTACAACTATGTGCAGAAGTAGGTCTTTGTTTTTGTTAAGGCTCTAAATAAGTTTAGACATATCCTTTCTAACAAAAAGATCTAGCTATTAGTTCCACATAAAAGTGTAAAATATTTCCTTCTAAATAAGGATATTAGCTAGAAGTAAGCTGGATGGATCGCCATAGTCATGGAATATGACATCGACATCAAGATCACAAAGCTTGTAAGAGAAAAGGGCCTATGTGATAAGATGGTCTTGTCTTTTGAGATACCTTCAGAGGTTTCCTTTGTATTACAAAATGAAGAATCTACAAATGATAAAAGTCAAATTAGTTTGTTACATGAAATGACCACATTCTTGAGAAGGAAGATATCCTCAAGGCCTTAATATGACTAAAAGGAGACATTTTAGATTACAGTCTATTCTTTACATCTTGGTGGATTATATACTTTTCGAAAGAGAGTCTAATGGGGTCCTTCTAAACTTCATAAATGAACACTAGGTTAGTAGACTGCTAGAATAATTTCATGATGGTCATCCAAGAAACCATTTCTCTACTAGGGAAAAAACCATGAAAATAATGAGGGATGACTATTATTGGCCAACCTTATTCAAGGATTCACATCGATGTGTGAGTAAATGTGAGAAATGTTTCTTCTTTTCAGGCAAATAAAGATTGGATGCCCTTCCTCTTCACCCTATTCAGACGAACAGGGCTTTTGCACAATGGGGTTTTCATTGGTCCAAAAATTCCACCTTCCAGTGTTGGCCATAAATGAATTTTAGTTTCCATAAATTACTTCAGCAAATGGACAGATGCAGTAGCTTTGAAGGATGCCACATAAGCTTTAGTGGTGGAATTCCTTGATGAAATTACAACTAGATTCGGTGCCCCGTCTACCGTCATATATAACAATGCCAAGTCATTTGTTGGAGCTAAAATCAGATCTTGGATAGTTGAGAATGAGACTTATTTAAAAACATCATCAAATTATTAACCCCCAAGGAAATGATTTTTTTGATTCCTTCTGTTGGAGCTCAAAAATTTTGCAAAATTTTGGGTTCGACATAATGGGTCAACTCTAAAAATAGTCCCTAAATCTCATGCTCAATGAGTGAAATTACCATGAATTCATATTTTCCACTTATATACAATTACGTACATTTATTTTTATCCTCACACAACCAAACTTGATACATCTAATAAATGGCAAAACTTTAGGCTGTGCGCATATTTTGCAATTTTGAATATCACAACCATTTCAAATGGTCTTCTTTGAGATGCAATATTTTGATACCCATTGATCTCTATGTCACCATATTTGTTCTTATGAATTCTATATGTCACCAAGTTCTTGTGTGCCAATTCACAGAACCCCAGGACCTGATTTGCTAATTTTCCCAAGTCCATTCCATTTGCAACTTATTCAAAGTTTTTCCTGCCCATTAAGAAATCAAT
Organism: Thuja plicata; assembly: GCA_018584345.1. NCBI lineage: Eukaryota > Viridiplantae > Streptophyta > Pinopsida > Cupressales > Cupressaceae > Thuja > Thuja plicata. The sequence continues at coordinate 1,807,078 of MU226236.1, forward strand.
CAAAGTGGTCCTTTGCATAAAAAATATTTTGCATCTAGATCATTCCTATCATGAACCAAGTGATATTTTCTATTCTCTGTACTACAAAAAATCATTGTGCAAATTTCCATAGCCTCAACCATTCATTTGGTATTTTCCACTGGCGAGAACAAGATGCACTTTATGCAGATTTGTCATGTTGCAGAATAACAAAGTTAGTCAATGACCCACTTTGAAAATTTATATCTCTTGGTTTGATGAGAATCACACCAAAAAAATTAGTCTTTGTGCTTCTCTATATGAAAATGCACCCCTATGTAAAATTACAGAGTTTCATCAATTAGTTTGACGTGTTTTCGAGATCAAAAGTAAAAGCAATTTATTAAGGTTTATAAGTGGAATTTTCAGAAAAAAAAGTCAGAAGCCAACTTTGGCAAATGATATTTTGTAACCCTGGATGAATCTTTTATAATAATCATTTGTTGTATGTTTTAGATCAGATATCTATATGTCTCATTTCTTGTGGTCTCACGATAAGGATTGGTCATTTCTCCATGGTGATTCCAAAAACACTTTATTCAGTTTGATCATTTTCACAAGATCATGGTGTAATCCATTTGATGATGTCAAATCTCATTCTTTGGCCTCGGAATGCATTCCAAGTCACTATTAGTACTGATTTGAAGAGGTTTTGTAGTCAATTGTTCAGAAATGAAAAAAAATAGTCGGGTCAGGGACCAGACTAATATTTAGACACCCGATTATCGATTTTGGAGTTGATTGGAAAGTTTATATATTTAAATTAATATGATTTAAATAATAAAGTAATTTATAAATGGATGGTAAAGGGGAGCACCATGATTGGCTAAAAATTTAAGTCAATCATGATTTAAATAATATTGTTCGGAAAGCATGAGAATAAAAGTTGACAAATGGGAGTGAAAATTGAAAGCATATAAATATTTCTATCACCATGAATAACTCTTTGCGCAAAAAAATGGTGGAAAACTCCTTTTTGTTCTACACAAAAATGACATATTTGTAGCTTCATAGATAAGTAAAAATTAAATTAATCCCTCATCAATGAAGGATAAAAAACCCATCAGCAGAGCATAGTGGATCGGTGGGAGTTTTAGAAAGCTCCCTGAAATGGCATGTCTCATCGATGGTAATGAAGCTTAAAATCTCATCGGTGAAACTAAAACCATCAGAGTTGAGGAAAAATGCAACTTTGATCCTTGAGGTTACTCTGATGATGGGAAAACAAACAATATGAACTATTTGTCGAGCACACCAAACACGAGACTTTTGAGCAGAATATATACAAAGTAGCGATGTTGAAACAACCTCAGGAATATTCATACAGACACATTTGACAGATCAAAATGCTAACTCAATAACCATCATCAATTTTCTCTTTGCCTGTGTGCAAAATGAAAATATTCAAATGAGAAACGAGTGCACCGTGATAGAAGTTTTCGAATAGGGTATGAAGATCCATCAAGACATGAAAGATTTTTATGAGTGTGAATTATTAAGTAGTTATGCACTAAAAATGTGAAGTGTATACGGTATATACAAGCTATATAGCATCATTATTCCTTGGAGCATGTGGATGGCATTGTATTATCAGATATTATAGTTAGAAATGGTAGGATAGACTTGCAAGAGAAACCTTGAAATATGATATGAATATCCGAATAAACATAATAGAGAGGGAATTCTGTTGCTTAAAATTCTTGGGTGAGAATGTATAAAAAATGTTAAATCATGGATAATGCCCACGGGGTGTTCAATAGAGTACCTCCAAATGACTTCTCATGGAATTCATTGGTGAACATGTGTGTGAATGGTGTAGTTTCAGACACGAATGTGAACTGTTTGATAAAATGCCAACAGGCACGTCTGTAAAATATGGGAGCATATATTGGGCATTCAAAATATTTGAATGCCTAAAAGTTGTGTTCCTGATATGTGTGAGGTAGTGGTTGATATTTGATGAAATTTCCAAGTCAACGCACTTAACAAGCATGACACCAAATTCTACAACCAATGCCAACATCCTCATTCTCTGTGTTGATGGAAGCAAGGTGTTAAAAATGGCATACAAAGCATGTTTGTCAAAATTCCCCAACATGATATGGTCCTAGAGGCTTTTAGGATCTGTATGGAGTATGGGTATTCATCGAAGATACTGTATTAGTGATGCCCCAACAAATGTGTATGTAATATGCAGAATCATTGATGATGTGCAGCTCACCCCAAAGGAAAGAAATATGGTCTCATAGAAGGCAATAATTGAAAAATACATTGAAACTCATGACCTTTCCCATTCCCAGCCTATTACCGTACACTAAGGAGGGACCTTGGAGAAAAATTAGAAATACATGCTAAGTGTAGAGTTACATACATTGCATCGAACTGGGAAAAGCCACGTGTGGGGATGGTACCCACAAAAATTTGCATTCTTCTGAAGTAGGCCCGGTCAAGAGCTTAGCTCTGTTAGAAGCTTACAAATTCCCAATTAAGAGCAAGACCCTATTAAGAGTCACTCGGTCAAGGGATTTACCTCTAGCCCTATTAGTAGCTTTCTTCTGTTAGGAGTAACCTAGGTAAAGGATTTCAAACCCTAATAAAAGAGTCACATGGTTAAAGGATTTACAATTTAGACATGTTAGGATCTACCTAGTCAAGGGATTTACCTTGATGAAACTGTTAGGAGGGTGAAATCACAATAGTGTGTCCACTTTTTGGGACGAAGGATTTCGGAATTTCTAAAAAAAAATTTTTTTGGTGGCTTCTATTAGTAATAACTGAGAGTGGGGGGTGAATCAGTGGCCTAAAAAATTTATCCTTCAAACTTAACCACCAATCAATAAATCTCAGATTATTATGCCCCTACAAGATGCATGCCATGAAATACTAATAATGATTAACTGTCTGTCAGTTTTCTCTCTCAATCCTTATTCTTTCTTGATTATCGATAAGCAATATAACTATTTACCGAAACTCAGTAAATAAGAAGAGTATACCGATCAATCCAAAGTTAGCTATGTAAGATGCAAAATAGTAAAGAAATGAATCATGCACACATAACACATGAATTTTAACATGGAAACCTTGTTAAGGGAAAAACCACTGAGACTAGTATCCCAAATTTTTACTCTTCTAAAGTGAGCCATGTTAGGAGCCAACCCTGTTAAAGGTTACAAACACACTATTAAGTGCGACCTTGTTATAGGATTTTATACATAGAGGTTGTCACTTAGTATCGGGCATCTATTGCTACCATCCTTGAATCAGCCTTCTTCTTAGACTGTCAATAGGTATCGGGAAATTCCAATGCTACTTTCATGAATCAACCTTTTTGGCACTCCTTGAGATGTACCTCAATATATAGAAGACTGTTAAGTCCTGCTCGGTTAAGAGACTTGATGCTTCAATGATTAAACTTAAACACTATGACCTGTTCATATTGCAACTTGAATTGTAGATTTTCAGATCTATTTAAGTACATTACCTCTCTGACCAATGTATCAATTCAATCCTTGTGCTCCACACTTTCTGCTCTATGACGTTGTGCTCACTGTTTGTCAATGTCTGCATAATTCCTTAGCTCTCCTTCAGCTTGTTTGATCAGTACTGCATGAAGTTGTTCTTCATCAGTTTCTCTTCAGCATCCTCTTTCTATTCACTCCCCTTAATCCCATTCGTAAATGAATTAAGCTTGTCTCTTATATAGACAT
>MU226236.1:1834678-1846516 GCA_018584345.1 Thuja plicata
TTGAACATTAGCAAGTGATCTCAAATTTTCCACATCCATTGTAAGTAAATGATCTAAGTTTCTATAATTAATATTTCTCTTTACAATTTGAGCTAAATGTATATGTTCATCCATACCAGTAGGAGCATGTGATCCTGAACCTTCTCCAACATCAATTGTCTGAGCTTCCGTAGGGAGTGATCCCGACCCTTCTTCAATGTGCAATTATTCAAATTGACTTGACCCTCCTACTTTAGCTTGTCCTTCACCTTCTTTAGTTTTATGATAATATGCCAATACAGCTTCACGATTTCTTTGTTCAGCACCAGGTGATATTTTTCTAGCAGATTTACGTTGTCTTCCCTTCTTGTTCCCCATTTCTTCTCTTCAAAAATGTCTTTCAAATGTATTTTTTCTTCAAAGAAATACTTTGATATAATATTTCTCCTCTTCAAAATTATGCCTTCGAAAAAAATAGAAATAACAATCTTTATTCCAAAAATGCATTTGTAAAAATTGAACAATAATAGAAAAATGAATTACTTGCTGCAATTCGGTTAAAATTTGAAAACAAAAAAATTTAGATTTATACCATTCTAATTTTTTTTTTTTAAATTACAACATGATAGACCTACTTCACGTGAAGTAGCCAAGATAAAAATCCGGCGGGATGGTTTTCACCAGATTTTTCACTCAAGTGGCTTCACGTGAACGGTCTTCGCACGAAACCCCTTACACCCCTTCATGCGAAGGGGGTCTTCGCTCGAAGACCCCTAAAATGAAAATGTCTTGTTTAAGAAAACAACAAGTCCTAAAAATTGGTCTTTTAAGGCCTGGGACAAGGACCAAATCAAATTTTTTTCTCAAATACATGATTCCAAATGATGCGATTCGGAACAAGATTTCTAATGAATATAATTTTAATACATATTGAGTTCGTTATCACTTTCAAATATTACTTTAACTAAACATAGGTTGTTTGGCGATTCAACAACTTGTCTCTACAAGGCTTTGGGAAAAATAGTAAATTACAAATATTTTTTTATGAAAAATATGTAGGAAAAGAATATTTGTGTTACCTTTCTATATAAAATAAATAAATTGAATTTCAATATATACATTTCAAGTTATAGTGATCAAAGTGACCTTATGTCTAAATTACAGTTACTGTCACTTTAAAACTTAATAAACTATGAAATATTGACCCAAAATGAATGAAACCAATTACATCCTCTAGATATTGAAGTTACAAATATAATTTGGAAATAATTACATCGTTATCATATTTTAAAAAAAAATTATGTTGATCCAAGTGAAAGTCACTTATTAAAATCATAGTTTTTTCACACAAACCACTTTTCGAAGGAGAAGGAAAAATACATTTTAATGAATTTTTTATTTTAAAAAAAAAATATATTTAGAAACTAGAAAGAAAATGATAAAAGGCCCTATTTTATATCATCTTCAAATTCCTTATAGTTTTGCGGCAATAGGTGTTCGAAAATGAAGTTTTTCTCAAAATGTTGATCTCTGTGTCAAAGTTGGCCAAAAAGTGGGAAACACTATTGTGGGATCACCCAAGAATCAACAAGTAAATGACTTGAGAAAGTAGAACTCTCTGCTAATATAGATCTAGCTCAAGCTCAATCTCTGCTTCACATACAGACAATCTTCTCTCTTCTCTCTTCTCTCGATCACACATCTTCATCCATGATCTACACTTGTACTTTTCATCATTTTACATATTTATACAAATTACAAGTTTATTAGGGAAATTAACCGCCATAAAAAATGTTTTAAATTATTTCCTTCTCAATGAGAAAACCCTAAAACATGTTAAAAATCTATAGTACTCTCAAACAAAATTAGGTCGACCTTCAAATCCATCACACATCAACTTGACAAAGAAAAGTCAAACCACAACATATTCTCCAATGTTCTTGCATGACCTCCAAGAAATCTGATCATAATGATCATGAAAATGTCAACTCGTCAATCCTCTTCAATCTTCAATCACCACAATCCTTGGAACACATAATCACTTACTGCAACACAGTGCATCATCACCGGTCAAGGTCTGACAACCTGTTCTAAAATCTTCTTATGACTTATTACTGAACGACCTCCTGTCTCTTGAAACTTGGTCTTCTGGTCATCAAATCATGATGTGCTCGTAACAAAAATCTCATAACATATTTAAGATAACAAATAATTAACCACAACATTCGAATCCAAACCTATTTGACACAAACATCAAAACATTCCTCCTTGGCTTCATCTTGTTCTTCATGTTGACATGTCATCCTTTAAATTGATCATAACTCACACCATACATATGATAAACTTATGTGGTCATAGATACAACATCTAGAGACATCACTTAGTCTTTCTTTACGATTTCACGCCAACTCTTACCATAGCTCTAGGTTCAACCTCTTGAACATACATTAGTATAACAGGCACACTGCCAACCAACAAACATTAAATTGACATCAATGACAACATCATATATGTTCAACCTATCATCATATCAACATCAAACACATATCCTAACATACTCAACTTTATCTATGCATCAGTTATGCAAATAGTCATGTCTTGTTCTAATTGATCTTTCACAGAAAGGTTAAATACAATCAAAATTATTGTACCTAAAATATATAACAATAACATTGAGGGTTAGATAGTTGACAGACTTATCTGTTGGAAGGTTTAAAAATTGTCTCCAAGAGTTATCTGTAGGGTCCAGAGAAGATTGGATCTATAGTCCAAAGAAGAAGAAGGTATTGGTCCATTTGTACACAAAATATATTCAAAATCATCCAAAATATAATCAGATCATAGTAGGAAAAGTAGGAGATAAAGAAATAGTGATAGTTGTAGATTAGAAGTCACGAAGTAAAGTGGAACCAATAATTAGTTGAAAAAGTTGTAAAAGAAACTTTAGAAAATAGTAGTAGATAGAAGCAATATGATGGATAGAATCAAGATAGGAGTAAATAAGAAGAAGAAGTAAATAATTGGGAAATTGGAAGAGTTCAAGCAATAAGTTAGTCTATTTTAAAGATACATGCCACTTTGAGATAGAAAAAGGAAATAAAATACAAGTGAAGGATAGAATCTGCTATAAAAAGCATCAACTAGAAGAGACCGTGAGAAGGTTTACCCGCCTAGGTCTTGTAGAGCCTAAAGTGCGGGGGAGTTTAACTACATTACATTTAATCTCATTCGTTGGCCAAATCAGTTCAAGAGTTCAAGCATATAGTCTAGCATACTCTTATAATTTTCCAATATGTTGACTTGGTAACCAACACCTCCAAAAAGAACCTCATCAAAATAATCAAAAGAATGATTGAGGACAATAAAATGTCTTGGCATGTCAAATAGAGGAAAACCACGTGGGCTAACATGATTACACCTATGAGAGTGATTGAAAACTCACTCTTCATGTTGGTATATGGGAGAGAAGAAAATTTTCTACTATCACGTTGAGTTTCCCTCTATTGAATTAGCCATTAGCTAGATATACTAGAAAATGATGCTATTAAAATTAGGCTAGCTGAGCTAATAGAGCTAGAAAAAATCAGAAATCAAACTGTGCATACAGTTGAGACTCATCAATGGAAAGTAAATAATTTTTTTGATAAAATAGCTACTCGTAGAATTTTTAGAGGAGATCTTGTTCTCAAGTTGGATGTAGATAGATCCATACTAGACAAGCACTCCAAATTTGATGCTATCTCGAGTGATCGATATATCATCATGACCAACTACATGGAGGCCAATGCATTTCAATTATCAAGGCATGATGGTGACATCCTCTCAATTCCACTGAATGGAATCCACCTCAAACTCTAATTCTAAATGATATTTTAAAGGTTTTTTATATATTAGATTAGTCATTTTTTTGAAGAAGTACAAGTGCACATGTTGTTTCCTCCTTGGAGATGGCACAATTTTGATCTCTTGTCAAGTAGCAACAGTGTGATGACTAAAGGAGTTTCAAAGAGGACATTGAGAAGGTTGTATTTAGATAAAATTATTTGTTGATGTTCCCTTCTAACTCCTTTGCTAATGGGTACTCTAGGCCACTGGTAACCATGCTTAGTAGGAAAGATTCATGAAGAAAATTCCAAAAATATTGAAAGTTTATGCTTCCCTTAGCTCATCTCAAATAATTGATTTGAGATACCCCAAATGGGCTAAGCCAACTCCACCTTTGTCAGAAATATAAAGGCTTTTGTTGATCCCCAATCACGCTCCCACCTAAGGTAGGGAAATTTGGAAGCTTTGTTGGAGTGGGACACAAGTGCACCCCGCAAAGCAACCTCTAGGATTTTATAAAAGCCGGCTCTTCTCATTGTGGGTCTAGGAAAGGGGAAATAAAATTAAAGAAAATTGAGGCGATGCACCAGAGATTTTGAAACCCTTTGAGTTCACGCTAGAAACAATAAGAACATAAGACCCCATAAATGAGCACAAAACACCACAAACTCTTCATTGTTGGAAAGAGAACGTGATGGAAAGATCCTAGACATAGGCCAAAATATTTGTATCTTCCCGCGAGAAGCACTCGTTAAGGATCACAAGAAATATTCTTATTGTCCCACTAAAACAACTATTTTCAAATAATTTCATCCAACTTAATGGCATGGAATAACCCTAAACCACAAGCATTGAAATAGTAACCAGACATGATCCAATAACTTGCAAATCAACAATGGATTATAAGAGCCTGAAAGCAACAGATAATAGTTATATTTGTTCAGAAGTGATATGGAACCTTAAGATCATCTACAAAACAAAAAAAAACATATAGTAAAAGCAACGTTGGGCATAGTCTCGAATATTTATTCAATTGGTTATGCAGAAAATACAAGGCTAGGGTCAGAAGAATGCAAATGCAACTATTTCACAATGTTCTACTATACAATGAACAAAAACTCCTAGAACATAAATTCTAGATCTAACTGAACTCCCTCCCCCTTATTACAATGTGCCTACAAGATTTTATAGAAAGAGATCCTTGAACCAAATCTCAAAAATTCCATAGAAGAAGGGCCCTGCAAATTCCATGTGGAAGAATCCTTATGGTGGTTGCTACAACTGTCTCAACATGTTTCGTTGTCTCATTATTCTTTTCACGCACACAACATGAGCACCACATGTGCCTTTTCAAAAATCGTTGCAATGATTCCACATTTTTTATGCATGCAAGAAGTTGCATATTCAGATCAAATCTGCCTTAGGATTCACCGCTTGAAAAGTGACATCTTGTCTTGAAGGATGTGGATCTTGCCACCCCTTTGAATGATGTGATCGTGAACTGGACACACAACATGCTGGCAAGATTTCTAGCAATAAATATCCCTTCCTTTACCTCAAACATTTTGTGGTGCTAACATGTGGCACCCACTATTGTGGAATTTCATGAAAGTAAAATACTTGAAGGAAAAGGGCTCATGGACTTGGTAAAAACTGCACCATTTTGACAATTTACTACCCCAACTTCGCGGGGCCATTACTTTCAACTCATTGCTCAGAATTAGGAATGACATATATCATCGGAAAGGTCTTCAGTAGATCTAAATTCAATACCTTGAAACCATGCCTTTAGCACATTGTGCCAATGGAAGGATGACATTTTTGACCATAAATGTTGTTTCTAAGGCCTCCAAAAATGCACTTTTCTAAAACATAGAAAAATACCAAAAAACTAGATTTTCAATTTTTCTCAATTTCGCTCAATTTGTCACTTTTGCACTACCTCTAATCACCAAAATTTCCTTTAAAATGTTGAGGTAGATAACATCTACATTTTTGTGACTCATAAGGGATCTCATCCTACTAAGAAAGAACCTCAGAGTCTCTAGTTTCGCAAACCAGAATGCTTTATCCGTTGGGCAGAGAGTCATAAAAAGGAAGCAGTAACAATAGACCCGCCTCAAACAAGAGAAGACACAAAACTTGTGCAAGCATGCACTTGGAGGAAAAATAGAGAGTACAACATGCACTCCCTTAGGGAGAATGAAGCAGGTGCAACAACACTTCTTGGAAAAAAAGAAAACTCCTAACTTACTATGTACAAAAATTTACACTGTAATAATGTTAAACAAAGCCATTGACTGGCTTGGTGAAGTAGCTTCCCTTCTCAACTACTTTATGATACTTAACATGCTTATGGATATCTAGCTATAAAAAGAAACTTAATAGGCACCCAACATGATAGAATTCCCTACAAATATTTAGAACAAAAAATCTCACCCAGCTTTCAATTTTGTTCTCCTACAGTGAATGTGTAAGATGAAACTGCTCTCCTTGATGCTCATTTTCATGCTCTAAGGTGAGCATGACTAGTGGATACTTTCATACTTGAGTTATATGCCTGATGGGGCACCCTCTTGAAATATTTTTTTCTCTTATATTCTTTTGGCCAGAAGGGGCTGGCGTTGATGGCTTTTCTGATGGTATGGGGACCTCCTCTTGTTGCTCTTGTTGCACGAGATCTTCCATCTTAGGAGGTGATTTCTCAACGCTAATGTTTGAACATAAGACCTTTATTTTATGCTAGAATTAGTCTTCTCTTAGAAATTATATTCTTTCTTCTACCTCATGCTCCACAAAGTGAGGAAGCTCATCAAATAAGAGGAATAAATCCTCTTCTTTACATTCATGATAGAAACTCTCAAAGGTGTGCTTGCACAAGTTCTTATAGGAAACTTCTAATTCCTAGTATCTACAAGATACTACTCTCTCCAATAGGATCTTTCAAGCTCTGTCTTAGCTAGCCTAGAACCTCTCCAACACCACTCTATGAGTTGGTGATCTCTGTGCTTCACCTTGGTGGTAACTATCAACCAATTACTCTTCAATCTCTTACTCCACCTTGGAAGATTCCAAGTGTATTCTCATCACCATCTCATCACAAGTGTTGCAGGGGGTGAAATTATTTCCAAGAAAACTTCTTTCCTCCCATATGATCCCATTAGAGTAGGTCATCAATGGTTTTACAAATGATCTCAAGACAAACACTGAATTTGGTCTTTTAGGCCTAATGGGTCAATTAGCCCTATACAGTGGGTTTTTCTCACTTTTCTCACAAAACTCCCAAAAAACCTCAAAAAAAAGAGTTTATATTCAGACACCCTTTTCCAAGATACAACGGATTTTTTTGGTCTTATGATTCTAGGGCCTTCGTATAGTAGGTTCTTAGAATTAAGGGCTAATAGGGTAAATAGGGCTATTTTTGTGCAGTCTTCTGATTTCTACTTGGAAATCTATCTTAATGGATTGGACAATGCCTAATACTCTCATGAGGTATCTATAGTACATCTATACTTGTTATACCATGAATTTTTCCATTCTTCCAATCCTTCGCCTACAATTACAGATCAATTAAACACTGTCATGCATCTAACCGTGCACACTAAACTCTCCTCAGGCATGACCTTAAAATTAGCTAGCTTTCTCTTCTGAACTCCTCCTTCCATATGTACACTCTACAATGACTTACCTTCCATATCCCTCTGGGCCATGATGGTTTTCACATTGGAGAGCTATGGGGGAGCCTTATTTCCTAAACTGCTTAAAACAACACCAACAACTATACTACTTGCAAAACAATTTGAAATGATAATCTCACGAACTCAAAACAACTTAATTACTAAATGAAAATTTCATAAAACTATCTCTACCACACTAATGAAACACTGGATCACTTAGTTCAATCCATATACTAACTCATAAACTCAAAGAAAGTCGACTGTATGCAAAAACTAGAATTCAGAGCTTCTCCTTCAATTTCAAATCACTCATTACATCAATATCCCTCAGAAAATGGGATCCTCGATGTCTAAATATGCCTTCCCTATGATTATAGGCCATTAAATTAACTAACCACCATCATTCTTTGAAAGGAATCCTATTCTACCAAATGTTGTCATGCAACTTTCAAAAGTTGCAAATGTTGTCATGCAACATTTTTACAACTTTGCATAAAGCAAACTCTAATGACCTCTAATCGAGCTAGTATTATGTAAAAACATATTAGATGCCTTTTTAGGCATATTCCTACCCTTTCCTAAGCCTTAGAGGCTTTTGGATCCATTTTTCTTCTTTAGGATTAATATAACATTAATCACTAATAAAGAAATAAACATCTAGGTTGGATTGAACCTACTAGTCAAATCCACCTAGGTACACACATGCAAGACCTTCTAAGGTAAAAAAAACTCTACGAACTTGGCTAAGGTTAGTACAAGCCAAAAAAAACTAGAATTGAGGATTAGCCTAGGTGCTCCTACACCATCCTCCCTAAATGAAAATATTTCAATCCACCCTTGGATTGAGAAAGTTAGAATCAATGCCCAACTTCTTGAACTATGTCTCCTTGATCTAGGTGGCCTCTGCATCTCCTTGTCCATGCTATTTGATAAGGTTCTCATAGTATGTCCTCTGTCTGGTCTTCTTGTAGGCCCTTGAATCAAGTATCTTCTCTGCTTTCTTAGGTGGTGTAGGATTCATATTTAAGTCTTCTACTTCTTGTACAACCTCAGTAAGGCTTTGGTCAAGATTTGGAGTAGGGCCCTTTAGAGGACCAGATTTTCAACATTGAAGACTGGAGACAAACCAATATTCTCAAGGAGCTCTACCTTATAGGCATTGTTTCCATATTTTTCCAGAATAGTGCATGGCCCCAATCTTCTCATCTGCAACTTATTGGGAACTCCCTTCTGTAGTCTTGCTTTGTTCAGATGGACCATAAAAAGATCCCCTACTTGAAATTGAACATCCTTTTTTCCTTTCATCCACCTTCTCTTTGATCTTTTGTATGTTCTTTGTTAGAGTCTTTCTCACTGTTTCATGCACCTCTTTTATGGAGTGTGCAAAGTCTTCAGCATAACCACTACCCTTGGCTCCATCTTTCAGTTCTCTGAGCTCAAATATTCCTCTAGGGTGTAGTCCATAAACAATTTCAAAGGGACTCTTTCCAGTAGTCCTATTCACAATATCATTATATGTATACTCTGCTTGTCCTAGGAGTTGATCCCAAGTTTGACCATACTCTTTTGTGAGACACCTCAATAGGTTCCCAAGGCTTCTATTTACTACCTCAGTTTGACCATCTATTTGAGGGTGATATGTAGACCCAAAGGATAGGTTGGTTCCCACTTTGTACGATAATGTTTTCCAAAACTGACTCATAAATTTAGTATCTTGGCCAGACACTATGCTTAGGGATAAGACATGGATCCTTACCACTTCCTTGAAGAACAATTGTGCAATGTGAAAAGCATCATGCACTATCTTACATGGGACAAAATGTGCCATCTTACTGAATCTATCCACTATGACATAGATATTTTCTATTCCTTCTTTAGTCTTTGGCAATACCACAACAAAATACATGCTTAAACATTCCAAAGGTCTACTTGGAATGGGGAGAGGTTGATAAAGACCCGCATTGGAGGATGTGCCCTTAGATTTCTGACACACCACACAACATTCCACATACTTTCTGATATCTAAATTCATTTTAGGCCAAAAGTAAAACCTTTGCACTAGTTGTTGAGTCTTATTGACTCCAAAATGAACACTAACTGCACCATTGTGCTTTTCTTGGATCAGAATCTCCCTAATTGATCCTCTAGGGACAGATAACTGACTCCCTTTAAACAATAGAGAACTTTGCATAGTATAGTCAGAAAATTCACTATGGAAATGATTCTTATACTCTTTACATACCTTGTATGCTTTTGCAAAGTCTTCATCTTCCACATATAAGTCTTTGAAACTATCAATTCCCATGCTCTACAGTTTTACTTCTTGTACTGTCAAAATTCTCCTACTAAGTGCATCAACCACTTTGTTCTGCACTCCTTTCTTGTGTTTGACATGGAAGGTGTAAGCCTGCAAGTACTCCACCCATTTCATGTGATTGTGAGTGAGTTTGTCTTGTGAATTCAGAAATCTAAGTGCTTGGTTGTCTGAATACACCACAAATTCCTTTGGAAGAAGATAGTGCCTCCATTCTCTTAGTGCTTGGACTAGAGCATACATCTCCAAGTCATAGAAAGAATACTTCCTCTTAGCATTACTGAGCTTCTCACTGTGAAAAGCCACTGGTCTCCCTTCTTGGCTTAGAACTGCCCCAATGGAAACATTGCTAGCATCACACTCAACCGTAAAAAGTTTCTCAAAACTTGGTAATACCAAGATATGTTGAGTGGCAATCTTATTTTTCAACAACTCAAATCCTTGGTCAGCTTGCTCATTCCATACAAACTTAGTCTTCAATCCACCTTTTATGGTATCTAGCATAGGAGTACAAATAACACTAAACTGCTTAATGAACTTCCTATAATATCGAGCTAAAACATGAAAGCTTCTCACCTATGTTGTAGACTTGGGAGTAGGCCATTTGACAATGGCTTCCACTTTGCTTGGATCTAGCTTGAGGTTCCATGAGATAACACAAACCCAAGATATACTAACTCCTGCTTTAGGAATTCACACTTGTCCAAGTTGATCATTAACTTCTCTTCATGTAGTCTTTTGAACACAATTTACATATGCTTCAAGTGTTCTTCTTTAGTCCTACTAAAGATTAGGATACCATCCAAATACACCACAAAAACTTACCAATGTAATCCTTGAGTACTTCATTCATGAACATCATGAATGTAGATGGTGCATTAGATAGCCCAAATGGAATCACAAGCCATTCATACAAACCTTCTATAGTTTTGAAGGCATTTTTCCAATCATCACCTTTATTGACACTAATTTGATGATAACCACTCTTTAGGTCAATCTTTGTGAAGTAATTTGCTCCTCCTAAATAGTCCATTAGGTCTTCTATCCTAGGAATAGGAAACCTATACCTAATGGTGATTTGGTTAATGGCTCTGGAATCTATGCATAGCATCCAAGTTCCTCCCTTTTTGGGTGCTAGGATAGTGGTTACTGTTGCCCGAATTTTCCCATTCTGTGCAATTAACCTGGTTTGCCCTGTCTTGCTTCTTCTGTCTTGTTTTCCTGGCTTCATGTCTTCACTTGGCCCTTAAAACCCTAAAAAGGCCTAAGTCTTCATGTTTAAACGATGTAATAAACCCTAGGCCTTGGCTCTTATATTTTGAAGTTACTTTTTCCGTCACTTATGGCATGTGCTTTTTTCTTGTCGCTTCGTCGCGTGACCCTGGACGAATATTCCTGTTCTTTCCCTGACTCTGCGCTTTTCCTTGTGTCGCGTGGTCTGGTGATCTTTCCAAATATTCCCTCTGCGTCTTCCGACTTAGCTACAAGTCTTCAGTCACGTGATCGCCGGATGATATGTCATAAGTCTTATGAAGCAGGGGCCCACCTCAGTCGCTTGATCGCATGAAGAATTCAATGGTCAGGGAAATGTGCTCACGACTTTGTGACTAGCCGTCTGTGGTCCCCAGTTGCCTTGTCGCCAGAACAGAGTGGTGAATCAGCGTCCCAGTGTGTAGAAAAGTAACTAGTGGTTGTGTGACAGATGGCATAAGACGTGTGGATGTGGGCCCTCAGTCGGGTAATCGCCAGATGGAGGAGATGGATCACGCGACTTCGAGACTAAGTGTTTCTTTTTCTTCAGTCACAAGTCACTAGATAAGTTAAGGGTATGCTTAGTTATTCACTGACTTAGCGGTGGCCGTCCGATGCAAGGCTTAGAGGATCCTACGGTGGTCGCTAAGTCTGGTGATGAAAGCGCCCTACGAGAAAAGTACTCCTGACTCAGCGATAAGGTCAGTCAGGATGTCGCTAGAAAGGTTAAAGGGCACATGTTGACTGTCAAGAAAGGGTCAAAGGCTCAGACATAGGTTCTCCCGACTTGGC
>MU226236.1:1847377-1876171 GCA_018584345.1 Thuja plicata
GCATTCTTTCTGCCCTCTGGCTCTTACATTCTGTAATCTTCTCATTGATCATGCAAGCTGTTGGAAGTACTTTGTGATAATCCTTCATATCCCTATGCTTCTTTGTTTGTATCATCTCTTATTGGATAAAAGCTTATGAATGTTATTAATGGACATTGGGGTTCCTAGTTCCTCTCATTTTCTGTAAGTCTGTGTGTTGTTGTGTTTGATCTGATTTAGATGTTTTGTGGGTATACTTCAGCCCCTAGCAGTCTTGTCTCATTCCTACACCTGGTTGCAGAGAAGGATGTTTGTTTGCAGGTCATAGATCGAGTCTTTTATTTAGGCCTTCCTATGAAATACTTATGCAAGCCTATCTAGTGAGTTGTAACTTATTTGACCTGGTTCTTCCATTAGTTCCATTCCTCTACACTGAGATCCAAGCCCTAAGTTCGGTGCATCACCTAGTAGGTAGTTTGCTTTCAGTCATTTCCCTTTCCATGCAATCCTTCTATCCCTTTCCCCCTCAAGTTTACTTTCCTGTTTAGAAGAAAATTAAGGTGATTATCCAAGAGGAACCAGCCTAGAATCTGGAGGTCTCATCTCAGTTAGCATAGGTCCCACAACCTGGAGATGATTCCCTTGTTATACTGGATTATCAAGACCAAGAGAGCTTGAGATCAGAGGCGCAAATTCAGTGTATAACAGTTACATCACATGGGCTAGTACTAATTCTAATGAGGCCTTGGTTTAAGATCTCCTGGATTCGCTTGGCAATTTCCTCATTTTGTTGAGGGTTCATCTTATAGGAAGCTTTGTTAAGAAGGGTAGCTCCTGGGATAAAGTCAATTTGGTGACTAATAGCTCTCTTAGGGGGTAGGATTTTTGGTTTTCCATCACTAATAATGTCTTTGTACTCTTGAAACAACTCTTGTACTTCTTGAGGAATCTCTTTCCTCTTCACTATCTTCTTTGCATCTTCTTCCTTTGGCTTCAAAACCAAAGCATATGCTACTCCCCCTCCTTCCTCTAGAGCTTCTAGGAACTCCTTCTCACTCACCAGTAGGACATTAGGGCTTGAACTCTTCACTTCTCCTTCTTCCAACAGTGACTGGATTTAAAAGTCACACCATCCTTCTTAAAGGAATATGCATTCTTAGCTCCATCATGCATGGCCTGTCTGTCAAATTAAAATGGTATACCAAGTAATAGGTTACATGCATCCATAGGTAGGACGTCACACAATACCTTATCCTTATATATTCCAATTGAGAATTCCATCCATGCTTGTTCATTCACAAGGACATGTTGTCCTTTGTTCAACCAAGTAACCTTGTATGGGTTACTATGTGGAATCCTCTTCATCTTTAGCTTACTAACAAATTCCTCTGATATAATGTTATCAGTAGACCCTGAGTTTATGATGAATCTGCATAATTTACCCATCATCTTCCATTTCACTCTGAAAAGTGATCTTCTCTAGCTTGGCTCCTCTCTCACTGGTTCTTTGATCAATGTTCTCCTTATCACCAGATTCTCTCCTTCCTCTGATTCTAGGCGTACCTCAGGGTGTTTATTTCCACCACTATACTCCTCTTGCACAAAATTATCTCTCTTATCTCCTCCTTGAGAAGTAGATCCTTTCTCTAGACACCTATAGGCAGGATGTCCCATATGATTACAATGATAAAATTTCATTGTTGCAAAGTAGGAGCCTCTTCCTTGGATATTACCTCTTCCTCTCCAATTTTTGTTAGAGACTCTTCCTCTGTTGAAGCCTCCTATGCTCGAGCTTCCTTCTTGTTGTTCCATCAACTTCGTTTGTCTTTGGTTCTTGGACTCTAAAATTCTACCACCATATCCACTTCTTTGTCCTCTATTATGTCTTCCTCTACCTCTGCCTCTGGTATTACTAGAGTCTTGTTTCTTCCTCAATTTCTCTTCCACCTTTATTTCAATTTGGTGGTATCTTTGGATAGTGGTAGGAGTAAGAAAACTTAGTTCATCTTATATAGTCCATTTAAGATCATTAAGGTATCTAGATACCTTCACACTTTCCTCTTCTGCAATCCTTGATCTCATGCATATTCTTTGAAACTCTTCAGTATAAGAGTTAACGTCCAAGTCTTTTTGCTTAAGGCTTTGTCTCCTTTTATGCAACTGAATCTCATAGCCTTCAGGTACATATGCTTCTCTGATTTTGGCTACCATAGCCTTCCAAGTGGCTATGGGTCTCTTTCCTTCCTTCTCTCTCTCATCTTGGATAAATTTCCACCAAGTGAGAGCAAACCCTCTTTACTTTCACTTTTTGTGCCTTAGTTATACCATCACATTCAAAGTGATTTTCTAGCCCTTCTATCCAATCTAGGACTATCTCTAGTTTCATATTTCTAGTGAAGTTAGGAACTCCTTCCAATGCCTTTCCACTCAATTATTTTATTTCCTTCAAGAATGGTTCTTCGGTGAGAACATGGTCAGCTTCAGGGACCTCATCATCCAAGGCTATTTATTTACTTTTTCCTTCAACTTTATCTTTCACTTCTTCAGTCTTTTCTTCTACTTGGTCCACTTTGTGTTCCAATTGTGCTAACCTCTCTTTGAGCAATCGATTCTCTTCTTCTTTCTCATCCACTTTCTTTTCCAACTCTGCATTTTTTACCATTGTATACTCTCCTACTAACTCTACTGGTTGGAACATTCACCACAAGCCAAATCTTAACTTGCTTTGTTAACAATCAAAAAGAAACTCTCAAAGGTGTGCTTGCATAAGCTCTTGTAGGACACTTCTAGTTCCTAGTCACCTCAAGATCCTACTCTCTCCTCTAGGATCTTCCAAGCTCTGGCTTAGCTAGCCTTGAACCTCTCCAACACCACTCTATGAGTTGGTGATCTCTGTTCTTCACCTTCGGGGTAACTATCAACCAATTACTCTTCAATCTCTTACTCCACCTTGGAATATTCCAAGTGTATTCTCATCACCATCTCATCACAAGTGTTGCAGTGAGTGAAATTATTTCCAAGACAAATTATTTCCTCCCATATGATCCCATTAGAATAGGTCATCATTGGTTTTACAAACGATCTCAAGACAAACACTGAATTTGGTCTTTTAGGCCTAATGGGTCAATTAGCCCTATACGGGGAGTTTTTCTCACTTTTCTCACGAAACTCCCAAACAACCCCCCAAAAAAATTTTATATTCAGACACCATTTTCCAAGATACAAAATATTTTTGTGGTCTTAGGATTCTAGGGCCTTCGTATAGTAGGTTCCTAGAATTCATGGCTAATAGGGTAAATAGGGCTATTTTTGTGTAGTCTTCTGATTTCTACTTGGAAATCTATCTTAATGGATTGGAAAATGCCTAATCCTCATAGGAGGTATATATAGGACCTCTATACTTGTGAAACCATGCTTGGTTCCATTCTTCAAATCCTTCCCCTACAATAACACATCAATTAAACACTGTCATGCACCTTACCAGGTACACTGAACTCGCCTAGGGAATGACCTTAAAATTAGCTAGCTTTCTATTCTAAAATCCTCCTTCCATATGTACACTTTACAATGAATTCCCTTCCATATCCCTCTGGTCTGTGATGATTTTCACGGTGGAGATCTATGGGGGAGCCATATTTCCTAAACTGCTTAAAACAATAGCAACTATACTACTTTCAAAACCATTTGAAAAGCTAATCTAATAAACTCAAAACAACTTCAATAATGAATGAAAATTTCTTAAAACTATCTCTACCACACTAATGCAATACTCTATCACTTAGTTCAATCCATCTACTAACTCATAAACTCATAACAAGTTGAATGTATGCAAAAATCAGAACTCGGAGCTTCTCCTTCAAATTCAAATCACTCATTACATCA
Organism: Thuja plicata; assembly: GCA_018584345.1. Taxonomy (NCBI): domain Eukaryota; kingdom Viridiplantae; phylum Streptophyta; class Pinopsida; order Cupressales; family Cupressaceae; genus Thuja; species Thuja plicata. The sequence goes on from MU226236.1 coordinate 1,851,239, forward strand.
ATCTCCCTCGGGAAATGGGATCCTCCATGTATAAATATTCCTTCTCCATGATTATAGGTGATTACATTAACTAACCACCATCATTCTTTGAAAGGAATCCTATTCTGCCAAATATTGTCATGCAACTTTCAAAAGTTGCAAATGTTGTCATTCAACATTTTTACAACTTTGCATAAAACAAACTCTAATGACCTCTAATCAACCTAGTATGATGTAAAAAAATATTAGAGGCATTTTTAGGCATATTCATACCCTTTCCTAAGCCTTAGAGGATTTTGGATCCATTTTCCCACTTTAGGCTTAATCTAAAATTAATGACTAATAAAGCAATAAACATCTAGGTTGGATTGAACCTAGTCAAATCCACCTAGGTACACACATGCAAGACTTTTTAAGGTCAAAACCAACTCTACTAACTTGGCTAAGGCCAGTACAATCCAAAACAAAACTATAATTGAGGATTATCATTGGTGCTCCTCCACCACTTCATCCCCTATCTTTTTGGTGCTTTGTTGTTGTAACTGCTCCTTCTCGCCTTCCACAAAATAGGGGAACTCAGTTTAGAGAGAGATTGAATCTTACTCCTCTTGTTCTTGTTATTGTTATTGTTCTTGTTATTTTTCTTTTTCTTGTTCTTGTTCTTATTCTTGTTCTTGTTCTTGTTCTTGTTCTTGTTCTTGTTCTTGTTCTTGTTCTTGTTCTTGTTCTTCTTCTTCTTCTCGAGGAATCTCCTTGGCTTTGTAAGCAAATGGAAGTGCACAACCAGATGGTCTTGCCTCTTCCATAGTCACCCGTTTCTTGGTCCTTTCATTCATAGTAGTAGCTTGCATTGCAAGAAACTACTCTTGTTGTCTTCTGATGACCACAACTTGCTTCTTGACCATGTGGGCCTGGAAAGTAAGCTCATTTTGTCGTCTGAAATATCTCCCAACTCCACTTGGAGATTCAATAATATCTCCCTAAAACTGATATTTGCCAAATTTCCACATTTTGATGTTGGGTGGGAGAGAAAGCATGATGATAGGAGGTAAACTAAGCCTCATATGGTTGTTGATAGGAATATCTAGGGGTGGGTACGAGATAAGCATTAGGAAACTGCTCATAAATGGTTGTAAAAGGAGAATATGGAGCAAAATTGAGAGCAATTACAACTTGATATTGTGGGTAGGGAGGTGGAGTGTCTATATTTTCATGAAAACAAGCAGGGAAAATCTATTTTCCATAATATTCCTCCATACTAAAGCATAAATAAAGAAAAAGATCTTTATATGGGGCCTTTAGGCAAGAGTAAGGGTTCGCTTAAAGAGAAAAAAATGGGGTAACCACTGTTAGAAATAGTCGCATTCTAGGCTAAAAATTTTCTAGGTGCGTTGTTATCTACCTCTTGAAGTTTGAAAACATTGAAGAGTACACCAAATCTTCAGCTGTGAAAGCAAGATCCGACCAGGCATGCCATAAAACTATTGATCTGCAATCAGGCTCTTGTTTGAGGTAGGGACATATGGAAGCTTTGCAGGAGTGGGACAAAAGTGCGCCCTACAAAGAAACCTTTAGGATTTTATAGGATATGGCTCTTCTCATTGTGGGTCTGGGAAAGGGCCAAAAAAATTAAACAAAAACTGAGGCGATGAACCAGATATTTTGAAACCCTTTGAGTTCCCACTAGAAACAATAAGAACATAAGAACCCAAGCATCAACAAAGGACTCCAGGTCTTCAAAATCCCAGAACTTCTTCACCCCAAACCTAGACCTTTTGCTGGGCTCTAATACCACTTGATGCAAAGCCCTCAGTTATCCCTTTAAGGAACCCAAATCTACTTGAGGATTCTACAATTTTCTTGGAATCTACTCAAGGAATTAAGGTTCAAAATGAGTGCTCTGACTTTAGACCATCAACACCTCTGACATTTTGAAACTTCACAAACAACATAAACTTTGCATGCAATGAACTACAACTTAGAACACCATCAAAAGATTACATCTCCTATAAATATAGCATCAAAATAAAAGTTTTAACAATACAGACACTAGACTATATCCTCACGGGTGGCAAGTGTAACCACCTAGATTTGGTCTTCTCTGACCATAGACCCTATTTTCCGTAAGTGTGATCATACCCCCAATTATGTTCAAACAACTCTTCAATTGGCTGACATAATTCATTCGAATTAGATTTAATCTCCTAAGTGATCTAATCACTAAATTTTATTAATCACCTAAGCCAATCAAATCAAACCAATTGAATTCAAATTAATTCAAATCAAACATGGCTAAGGTAATTAATTTAAAAGCAATTAAATAAATCCCTAGTATATCAAATCACTTGCAAAAAGCCTATCTTCTAGCCTAAATTAATCTAATTAATTGGATATAGTCCTAATTAATTATCTAAAGCAATAAAAAGATTAAATAATTAATATTCCTATTTTCGAATGAATATATTTAAAATAATTCATTTCATTAATATTCCCTAAAACCCTAACTTAACTACCTCAACCACCTTGACCCTAGGTTCAAACCCATCCCAACCTATTCACCCCATGCTAAATCTAATCCTAATCCTAATCCCATTCTAATCCACCTCCTAATGATGTCACATTCCATTAAGGTGTGATTAGGAACTCAACCCACTTGAGAAAGTCAACTTTCTCAAGCTTGACTCTCTCTAAGTCCACCTTCTCAAGCTTGCCTCTTAAACCCTTCCCATGCTTCTTAAACACTCTCATTAATGCCTCATTAATGGAGATTCCTTAAGCCCATGCCTCTTCAATGCCTTTGACATTTATTTCTCTTACACCTCATTAATGAGTTTTTCAACTCCATTAATGAACCTTGTCCCCCTCTCTCTCCTCATTTCTTCTATAAATAGAAGGAGTTTTTGAGCACAAAGAAGCCCTTAATTTTTGAATGTAATATTGTTATGCCCATATTTTGAAGGAGTTTCAAGCATTGCCATGCTATCCATTTTTACATAGCTTCATATTGCTTCATAGTTTCATTATCATGCATAGTTATAATGTTCATTTTTAGAGTTAATATGCATTTCTTAATGATTAAATAGTTTGTTTTAACTCAAATCTTTCATGCTAAGTCATATATGTCACTGATAGTAGCATAATCTGAGGGTTGTTATGTTGCTTATCATACTCTTCTTAGTTAGAAAGAAATAGGTCAATTTTAGTGCTTTATATACTCATCTAACCATGTTTTCCACTAATATAATGACCTATTGAAGTGTTGTGTTGTAGGTAACAGGTGCACTATTTCACACACACATTTTTGGCACCCACTGTGGGGCACGATTTTGGATTTTTCCTCATTTTAACTTCATTCTTTACTAATCTATCCTCCCAGTTTTTAGGTCTAGAGTCATTTTTGGTAGCAGAAGCTCACATCCGGGATACGCCCTTGCACCGCAGAAAATGAGGCTCGCATCCAGGATTTCCTGGATTGTTTTCATTATAGGATCGCATCTGGTGAATACTCTGTCGCATCTGGTAACACAAGGTTGTATCTGGTTTTTTGTATCGTTTACTGGATTTCCTGGATCACATCTGGTGAAATTTTTTAACCCTAACATCCTAACCAATGGTCATTTTGACATTTTGACAGCCTAACTAAGTGCTTGCAAGTTTCTGAGAAGGAGATAAGAAGACAATACTAATGTGTGTGGTTGCAGGGATCTTCAACTGATTTCAATACTAACCCCTTTTTCAAATCTTTCAAACTTAAACACCATTTTCTCAATACGTGTCAAGTCAACTAGATTATTATGCTCTTTTCCTCTTGAGGAAAATCAGAAAATCAGATGTTTCTTTAACGCTTATGGAGGGATTTGGGGGTGAATGAACAAGCAATCTCATCATTTAAACTTCATTTTGGAATTAGTAATTGAAACAATCAAAGCATTTAACATTGTGGGCTAATTGAAAAAACTCATTGTTTAAATTGGAATCTTAAATTGAACAAGCTACTCATCTAAAATTGGGGAAATTGAACAAAATAATTTTACTTTCAAGCATTCTATTTTCCCTAAAGTAGGAACATCTTAAATCGAGCACAACATTGCTTGAGGGAATGAACTATTTGATTGAATTTGTTTTGGGAGAAAACAACATGGATTAGGAGAGTATGCTCTTCTTCTTCAGAGGAACCAAAAATCTAGATGTCCTATGCTCGCCAATCCTTTGTACGCTTATTTAACAGTAGAGGGCCTGCCGGTTGAGGAAAAAATCTCCCGAGAATGACCCAAGTGAGGACAGGTTTTACGCCAATCCTTCCAACTCACTATAAATAATTGCTTCCTCATAGGCCAAAGCCTTGGAAGATGGAGCCAGTTTTGTTCTTGGAATTTTGACATCATTCCTTGAACATGCTTGGGTATGTGTAGAGTGGAGCTGCTTGAATCTTGCTTGCAAGACTACACATATTTGAGTACTCATAGGGCTATACACCTCAATTATACCTTGTGTAATTCTATGGGAGATGGTTTCAAATGGATTTCCCCAACATAAACAATGAACTTTGTAGACAAACTAACCGATTCATCCCCGAAAGGGTGATAATCCTTGTGCAAGGCAAAAAGTAATTGCCCCAAGACACTCTTCATATTGTGCCCTCACTTGCGTTTGGAGTCGGCTAATACAACATCATGACTAGAGCCATTATGTGCTTGGTGATGGTTGTATTCTGATTAACATTTAAGTGTGTACCAAAGTCAACAAGCAAGGATTTTCATCCTCCACCTAGAAAATAGGGCATAAGGATGTGTTTGTTCACCCTTTAACAATGCAATAATGCTTGATGTAATTGAAAATCATTAAAAAGATAACACCTTCAAACAAACAACAAAATTCAATCCTTGGTCTACGCATGTGTTTTTCACCCACTGACAAGTCTCAGAACGCAATCTGCAATTAGACAAACTTCACACACTTCCGAGACAAATTTTTACAAAATTGACCAAATCTAACAGAGACATTAGAAAATTGCATCCCAGGTTTCCTAGCTCGTATTTGGTATCCTGGCTCGCATCTAGTATCTTGGCTCACATTTGGTCAACGCATCATCGCATCTAGGGTTCAAGCTCACATATAGGGTCATCAGTAGGTCGTATACTATATTTCTTGGCTCGCACCTAGGACAGTGGGAACTTGCAGAATAGTTTCTTAGGAAAACTTAGTTGATTTGGGTACCCTTTTGGCCCTTTAGTCTGTCCTTGTTGTCTTTTCTGGTCTCCCTATTGCTGTGTCAAAACACTTTTTCAGATGTCTACCTTGCATGTCCTGTCAGTTTCTCGCAATCCATCTCAATACATGTGGTCTATCCACTTTTTACAACAACTTGATTCCCAGCTCAATATCAGGGCATTCTAACCCTCTGACACTGGAATCATTTACTTCCACCAAAACACAAATGATACTTCCACCTAGACACACTCACTTGAACGATTCGAGATACTACCTGACACTATCAGGAAACTTTGATGAAGTTGAGATACAAATACATGGTTAATACAAGATGCAAAAAGTACACCTCTAAAGGATAAAAAATACCTCCTAAATCACCACACTTTCAAGGAGAAACATCTCACAGTTCCCTACTCGATCTAGACTCTCCAGAAATGGACAGGTCCACTCGTGGATGGAGTGAGGATTTTGACAAATATGACAATAGAAAAAACCAAAAGCATGAAGATATCGATGAAGAAGAAGAACCCAAATTTGAACGTCTTCTATTTGAATTAGGCAGTGAGGAAGACATCACTGAAGAAGAGTACGATAAACTCAAATAGAGCAAGAGGTTCCACAAGATACTAGAAAATATGATTGATGAGGATAAAGAGAAATACTTTCTCCATTTAGCATCCACTGGCATAAAATTACCCAAGGATTATAATGTAGAACAACTAAAAGAAAAAGAGGTACCAACTCCTATTTCTATTCTCGCCAAACAACTTACCTTAATGCAAACGGAACTTGTGACTCTCAAGCAAGAGAAGGATAAACCCAAAATGAAGTACTTTGTGGACTCCATTTGTCCATTTCCTTTCGACAAGAGTATCACTATGCTTCCATTCCCTCCCAACATGGCAAGGCCAAAATATGACAAGTATACGGGAGAGACTAATCCACATGACCATGTTCAAGAATTTTGTGCTCTTAGCATAGAGTACATGCATGAACCTTATTACCTCATGCATATTTTTCCTGGAAGTCTAGGAGGAAACACCATGGAATGGTTCTCAAAACTTACACCTAAGGTTAAAACTTTTGAGGAGTTAATTCAATAATTTATCCAACATTACTCCTATAATATCCAGCATGACGTGACTATGATGGACCTATGCAACACTAAACAGAAGACAGGCAAATCCTTTACCCACTTTCTACAAAGGTGGAGGAAAATCTTTGCACGGTATTCAAGAGCCATTACCGAATCTGAGAAGATTGAAATCTTTGTCAATAACTAAGTACCTGAGTTAAATTGCATTGCAAATGCAAGATTCCCCTAGCTTCAATAGGATGATCAAGAATGCCCTCCGTATCGAAGAAGTTATGGTCAAGAAGGGGGAGATCACTCTTCAAAGTGAAAACAAATCTAACAATTCCAACTCCAAACCTAAATGGTGGAAGAAAAACAAAAATGTTGTCAACAATGGTGTAATAGACGCATCCAATGTTGGTCCTAAACCTAAAATATTCAATCTAACTAACAGCATGCAAGTGAGAAAAGATGCCAAGGTAACGACCCCCATACCCAAAGCAAACAATGATAATAACAAGGGTCGGCCATGGACTTCAAAACCTCAAAGAACATTCACTCCTTTGGGAGAGCCTCTTGAGACTGTTTTGAAGAACTATTAGACAACAAAGTTCTCACAATCCCAGATTCCAAACCATTGGAACCAACGGTGAAACCAAGGTGGTGGGATGATAAATCTTACTGTGTCTTTCATAAGAACAAAGGACACAAGACTAACAACTGTCTTAAGCTGAAACATGTTATTTAGGACCTCATCGAAGGAGGAAAGATCAAAGTGGAAGGACACACTACCAACAAAGATCATACAACATTTAATAAACCATTCCCTAACTACGAGAAAGGGGAAGCATCTAAAGGAAAAGGTAATGAAGTAAACTACACCTACTCTAATAATGATAACATGATCAATATGCTAGACATTAAAACTGAATCAATTAATGTGGTCACAATCAAAGGTGTTTCTTTTCAATTGAATGCGGTGACTTGGAGCCAAGCACATGTCACAATCAAAGGACCCAATTCTTCCCCAAAACCAACATCAACGTCCAAGGTTCCTATTGTTACTATCCCTAAACCACCAGCAAAATACATGATTAATATTCCTGCAGCAAAGTATGACTTGGTGGACCAATTGTAATGAACCTCTACCAAAATTTCCATTTTTGAGGTGCTTAAAATATCAACAGTACATAGGGAAATAATGGAACAAGCCCTGCATGCCACAAATGTACCAAAGGACCTTGATATATAAAAATTCCAAGCGATGGTCAATCACATCTCAGTGCCACATTATCTCTCCTTTTCTGAAGAGAATGATAAATCATTGACACATCCACATAATCAGCCCCTCCATATTAAAGTCCTCATTCATAAATCCCGTGTTAGATGCGTATTGATAGATGGAGGCACAAGATTGAATATTTGTACCCTTAATCTAATCAGGAAAATGGGTCTCTCAGAACAGACCATTGACTATAGAAGAAAAATAACTATCAAAGCTTATGATGAGGAATAAAGATCCTCTAAAGGTCTTATTGTTCTACCCATCAGAGTCAGACCAATTGAAAGGAATGTCATATGTCAAGTTCTAGATCTACCCCTGGCCTACAATATCCTATTGGGGTGACCATGGATTCATGAAATGCAAGCTGTGTCGTCTACTTACCACCAATGTATCAAGTTTCCACATAATGGGGTGGAAGTGACAATTCCTGCGGATGCTAATTATACTTGCAACAATATCAAAGCAGGTAGTATGATTCCACATAGAAAAGAAGCTATGGATGAGATTGCTTCTGAGACTACCAAGGACATGGTTATGAAGAGGTTTGGCAAAACCTTAAAAATTGAAGAAACAGGTATGGGAGAATACAAGCTGGACATGACTCCATCACTGACAGAACTTCTGGTGTCACCAAGATCCTATGGAAAACCTTCCTCGACATTCACACCTACTGCATCCAAGGAGCCAGAAATCCACAAAGAAACTGGCATGGTAAAGGCATCAACATCTTCTTTAGATAACACAAAAGAACAGACAGCCTTGGACTGGATTTACAAAGGAGAATCGATAGAAGCTGAGGTCAAACATGTGGAAATATCCCTGTAACAATATGGTAAAGGATACGACCTCCTCAAGAAAATGAGATACAAAGGAAAAGGACCTCTAAGCGACACAGGAAGAGGACTTATTGAACCTGTACACATGGAGTCCAGGAATACCAGAGATAAAATAGGAGTAGGTTTTAATACTAAATCTGAAAAACCTGCTTCAAAAGATAGTCCGATCTCTAAAAAAGGGAGTGATGAAATAGAGGAGATAGAACTAGAGCCATGGTCCTATGAAATATTATTACATGTTGGCATAGATAATCCCAACTACAAAGGAGAGTGCTATGTACCAAGATTTGAGGTACCACAAGATCTTCACACCCCTTTGTTAGCATAGGCTCCTATTCAAGAGGTAGGAGACACAACAAAAGATGATCCAGAGATACCATTGATAGAAATGGCTATAGAGAGCACACCCAAATGATAGGATTCACATCATAACTGGGGGAAGTTAGTCACAATCACACATATCCTTGATTTACCACACTTTGATCCATGGGTGGCTAACCAAGTACATCAGATAACTATTGCAGAATTCTTAAACAGGTCTGATGACGAAGTAACAAACTCTCATGATTATGAATGGGATGAGATCTCTATCACCACAAAGGACATTGAAATAGATGTGATTTACATTTTTTTGGCTCCATCAACACCCAACAAACATTCTAACACTACTCCCAACAATAGTGATATTCCTGAAGCAGAGGAAGAGTTCCTTCCACCAATCATTGATGGAGAGACTGGTGTTCTCATAAGTCTAGAAGAACTTCAGAGGTGACAAGCAAGAAGCCTCCTTTTATGAAGAGATGATGATGAAAGTTATACTGACGAGTCACTAGGGTTTGGTCTGCATATAACTAACAATGACCCTTTTAATGACGATCTAACTCTTATTGATCTAAACATCGAAGAACTTTACTTAATAGGACATGTAATGTCAGTTAATAGTCATGATGCTAACGTGATGCTGTCCTTCCCAGAGTCTGACTCCTTATCTTTGATAAACCCAGACCTAATTGATTTGACTAATATAGATCCTGCTCCTATCCTTGACTTTCCCAATGACTACACTTTGGCTTGCTATCTAAATGCTTGTGAACCCTACCCCTCTTCCACCAATGCAAGGAGCATGAACATGTCATAGGAGGATATCAATTTTTTTAGTCAAAATTTGAAAAATAAAAAAGAAAAGGGGAACTGACAGTGAAAATCACATTGTGGCAGTGTTAGATCCTAAAATAGTAAAAACAAAAGATGTATCTAATGGTGAAAACCTCTTAGAGGAGCCAAAGGATGAGATTCTTGATATCCTCCCCGAGCACTTTCAAGAAAGGTCTTCAGTTTTGATAGAACCAACATAGCCAGTTAATTTGGGCACAATTGAAGATCCTAAAATAGTACACCTAGCACAATATTTGTTAGAAGAGGAAAAGACACAATTCACTGCGTTCTTGAAAGAGAAGAAGATCAACTTTGCATGGTCTTATATCGATATGCGTGGACTGGATCCTGAATTAATAATGCACCACTTGTCTTTAGCTCCTAGGGTCAAACCCGTGAAACAGAAGCTTAGAAAGATGCATCCTCATGTTGCATTTCTAGTAAAGGCGGAGCTAGAGAAATAGTTGAAAGTTGGATTCATCAAAGTCATTGCCTGCGTAGGATGGATCTCCAATGTGGTCCCAGTGTCTAAATCTGATAAATCTATCAGGATATGTACAGACTTCAAAGACTTAAACAAGGCATGTCCTAAGGATGACTTCCCCCTGCCTAATATGGATATGATCATAGACCTCACAACAGGCTACCAAATGTATTCATTAATGGATGGTTTCTCGGGCCATAATTAGATAAAAATTGCCCTCGAGGATCAAGAGAAGACTGTATTTACATGCGCATGGGGCACCTTTTGCTGGACTGTCATGCCATTTGGGTTAAAGAATATCGGTGCTACATATCAAAGAGAAATGACTACTATATTCCATGATATGATGCATAAAAACATGGAGGATTACGTGGATGCCACCTTAGCTAAATCCAAAGAAAGAAGCACCCATATTGATGACTTAAGGAAGATATTAGATCAGATGGAGCAATTTCAACTCAAGCTCAATCCAAAGAAGTGTGCCTTTGGGGTCCAACCAGGAAATCTCTTAGGGTTTATTGTTTTAGCAAAGGGAATTGAGGTGGATCCTACAAAGGTCAAGGCTATAATAGAGATGACTCCTCCATGCCACATTAGTCAAATGAGGATGTTACAAGGGAGACTTCAATCAATCAGGAGGTTCAAGTCACAACTTGCTGACATAGCACAAACCTTTACCAAATTACTAGATAAAGGGGTCACCTTCAAATGGGATGAACACTGTGAAGCCAACTTCAGAGAATTAAAAGAGTACCTAGCTACTCCTCCTATTCTTATGGCACCCATTCATGGAAAGCCATTACTCCTATATATTTCAGCTACAACTACATCACTAGGAGTGTTGCTCACACAAGAAGATGAAACTAAGAAAGAAAGAGATATCTACTACATCAGTAGAACACTAGTCTCCTATGAGATCAATTATAGCATTATTGAGAAAGCATGCTTAGCAGTCGTCTTCACATCACAAAAATTGAGACACTACATGCTCTCACATAGAGTAAGGCCCATTTCTAAGATCGATCCTCTGAAGTACCTCTTAAGAAAAATAACATTAAGAGGACGTCTGGAAAAATGGGTCCTCATTCTATGTGAATTTGACATTGAATATGTAGACAGGAGAGCTATTAAAGGACAAGTCCTCGCAGATCAACTAGCTGATTCACCACTTCAAGATGATGAGCCTTTAAGGATTGAATTTCCTGATGAGACCATTATGCATCTAACTGAGTACCTGTGGAAGATGGAATTTTATGGTTCTTTCATGCAACAAGGATCTAGAGCAGGAGTTCTGTTCATAAATCCTCAAGGCTACAAGATACCTAAGTCTTACAAATTGATGTTTCCATGCACAAATAACATTTCTGAATATGAGGCACTAGTAAATGGTCTTAAGCTCACCATGGAGTGGAATATTGTAGAGTTACACGTGTATGGTGACTCCCAGCTCATTATCAATCAAGTCAATGGAGATTATTAGACGAAAGATGAAAAGTTGACACCCTACAAGCAACTGGTTGATGACCTAAAGAAGTACTTTGTCTTCATCACATTCTAGTAGATATCCAGAATAGAGAACAAAGCTGTAGATTCTATGGCTACATTGGCATCCATGTTACAACTGGAGGAACATCAATTCCTCTATGACTTCTTGGTGGAAGAACTATCCTATCCTGCCTTTGATATGCTAATATCATTACTTACCTCACTGACCAAACTATTCCCAACAATCTATCAAGAAATGAAAAAGGGCCCTGATTAGGACAACATCATGTTATTTCCTCATAACTAATAACTTATATCAACAAGGTCTCGACGGTACACTTCTTATATGTTTAGAACTTGAAGAGTCAGATCGCGCGTTAAAATAAGTCCACAAAGGTGTATGTGGATCACATTCAAACTATTTTTCACTAGCAAAGAAACTGCTTAGAGTAGGCTATTACTGGCCTACCATGGAAAAAGATGCATTAAGTTTTCCAAAACATGTCATAAATGCCAGACACATGGAAATCTCATCCATGCTCCTGCCAAAGAACTTATACCTTTCATTACACATTGGCCATTTCAACAATGGGCCTTTGACTTGGTTGGACAAATATATCTCAATTCTTCCAATGGACACAAGTTCATCATTACAACCACTAAGTATTTCACGAAGTGGGTCGAGGCCGTGCCGCTAATCAAAGCCACTAGAAAACAGGTGGCTATTTTCATTCTAAACTACATTATCTATAGATATGGGATACCCTCTTCAATTGTAACAGACAATGGGGGCCAATTTAAAAACCAAGACATTGATGACCTTTGCGAATAGTTCCACATTACTCAACACTACTCCTCAATCTATTACCCTCAAGGTAATGGACAGGCTGAGGCATCTAATAACAATATTCTCAAAATCCTACACTGAACTGTAAGTAATTCTAGCATCTACAACTGAATCTGGCACTATGGGCCTACAAAACAAGCATTAGAACACCGACTGGAGCCACATCATTTTCCCTACTCTATGGTGCTGAAGAAGTGCTACCTATTGAGGTTGAAATCCCATCTTTGCGGATATATTTACAAGGTCTTGTTACTGATGAGCAATACCGCATCGATAGAGTAAATTATTTATACCTACTTGATGAGTGTAGGCAATAGGCATTAGATCATCTGAAGGTGTACCAAGCACGCATGTCCAAGGGGTACAATAAAAAGGTTAAACCACGCCAATTTCAAGTGGGGGATCTCGTCCTAAAGGAGAATCCTAAGAACTAGCCCAACAGAGAACATAAGGAAAAATTTGAACCTAATTGGCTGGGACCTTATGTTATCACTGCTACTTTTGGGATTGGAGCTTATCAACTAGCTACACCTGAGGGAGACGTTCTTTCAGATCCTATCAATACTTTACATTTGAAGCGGTTCTAAGCTTGATGTTTGACTAGCAGAGCCTATACAGTGAAATAGTTCTTAGAAAATACCAAAAACATTCATAAAATTGATCCTGAAGAAAATCCAAAAACAGTGGAAAAAGTCCTGAAGAAAGGTATCCTTGGTGAAAACCTAGCAAACAGGCGCCTCGATACTACAAAAACATTCAATTTTTTTATTTTTTTTGAAAAAGAGAAAAGTGCCTTGATGAAAACCTGGTAAAACATGCATCCTGGTAGCAAAAAGAATAAAAGGTCTTACCGAGTGGTGAAAACCTGACAATCAAGCATCACTTGTATCCTGCATTCCATCTATCAATACATTGCTGATACTAAGCCTTCACGATTACACTTGTGATAAGAGTTGACTTCATCTCCTTACGAAATTTTTATCCTTGCTTGGGATTTGTCTATGTTTCTGTCTTAGGATCAGGTCATTTTTGCACTAAGGGTATCTTTGCCAATATGATAGGTCGCATCTGCTAGGTCGTCATAGGATGGTTTGTCTCGTGACACAGTGATACTTGATGTTTTCACTAAACTGTCACTCTCATGAAACAAGGATGGCACAAAAATTGCACTAACATGAATGATGTTCCTAAGACCTACATTGGATTGCAAACAGGAAGAATGTTATACACAGACATGGAACACATATGGCTTGAATTCCAAACTTTTGATTTTTGAATCTCTACTGCGCTTGAAAAATGAATCAATAGTACTTCTTAATACTGCCTAAACACAGTCTGATCTTGGTCTGATTATGACTCTTTTATGTACCCATAATGTTTTCACTAGGGGCATCTAAGCAGTTATAAATTTTATTTGACTGATTCACAATTGATAGTTGTTATATCTTCCGAGTTACTCCATGACGTCTGCGCAAAGACAAAGAGTCACAAGGATAGGGGGCATAATTTTTTCTTGGTTTTTGCGTATGGTGATTGTTCCAAATGATCCTATAAATTTCACCTAACTTAGATGTTTATGGTAAGAGCTGCCACTCTGAGTGGATAGTCCCTTAGATGTTTATGGTAAGAGCTACCACTCTGAGTGGATAGTCCCACATATCTCAATCTTGGTTATGTTTAAACTACGGTGAGTTTGAAATAATTTCCTTGTTTGTTTTCTAATTTCAGATTCTCACTAAGGTATACAAAGCATAATGTACCCAAGGATATGAATTTTCAAGGTCATTACAGGTTCAATATCTTACCTTACACATATTCTGAGATAATAAAAGGAAGGTGACTATTTTGTTATCCTGGCTTCTATGCCTTGATGCCTAAATCTATTTCCAACATTCCAATAAACATAGTATTAATACTTTCATAATATCAGTGGGTATTAGTGATTATTGTACTATCAAGTGGTATTCATTCTGAAAAGCACCCAATGATGAAAAAAATGTCCAATATCTGCCAATCAGTGACAAGTCCTAAGAGTCTGAATATAGCTTCATTTAGAGATTGCATGATGCATTTGTGAAAGAAGTAAAAGGATAAGGAATTTGAGCTCAAAATGATTTCAATTTTCATTCAAAATCCAAGTTAATTACATAATCAATGATTCTTGAAATCTTTGATCTATCAGGAATGAAATCAAACTCACATTTTCAACGTGATTATCTTGGTACCTGTGTGTTTATTCTTAACACACCTTCTTTCCTTCACTTCTTCTACTCCATTCTTTCTTGACCTAACTGCTCCCTACAAGTGATACATCATTTCAACTGAGGGATTTTATTCTTTTTCCTTTGATTTCGTTCCCGAGGGGGCATGATCACACTATCATCAATCAAATTCTTGCTTGAAACAACATTAAAATGACTTTGTTATCAAACAAACTAGGGGCATGACAATTTTCTTGACTAAGTCAAAACTATTAGATAGAAATATTTGGTTCTCATAAGCTGGATATCTTGTGTTTCCTCATTTTAAAAGATTCTTACTAAGCTCCTGGCAGCTTCATATTGACTTTTGGATGAAAACCAAGTTCGAAATCAGTATTATCAATTTTTGGACGACAACCAAGTTCAAAATTGGTATCTTTAAGATCTTTTATTGACCTTTGGATGACAACCAAGTTCAAATTCAATCCTATAAGCTTAGTTCAATCAAGTATGAGACTGATCTCATCAGGCATTTCGTTCGGTCATGAGCAAAATTCTCAATCTTTCTGAAGTCAAAATCAAAAAAATTTCTTTGAATCAATGCGCTACTCGCACATCAATTCAAAGAGGGGAAAATGTAACCACTTGGATTTGGTCTTCTCTGACCATAGACCCTATTTTTCCTAAGTGTGATCATGCCCCCAATTATGTTCAGACAACTCTTCAATCGACTGACATAATTCATTTGAATCAGATTTAATCTCCTAAGTGATCTAATCACTAACTTTTATTAATCACCTAAGCCAATCAAATCAAACCAATTTAATTCAAATTAAACATGGCTAAGGTAATTAATTTAAAAGGAATTAAATAAATCCCTACTATATCAAATCACTTGCAAAAAGCCTATCTTCTAGCCTAAATTAATCTAATTAATTGGCTAGAGTCCTAATTAATTATCTAAAGAAATAAAAGCTTAAATAATTAATATTCCTATTTTTGAATGAATATATTTAAAATAATTTATTTCATTAATATTCCCTAAAACCCTAACCTAACCTACCTCAACCACCTTGACCCTGGGTTCAAACCCATCCCAACCTATTCACCCCATGCTAAATCTAATCCTAATCCTAATCCCATTCTAACCCACCTCCTAATGATGTCACATTCCATTAAGGTGTGATTAGGAACTCAACCCACTTGAGAAAGTCAACTTTCTCAAGCTTGAGTCTCTCTAAGTCCACCTTCTTAAGCTTGCCTCTTACACCCTTCCCATGCTTCTTAAAGGCTCTCATTAATGCCTCATTAATGGAGATTCCTTAAGCCCATGCCTCTTCAATGCCTTTGGAATTTATTTTTCTTACACCTCATTAATGAGTTTTTCAACTCCATTAATGAACCTTGTCCCCCTCTCTCTCCTCATTTCTTGTATAAATAGGAGTTTTTTAGCACAAAGAAGCCCTTAATTTTTTAATGTAATATTGTTATGCCCATATTGTGAAGGATTTTCAAGCATTGTTATGCTATCCATTTTCACATAGCTTCATATTGCTTCATAGTTTTATTATCATGCATAGTTATAATGTTCATTTTTAGAGTTAATATGCATTGCTTAATGATTAAATAGTTTGTTTAACTCAAATCTTTCATGCTAAGTTGTATATGTCACTGATAGTAGCATAATCTAAGGGCTATTATGTTGCTTATCATACTCTTCTTAGTTAGAAAGAAATAGGTCGATTTTAGTGCTTTATATGCTCATCTAACCATGTTTTCCACTAATATAATGACCTATTGAAGTGTTGTGTTGCAGGTAACAGGTGCACTATTTCACACACACAACAAGTAGATAGTTTGCAGAGATTAAAGTTTATTGATTTGTCAATTCATTACAATGTTTTCTTAGACTCCTTCCAGTCTCTCCTCCCTCTCCAATCACATGGATCTCTATTCCATAGATCCAAAACATGACACAAAACTAACTAACCTTCTTCAAATTGACTGTACCTATTAACTAACTCTAAACTGTCCCCAAACAGTAATAAAACTGACTGTTATAACCAACATATGAGCAAAATGTGTTGTCAAGTTGACAACTTATGTTGTCAACTAGACAACATGACTCTAATACCCAATCTAATGACTTCTAAGAGTTTTAAAGAAAACCTTTTTAATCCAAACTAACCTATAACCCCCATATGAGCCTTATAGTCTTACTTTGCCAATATAGAAAATTCCATATTTTAGCACTTCAAGTGCTTTTACATCATTTGATTGGCTCTATTGGCCATTTTACATCCATTATAGACCTTATAGGCCTTTAGATCAATCCACTACCCTAGGATTAACTTAATCACCCCTAGTGACCCCTAAGTACATTTAGCCTTTCCAATGCCATTTAATGGCTTACAATGCATGATCCTTTACAAATGATTATCAATACAAAATATCATCAAATGACCATTAATTGTCTATTACAAAATCAAATGAACCTTGAGGGCCATGTTGTCTTCACCTCCACCCAAGGATCTATCAGTGACCCTGGTGCACTCCTTAGGTCTTGTCCTTGGCCTTGGTGCTCCTGCACCAAATACCTTTACACCTTGTAGGAACTCACCATTGGAGTCTTCTCTCATAACATATGGACAACAATATGATACTGAACTATGTCCATATATTATTGTCCACTCACTATCCACTTTCAAACATGAGCAATAATATTGGTTTCGTTATCAGAACTAATGATTTGTGTGTGCAGGAAGGGTGATGGAATGTAGTAGAGTTATGAGAGAAGACTCCAATAGTGAGTTCCTCCAAGGTGTAAAGGTTATAATGAAAGTTGATAATAATAATTTATGATTATTATAATTGTCTTATATATATATATATAAATAAAATTTATTGGATTCATATGATAAGGTCATATAGTAGATATATGAATGTATTTGTGAATAATAATACTCAACATAGTTTATAGAGAGCCATCCTTAGAATAAATATATGTATATGTATGTATGTATGTATATATGCATGTATGTATGTATGTATGTATGTATGTATGTATGCATATATGTATGTATGTAGATATATTTATGTACATATACCTATACATACATATACTATACATTATGTTGGATACTATTATTAACACACATGCATATGTGTATCATATGACCAAAGCTACAACATTAACACTCCCTCTTAGTTAGGGGGGATGATCACAATTTTCAATCTAGAAGGCTTCGAATACCTTATTGCAAATTTATATTTCTATTGTAATGTAAGGTTTTTTAAATTGTGAGGGTTAACTGTGGAATAAGTAGGCTAGATGTAATTCCCTATTGTTTATATAGAGTAGATGTTGGGTGTACAAAATTGTATGAAAAGTTATTATTTTAAATGTCTCAAAAATTTTGAGCCTTCTTGCAAGGCCGAAGAGTGAGTTGTGTAGAATTGAAAGAATCCAATTTGAGGGGCTTAGGATTGCATCAACATTTCTGGAATCACCTTTGAAACAAAAATGACTATATAAATTTCTAGAGCACTAAATTTCAGCTATACAATTACAAAATCATCCCTAGATAGACAACTAATCCTACATTTTGCAGGTTTCAACCCTATTGGTTGATTAATCTCTTTTGTCTATTTTTTTGGGCTTCTCTATGATTCTAAAATTATTTCATAGGAGGTGAACTAGTTGGTTTGAAGGATATCCTGGACCTCCTAAGGGAACAAATTCATATGTTTGATTGGCTTTGTTTTATTTTTATTCAATCTTCAGTTTGTGCTCTGAACTATGAAGGATAATGTAAACCTCATTTTGTTGTAAATTTTGTAGCTCCAGCTAGTATTTCACATCTAGACACAAGTTTACACATTTTTTTGTTGAATCCACTTATGCACAACCCAAGTAGAATTTGCACAATCTCCAATTTTTACCTAGTGAATTTTTTGGTGGAAATTGTCTTTGTTCATGAAATGAGCTATATTTAAGCTGATAGGCTTTTTTGTGGGAGCTTTTTCTCTTGGAAAGAAAACTGCCACCTGGGTGCATATAAATGCCATGGCTAGGGCACACTTCCAAATTTATTCTCCTTCCTCCATTTTCTTCAAGCCCATCTTGGGTGAGTTCATCATGCTTATGTGTGGGGGTTTATGTTTATATTTTTAGTTTCATAACTGAAAACTATCTTTCTCCCCTTGCCTAGCTTATCAAACTTACAATAATCTAAGAACCACTTTAGTATAGATTAGTGCATGAGGGAGTTGTAATAGAACATAGTGGAAAAACCTATAAACCCATACTTTGGCATAGATACACAAATAGAATAAGATTCAAATATAAAATTTCATTTTGCAGCGCAAACTAAGGAAAAAGTCCAAAGGCTTCCTTTCCTTACATTAGAAATGTTTGGGAATGTTGCTCAAGGCTTGAAAAAGCATGTAGAGATTTTACATTCACTCTAATAAATATCAAAAGGAAAATGCTTAGGTACCTTACTTTGTTAAATTAGTTTTCTATATTTTTGGGTTATTCATGACGTGCTCAAATCCCTAAGAAATCAGCATCTTACAAATTTTAAGATTTTTAGGGCACTTCATAGAATTATTTTCTTATATGGACAGTGTGAATTGTTTAACACAATCACTATAATCCAACATAGATCTGCAATCATTATCAATATTTCTTGGTGGTTTTACTACTTTATATTATTCACATGTTTTAATGAGGGGAATTTGTGGCAACATCCATCATGGGACATGTAGTGTTGCTAAATGCCATATCTGTTTGAAATATTTTTGCACAATCCATTAGGGTTGAGAAGTTTATCTAGCATCTCTTTATATCTTATGTTGGAATATTTATGAAATTTATATATGATATGAAGGTAATTTTTAGATATGATTTCCTCCATTATTCCTAATATGGCTAATGATTCCTTCACCCTTGTGCAGTTTTCTCTAGGTCCATTTATTTCTCATCATCTCCACTTATTTTTCATTATGTCTGAGTATCTCTCTATAACTATCTATAGTTCGACTTTCCCATCATCCTTAGAATAAATATATGTATATGTATGTATGTATGTATGTAGATATATTTATGTACATATATACCTATACATACATATCACTATTTTTTTTCCAAATATACTATACATTATGTTGGCTACTATTATTAACACACACATGCATATGTGTATCATACGACCAAAGCTACAACATTAACACTCCCTCTTAGTTAGGGAGGATGATCACAAGTTATACAATATGTTATTTCACATAATGCAATAAAAACATCAACCATGATATTATAATATATGGACAGTAATATAATACTGAACTATGTCCATATATTACTATCCACTTTCAAACATGAGCAGTAATAGTGAGTTCCTTTTAGAACAAGAATCAAATTGTGAATTTTTGAATGTGAACTACCTTGAAGTTGATAGGAATGAAGAACCTATAATATATTTTGAGATTCCAAAGCTTTCTTTCTTAAGTGCATTAATATGTGATATGACAAATTGTCTCCAATAAATTATCAAATTTGTAGAGTACTTGGATCAATTGATCCTTACGAAATATTGTGAGTTCATTAATCCTCTACATCACTCATCATGTTTCCTTTTGGCCTTTTCAATCATTTATATGCGTGTTCCATTCTTAGGAACTCATTAAAACTTTTGTAACAACCCTTACAACCAATCTTGGTCAGTTTGAGAGTGGATAGTGAGTGGACAGTAGTATACAAACATAGTTGTGGATAGTGAGTGGGCATTAATATATAGACAGTAATATAATACTGAACTATGTCCATATATTACGTTCCACTCACTATTCTTGTTCTAAAATAAGGAACAATACCTTTACACCTTGTAGGAACTTTTATTGGGTTCATAAGGACATGTTTGCAGTTTTAGTGCTATAGGCATCCCAACTAAATGCTAAAGTTATTGTTCCTTATGTTAGAACAAGAATCAAATTGTGAAGACACCTTCAAAACATAACTAAGGATTTTGGAGTAAGTTTGAATGTGAATTACCTTTAAGTTGATAGGAATGAAGAACCCATCATATATTTTGAGATTCCAAATCTTTCTTTCTTAAGTGCATTATGTGATATGACAAACTGTCTCCAATAAATTATCAAATTTGTAGAGTTGGATCAGTTGATCCTTAGGAAATTTTGTGAGTTCGTTAATCCTCTTCATCACTTGTCATGTTTCCTTTTGGATTTTTCAATCATTTATATGTTTGTTCCATTCTTAGGAACTCATTAAAACTTCTGTAACAACCCCTACAACCAATCTTGGTCAGTTTGAGAGTGGATAGTGAGTGGACAGTAATATATGGACATAGTTGTAGATAGTGAGTGGATAGTAACATATGAACAATAATATAATACTGAACTATATCCATATATTAATGTCCACTCACTATCCACTTTCAAACATGGGCAATATTATGTGGACAATAATACAATACTAAAACATCATTTCATAACAAACTTTTCAATATCTCTATATAACTAGGTTTAATAAGATTTGTGTATTTTTTGCATCATTTTATAAATATAGATACATGGGATCATATATTCTCTATCCTACCACAAACATGTGTGCATTCCTAGGAAGAATTTTAGTCACAATATTTGAGAAACATTGTAGGCATCATTGCAAAAACAACATAAATGATTTGTATACCCAAACTATGCAAATCAACCTTATCTCCCCCAATTCCAAATAGACACAACAGGGTCCAAAACCATCTTAAATATGGTTTTGGACCCCTTAAATATGGTTTTGGACCCTGATGTATCTATCTGGAATTGGGGCAGATAAGGTTGATTTGCATCGTTTGGGTATACGATTCAATTATGTTTTGTATGCATAAATTTGTGACCATGACATCTACAATGTTTCTCAGATGTTGTATCCTAGGACCCCTTATGACCCCTTATGATCGCTAAGAATACACAAACCTTTAGGATCCCTAAGAATACATCTTAGAGATCTTAAAGGGTAGTCATTAAGGGGTTATAATTGTTCCTAGGAGGGGCCAGATGACAAGCTTCCACCTTCACACGGCTGGCCCTGTTTAGTAGAGAATATTAAACTATTCTTGAAACAAAGTGAAGCATTTTCTCACTTTCTTAGGAACCATAGTTGAATTATTCCTTGTGATAAATGGTTTTACGTATCATGCAAGTGCGATATGTAGAAGTCAATCATTCAGACTTCAAAAAGCACATGGATATGTTATTGTAGTTGTTCGTCGAGAGGAAGAATTCAAATTAGTAGGTACTCTGAATGCCATTCCTGCCACTTGGGATTTTGAGGATATCTTGTACTTTTTTAAAAATCTTAATTAGTAATTTCTCATTGCTTGAAATTCCTAAATACATTGCAGAACCTATACTATAGTAAAACATCATTTCATAACTAACTTTTCAATATCTATATATAACTAGGTCTAAGAAGATTTGTGTACTTTCTGCATCATTTTTCTTAGTTTGTGAAGGTTATAGACCAAAGTTTCCAAACCCCAATTTTTGCTTGAAGAAGGATCATGTCAAGTAATATAAGTGAAGAACAAAATAGGGATCAAATGATCGCTAGAGAACTATGGTCTAACTTGAAAAGAAAAGGTGATAGAAAATGTTATTGTCCCTGCAGAAATTGTTAAGGGCTTAAACTATAGAAGACTGCTACTCAAAACAGCTAAGAGATATTGTTGGGACCATGGTCACATTGAAGGGGGGTGTGATTATTGTCCATTGGTAAGTTGTTAATTATATCATTTTAACAATTGATATACGTATGAAATTACTTTATGATAAGATGATCATGATCATGGTTTATTTATTTTCAATTTTATATAGGTCGATCTCCCCAGGGAAGTACATGATATGGACCATGATGCCATGGAAGATGGTGATCATGTGTCAGAAAACATAATTGAAGTTGATGGTACAAATACATTGATTCATGATACATTTAGTCCAAGAACAACTGATCATGATGATGAATATGACCTGGATGTTTTTCACGATGTACCTCTACTTGAGAAGGCAAACGAGATCCTTTACCAAGGCTTCCAAGAAACTCTTCTCTTTTTTGTATTGTTGTTGGTGATCTTGAAGGTTATAAATGGTTTATCCAACATAAAATGTCATGTATGTTAAGGTATGTCATATATGTCATTATAGTTAACAAAGGGTGAATCATGTACCATTAGTATTGCTTATATTAACAACTTATACTTTTTTTTGTAGATTGATAGGCAATTTTATATTACCATCACTAAATGTCCTACCTCTCTCATATTGAGAATTATGTTCCACTATGAAAGCTATTGGAATGGAGTATCAAGCAATGGATGCTTGTCTCAATGATCATAATATTTATTATAAAGAACATGAATTTACAAAAGAATGCCCTGAATGTCACATGAGTAGATATCAAACAAATCAAATAGCAAAAAAAGGTGCCTCACAAGGTTCTTCGTTACATCCCCATTATTCCATGTCTACAATGATTATTCTGGTGCACTAGGTTGGCATAATTTATGGATTACCATGCACATAATAGAAGTCGAGATGACATTATTTGAATGCCTGTGGATTGTTTCAAATTCATGCACATAGAGGAAAAGTGGCCACACTTCATAGAAGAACCTCATAATCTCAGGCTTTCATTGGCAGCAGACAGTGTCAATCCATTTGGAGAGATGAGATTTGTTTACTCGGTGTGGCCTATTTTTGTTATCAATAATAATATTCCTCCATGGATGTCAATAAAGAGGGAGAAAATTATGTTGGTAATGATTTTCCCAGGTATTTTATCATTTAAGAATTATCAACATGTACTTATAAATCTTGCAATAAAATGGTCACAGTAACTATGTAATGTTGTTGTCCATTGAACTAGGTAAGTACCAAGTGAAAGATATGAATGTATATATTGAGCCTCTTATCAATGAGTTGCTGGAGTTATGGAATGGTGTCACTATGTATGACGTCTCTAGACCAATAGGACACCCAATTTCAATTCCATGTCATGCTTGTATGGACAATACATGATGCCCCTGGGGTAACATATTTTTGTGGTATGTATATTATAGTGATTTCAAGTTGCGCATGATAATTCTAATTAAAAGAATTAACATATTTAATAATCTAATTATATCATTATCATGTAGGTCTTCAAACAAATGGAAAATTTGCATGTCCAGTTTGTGGTCCAAAGATGAAATCTCATCATTCAAAAAGATTAAGAAAGCAGGTCTTTGATGAGTATAGGCACTTCCTCCACATGAATCATAAATATCAGGGTACGAAAAAACATCTTTTTAATGGGAAAGAAGAGACTACATCAAAGCTGCGAAGAATGACACCCTGCCTATGAAAGTTGGAATATAATAGAATTAATCGTCAAGGTAATGTCATTCTAGCTAATTGTTTATGTTTGGAATTTATATATTTCTATTATGTTTTGTTTGTTGATTATGTATTTTATGATTGTGAAGGTCGTCAATGTGTTATTGACTGCCTTCCAAAGGGACTAAAAGGTTATCATAGATAATTTAGTAGGTTTCCCTACTACGAGTAGCTACAGATTGTGCATTTTTTTGATACTATGCATATTGGAAATAATATAACAGAGATATTATGGAAAATATTGGATAGAAGGTGTGACAAAGAAAAAATTATCAAAATTTGTAGTGACATTAATGAATCCAATCATGCACTGAAGGATTTCATTCACTCAAATAGCAATGGCAAGAAGATTATTATAAGTTCCCTTACTTGGCTATTAACGGACCAACAAAGGATTGCTATAAAAGAGGTCATACAAAAAATTTGATTTCCCATAGGATTTGTTGCAAACATAAACAATCTCATAGCAAAGAAAAATGAATTTGGGCTAGGGATGAAAACACATGATTGGCATACCTTTATCAAGGTAATTTATGTTCTTCCCTATTTACAATATGATGTGGCAACTGCAATTACTTTTCATCGTATTATGTTATAAAACAATGAAATGATCAGTTTATAATTGTTGCAGTACATGCTACCTCTATCTTTCCCAGAGCACTTGAACAATAACGTCAAACAAGTGATATATGATCTTGTAAAATACATGAGGTAAGCAGTGATATTTGTTCAATTTTTTGTATATATTTATTATTATTTTGTAAAGTCTCGTATTTATATATTTTTTGCATCTTGAATCTATTGGAATAATGATCTATTTGTCATCAGTGAATGCACTTAATGAAAACACTTATTCGATTTTGAATGCTTACCGAGCTCATCACTCAGTCCACAGACTATACCGAGCATTCAGTAAAGCTCACCGATT
>MU226236.1:1894796-1927949 GCA_018584345.1 Thuja plicata
ACATCAACATGCCAACTAGACATGTACACTCACACTTAATTACATTATTTGCAAGAAAATACATTTTACAAAACAAATAATAAGAATAGGAATTATCCAAGGTTGAGACACCTTATTCCTAACATTGCTAGATCTCTAAAATTCTAGAAAATATATAATCTAGGTCTATGAAACCTTCACAAATATCCCTTCTTTAGCCTCCACTCATACCTCTTCTCATATTCTAGAAACTTTGGATACTGTTTCTCATCCATGCACAAAATGTGCTAGTGATCGTATAAAATACCTTCAAGCCTCCAATATTGATGAGTTGCACAAGTGTAAAATTTTTTTGCGAGACGGATCAATTATTTGGTCAATTATGAGAAGGTAAAAAACAAGATAATATTATTGTATCTTTCATTTCTTTTATCCATTCATATTTTGTGCCTTCTCTTCATCTTTAGTAATAGATTGGATATTGTGTAGTGTACATAAAGGCAAGGCGATGATTATTCTTGACGATCGGCGTGTATAATTCTTCTAGGCCTTACCCAGTAGCTAGGACTAAAGATAACAGAGCTCAAGAGACCATAATACGATTGAGGAAACGTTTTACCTTTCGTTAGCTCATCAAATGCGGTGATATGAAAGAATTTAATAGACAATATTTTCATGTATAACGTACATTATTTTAGTTTGACGCTACACGAATTTATTTATTTCCCACGCTTGTCGACTTCGGAGACAACGATAAATAAGCATCCTCGCCCGTGGCATTAGTAATGCAGGCCATGAGAGTTGCTTCATTATCGTTGTCCTCGTAGTCGACAAGTGCGCAAAGTAGATAAATTTGTGTAACGTCAACTTAAATAATATATGTTATCATGAAAATTTTCTATTAAATTTAGATCCTCGCATTTGATGAGCTAATGAAAGTTGAAAAATTCTGTTAGTAATATGGACCAAAGACGAAGACCAACTATGATGGTCTCTTGAGCTCTGTTATCTTTAGTGTGTCATTTCGTCGTAATTACGACGACTATTCCGTCAGAAAATGCAAAACCGTCAAAATGTTTGTCTTGATACGAGGAGTATACCGTCGAAAAATCTGTCAGATTGTGATAGATTTTACGAAGGCATGTCGAACCTCTGATGGGACACGTTTTCGACTTATGAATGACATATTCGTTAGAAATTCTGTTGGAATGCGGCAAGGACACCGTCAAAACCTCTGCCGGTTTGCGATGATATGTCGTGCCTCCGATAGGACATGTCGTCAGACTCTAATGACAAGTGTCGTCGGTATATGACGACCGTTTTGACGGTTTTAATGCTCTTTTCCCAAAGATTTTCATGAATTTTGACGTTGTGTGGCGTCGGAAACAACCACTGTGTATGGTGCATTGTGACGTGGGGGTCGTTGGGAGTGGTGTCGTAATTGCGACGGTTGTTTCTGGCGATGAATTTTTTGACAAAATTATACTAGTGGTATTTCTTGTCGAAATTACAATGGAGAGCGTCAGAATGGCCATCAAAAAATGGCCTCAAATGTACTAGTCCCTAACTTTAACATTAACATCGATTATAGCATATGTATCTTTAAATTTTTAATAAAAATTTCTAATAGTAACACTAATTCTAACCCTATACCTAACTCTAACTCTAATATTAGTTATAACATATATAAGCTTAAGTTTAACTTAACTTTACAAAATATATATAACACTAGAAATAATTATACTATAACACTAACACTAAATTCTCTTCCTGCCCCTAACTCTATTTCTAACACTAGCACTACTTATAACCATATCCCTAACTCTAATTCTAACTTTAACCATGACCTTAACCCTGTTTCTAAAACTAATGCTATTTTTAATTGTAACCTTAACCCTAACACTAAAACTAATTCTAACACTAATTGCAACTCTAATTGTAAACCTAACCCTTAAACTATTAATTATTCTAACACTAATTCTAACCTTATCCATAACTCTAATGTATCACTTATTCTAACCCTAACCTTAATCCAAAATTAATACTAGTTAAAATTGTAATCCTAATCCTAATCTTATACCTAATTCTAACACTAATTGTATCTTTAACCTTTTCATGTCCAATAATTTTACTTGTGGACATAACAAAACCCAACCATGTTTTTTTATGAAAGTGTGAATTCCATTGAGCTTTATTCACATCTTGATGATATGATGCCTAACGTGAGCGCTCAAGGATGCACACATTAAGACGAAGACTAGCCTAATCTTATATTATTAGCCTCAATCTCAAGGTATGTGAAAGGAAGTTATATCACACCCAACCTTGTTTCTCCTCACCTCACCTTCTAGGCAGCATTATTGTTGAATATTGTACAAATAATATTATCAAGTGTCGATGATAATCATCATGTTAGGCATAATGTTAGATTACATTGTTGCAAGTTAAATTGAGGATTGTATTATGTCCACGTGTTATAATGATGGGCAAATCAAACCCTACTCATAACCCTAAAACTAACACAATTCTAACTCTAACTATAATCTAACCATTTAAACCTATATAAATTAAAACACTAACACTCATATTAAAACTACACTCATTCTAATTAATTATGATTAAGGATTGAATATTACAATTGGGGCCAGGGTTTAGTTAAGGTTATAATTCAATTGAGGTTAGGATTCAATTAGGGTTGGATATAATTAGGGTCAAGTGTGGGTTTAACTATGGGTATGATTTAATTAGGGTTATTGTTCACATGCAGGTTAAAATTAAGGTTAAGATTCTATAACAAAGCTTGAGGTTGAAATTATAGTTGGGATTAAAATAGAGAAGGTTAAGGTTCAGTCAAAGTTTGGATTACAGTTTAATCAATATTATAGTTAGGGTTCAATTAGTAATGATTAGTGTTCAATTAGAGTTAAGATTAAATTAAGGTTTAAAATTTGTTGTTAACTCCAATTAGGGTTATGGTTTAATCAAGGTTTAAGAAGGATTAAGGTTATAGTTCAAATAGGGTTAGTATCCAACTAGAGTTGGAATTAACTTTCAATTAGTGTTACCTATAATTTAATTAAGATGAAGGTTAGAGTTCATTACAATAAGTGTTCACTTAGTAGTTAGAGCTAAATTTTAAAGAGCTTTTAATTAGAGGTAGGGTTAAAATTTTATGATAAAGTTTGTAGTCAACATTAAAATTCTTAGAATTTAATTAAGGTAAAAGCTAGGGTTAAAATTCGAATAAGGTAAAGGTTAGAATTAGTATGAGATGGTTTTCAATTAGGATTATGTCCACGTGTTATAATGATGGGCAAATCAAGCCCTAGTCATAACCCTAAAACTAGGACAACTCTAACTCTAACTCTAACTATAATCTAACCATTTAAACCTATATAAAATTAAAACACAAACACTAATATTAAAACTACACTCATTCTAATTAATTATGATTAAGGATTCAGTTAAAGTTATAATTTGATTGAGGTTAAGATGCGATTAGGGTTGAATATAATTAGGCTCAAGTGTGGGTTTAACTATGGGTATGATTTAATTAAGGTTGAGGTAAAAGATACGGTTAGGATTGAATTAAGATTATTTTTCACATGCAAGTTAAAATCAAGGTTAGGATTCTATAATAAAGCTTGAGGTTGAAATTATAATTGGGATTAAAATTAAGGTAAAAGCCAGGTTTAAGATCCCAATAAGGTAAAGATTAGAATTAGTATGAGATATATTTCAATTAGGATTGGTATGAGATAGACTTCAATTAAGGTTAAGGTTCCATTAGGGCTAATATTTAATTATGAAGCAGGTTTAATTAGGGTTAAAGTTAAGGTTTAATTATAATTAAGGTTTGAGATTAATAAGAGTTGAGGTTATGATTAAAGTTGGAATATAATTAGGGTTAGTGTATGGAA
This sequence comes from Thuja plicata, assembly GCA_018584345.1. Lineage (NCBI taxonomy): Eukaryota > Viridiplantae > Streptophyta > Pinopsida > Cupressales > Cupressaceae > Thuja > Thuja plicata. The sequence continues at coordinate 1,898,696 of MU226236.1, forward strand.
TTGGATTCAATGGCAGCTAAGATTAGAGTTAGATTAGAACTGTAATTAATATTAAGGTTAAATTATAGTTATCATTATGACTGGGGTTAAAGTTAGAGTTAAATTTAGAAATAATGTTATAATAATAAAGATTAGACTTTTATAATGTATATTAATTAAATAGGCCCACTACCTAATGATATTTGTGCGAGTTACCCTATTTTGTTCAAAATGGTATTGTTTATGATGATAGTCTTATCATGGACCGTCTTATAAGGAATTCTTGATAAATATAACCAGTTCTGTCATAAAGGAGCATTCACTAATTATCCAATATAGATCAAATTTGCTAAATAATATGAAGCCAGACCAAAAAAGTCTAAGAGAGAACAAGAAACGGTATAAATTTGCAGGTGGAAAATACTTACAAAAAAGGTTTGACGATGGAAGAAAATTTTCTAGATTTATTAGAAACCTCCAAGTAGGTTTGTGTAAATAAGTGGAAAAATAGAGCATCATTCAAGTCAACACCTGAAGTAGTGCAAAGGTACAACAAGATCGAACATAGGTAATAGGAGTGAGTTGGGAAACCTGGCTTTGCATGGCACTTCTGCGTATGTACAATTGTACTCAAGTCTCAAATCTTGACTTGGAAATTGTAATCCAAACAAGTTCCATACTACATCACGCTGGTGGATTGTAGACTGCATTTCTCAATTACACCTGTACACCAACGTAAGGCCCCAAAATCTAGCCTTCAGTATGGTAAACTACCGAGGCAAGAAGTCCAAGTTCATATTGCATTTGAACTGTAAATTTGTCAGCAAGGATCTACATACCCAAAAAAAAATTATTCACAACGCTCAAGTACAAGAAATTCTTGGAGAAGCAGGTTTATAAAGCATCATGAAATCTGCACATTTCTCGTTGGTAACCCGAAAGTCCACTTGTTCAATTAATACAGCACTAGTCTTCAATTTCACTTTCCAAGCTCAGATCTTCCCCTTGGGGGATATGGTTTAATCTTTTTGGTCGGGATTAGGTCTATCTTTAGACATTTTAAAATTTGTGAAAATCTAACCCCCGTTAGAAAATGTTATACCATGCACCAGTTTTGGATGCTCTGTAATTATGTCCTTTGGTTTCTTAATATATTTGTTGTTTATCAAACCAAAAGAAAGTCTCGTTGCTGCTGACAATTAACCTGGTATTCGGTCTATAATCTCTATTCTTACAGTTGAGTCTCCAAATCTTTTTGTTTACAATTTGGCCCTTGGCTGAAAGGAATACTTATTGTTTCTTTGGCAATGTGGGTTTATAAATGCTTTCAAATGGAAACTTCTCGTAATTTTTATGCTTAGTTCAATGTAGCTGATTGACTTTTACACAAATTTTGATTTGATATCTAAAAAGCAATGTTTCTCGTCTATAAAGAAAATAGAAAATAACTAGGCAGATAATCAATTTGTGGGTTTTGGGTGTGCCCCAAACATATGATAAAAATGTCAGTCGCCAATAAAAATGAAATATAAAGACAATTAGCTGCATTCAAAACAAGGCCTCCTTTAGAATGCGCCACAGATAAATTTTAGCCTGCTTGAGTTTCAATGCACTGCAATTCAATATTTGTAGCTTGTAATTCTCTACACAAATAAATATACAGTGAATTGGCTTCACACCTTTGCTTCCAGGCAGACAAAGTAGCATCATTGGCACTAATTTTTGCACTGTTAAATATTAAAATAATGGTTCCATGGCCTATTACCACTGACTAAAGACGTCACCAGATTGCAAGTGAGATTCAGAGATACAGTTGTCATAATCATTCTCCCTCTTTCTTTACATTACAAATTCAATCTTATCTACCCCCATATCATATCCTTAAGCTCAAAGAAACAATATGTATTCAATCTCAAGATCCATAAAATGTATCTGTATCTTTTTATAAGAACCAAATCACCCCTATTTTTCTGTGTTCCCCAAGACTCAAACCATCCATATAAAATAGACAAAACACTAAACAATGCATTTCTTGGATTAAATAGCATACAGAAACGCATTTATTGCATTCATCAATTCCAGCAATCACCTTCAGTCGGGATTTCAAATCTTCAGAGGGAAAATTGAGAAAAGCAGCAACATCTATGCTAAAATCAGCTGAGCGAACAAAATTATTCTCCTGTTCATTCTACAGCATAACCTGGCAAATTCTGCAACCAGACTAATTGAAGACAAACATATTACTTACTAAGCCTAAACCACAAACCAGTTGCATGACATTTCGACAATACGGACACATTAGGCAGATACCCCAGCTGCACTGCCATCTCCAAGCTAGTTTATAAGATGTGCCTGCCTCTGATGTCTTTTACAAAACAAATATATAGATGTGATATTCTTGAAATGATTCTCATGCAAAGTTCGATAGGCATTTCTTGCAGCCATTACAGGCTTCAACTGGCCACTCTTCCACTAAACCTTCTTTCCTGCTGATTTGAACTGCCAGACTGGCAGTTATGCATGTCAATCTAAATCACGCTCAGTTTTTGCTTACCCAGGCTTGTGCTGCCACTATAGAATGCCTCTCCACGTAATAACAAGAAACTGGAGCACATTTCATATAGGATTACATGAATTGAAAATATCAATCTATCAAATAAACAAAAAAATAAATCTTACATCATCGAAATATTTCTAAACCTACCATTGAAGAGATATTAGAGACATTGTTAGCATTACCTAAATAAAAAATATTCATATTTACAATCATAAGATGAGAGATATTGTTACACTGTCCGAATCACTTGCTAGAAATAGCATAGTTATAGGAAGAATCGGACCCATATTTCATTGCAGTGTAAAGTTTTCATCCTAATTTTTGACCCAAGCGAGTTTTTTTCAAGATACCAAACTAATTGCATGCATTGAAACATGTAATCTACCAAAATGGTACAATTAAGAACATGTGAAATCAAGATTGAATATAATTATTAAAAAAATTACCCAACTTTTTACAATTTGTATGGTTTTAACTTTTTATTTTAATGAACCCACCTAACATGACTTCTGACGCAGTGCATTAGAGGAACTGAGTCAAAAGCACCAAATCTTGTTCCAATGGAGTTCTTAATTTGCTGTGTTAAGAGGAATTGTACTTGCTAAAGTTGAGTCAGGACACCCAAAGTTGCATGAAAAATGATAAAATAGAATTATTGTGATGTATAAGTTTACAGTGTTAGAGGGAATTATACCGACTAAACTTGAGTCAGCAGCCTCAAAGTTGCATGAAAATGGTAACAAAAGAATTATTCTGATGTCGAAGAGAATCAAGTGACAATAAATTTGTCATGGGCAAAATGTGTTCCAAACTTGTATGAAGTCAAGTTCAGGGGCAAGCAGAATTCAGCTAGATATTTCCATAATATCATTTTCAAAGATTTGCTTATAGAATTAATTTTTTTTAATAATAAATATATCTACCAATAGAAGATAGAAAAAGTAATACAAAGAACTAAGAGATATATGCTAAAAACGTAAAGATACAAACTGGATAGTTACATGAGATGTTAATGCAATCATCAATATAAGAGAAGAGAGGAGGAAGTAGCTCTCTGTGATTGCAATGATGAGTTTCAATACCTTCTGTAACAAATTTAAGTCTTTAGGATTTAGAATGGTTGTTATTGAGTGGATGTATTAAAAAATTCTCATGAACCAAAATTTCAACCGTTGGTCAATATCTGCAATCATTCAAAACGATGAAATTCCAATAGGTATACCTTTAAAAAATTTAGATGATGTGAATTCTGGAACAAGATTTAGCAGATAAGCTAAAAAAATTGTAAAGTAAATATAAGGAGATCAAATCCGTATAAACTGACACAGAAGCTAAAATATATGGAAAAGGTTAGATGATAAACCAAGAGTTGAATAAAGAAATAAAAGTGGTTGAGAGAGACATAAGGGAGGAAGGGATGAACTAGGCAATCCAGCAAACAAATTTTACAGTACGAAAATACTAAATATATTAATTAAATTTTACATGGTAATTCAAATGGATGCCATTCCAAAAGTTAAAACAAAGTTTATTGTTAAATTATAATAAACTACTCCCAAATATTTAAAGATAGATACTGAAAAAGTTCGCACACGTCAAATCTAAGATAAACCCCTTTTACAGCATGTGCATATACCACTAGAGAATGGCTAAGACATTTAGCACCGTGTGCGTGAATTACTTTTCTTTTCAGCCAGTAAACAATATGTCATGCATAGACATCTTTCTAGGTACAGAAATTCCTCTAAATGACATTTGCTGGGAACTTGATGTTCTGCCAACCAAAGAAGACCTTGAACTATCAGGCACTGAAGCCTCTTTGGAGTGAACTGAAGTATCCCAGTGGAACTTGAGTGCATGCTTCAGACGAAACTCTAGCCATTGCATCCACGCTAATCTTTTCATTGCATATATTTGCCAGAGCACGCATGTGCTTCATTCCATATTGGGATAGGGACCCACAGTGTGATTCAAAAGTTCGCACCTGTCACAAGTCAATGTTACGAGCTGTATTGCTGATGGAAAAAATGTCTTGTCCAAAGCTTTATCTAATTGTTCTTCCTTCAATAATATTATAATATAAATATCTACGGTATCTTCTACAATTCCAAAGTCCAGACTATCAGATGCTTAAAAATGGGAGGACAAGAATTCAGCTGTGAGGTTACCATTGTCTTAAGACAGTCCCAGTCATCTACCAGAGGCTCTCCTGGCGTTCTGACAAAATTCAAAACTGTGGGACCCCTTTCTAATCCAAACAAAAGATTTCCAACAAGCTTCACACTCTTGTCAAGATGCATACGATGAGACATGAATTCTACAATTTTTTCCTGTGCATTCAGCTTCTCTGGAGAGCCCTCCTTGGACTTTTTATACTGCAAATAACCAAATAAAGCAAATAGGCTCAAGCTTAACATTATTTTTATAAGAAAATAAATGATAACTTTGATCATAATCAACACTTGTTTCTAGAAAGCTTAATTTTGACAAATGCTAGATCATACTGAAATGGTGATAAGTCTAGTAAATGTCTGTGTTAGTAGGCGATGAAAATAATGCACAATTACCACAGGCAGGGACTGGAATTGGTTCAGGAGACTGGTCTTCGAGATGACACATAAAAACTATTAAATATTAAGTTTAGAAAAAAAACACACAATGGCTGTACAACTTCAAAAAATTAAAATGCTTAAAAAGTTAAAAACCAACATTTTAAAGTATTATGAAAAATTGTCAACAAAAGTAAATATTAGTTATATTGATATTTGATAATCACCATCATGGCATTATAAGTTAAATTGTAAACCATAATCACCAAGAGACTGCCAATAGGGAACTGGGATTATTTAAAATCATGGTATGGGGTACTCAAAGATGTCAATATTTTCAATCAGTTGACAAAACTTCAGCACTAGAGATCATAATCCCTTTTACTGTTTCTCTTCTCACTAGTACTTTGTTGGGCTTTGATTTTAAAAAAAGTACTGCTAGCTAAAAACTTGTATTTTTACGAACAAAATCTTACAATTCCTGATGTATTTCTTCAATTCTTTTAGCTCTTGTCAACCAAATATCACAATTTGGGAAAAATAACTGATATTATTCATATCATACATATGAGACATCTATAGGAAGTTTCCCAGTTCTCAAAGAAACTTCTGAAGCATATAGAGACGCAGAAATTTCATCTAAAATTCCAAGACTTTTGGAGATGTCCCCATGTATCTCTGAGACGAGATGCATTTCAAATAGAGGAGATGAGTACACCTCTTTGGGTAACTACAAAATTCTTTAACAAAAACATCTTACACAATCGAATCCAGAAGCACAAAATAGATAACTACAAAATTATTTTAAAAAAGAGAGAGAATTATACCATACCCTTTCAAGATTATAAAATGAGAAAAACATCAGTCAAAACATCAAAACAATGTTTATTTGTTCATGTCATTAAAACTTTCACAAGAACACATATTTGACCTACAAACCTTTTGCCAGAAGTAAAGAATATCTGCATCTCGTTGATTTATGGCTCTTGCCTCCATATCTTCAAATAGCGGTAAGCTGTTCTCAGGGGCCAAATTAGCATTAGCATTTGCAGGCTCAAATCCCATATACAGATATAATTGCTCTTTGCTAATGCTGATATCACCATATTGCATAACATGTGAGCCAGACTCATATGTGTTATGGTTAGAGGTTCTGCGCTTAACCTGTAAAACATGACATTAATATACCAAAGCTGGAAAATAATAACATAGAGATTCAGATCTCTCAAATCCAAAACAATAAGATAAAAACACAATTGTTCTGCAGTTCTACTTCTCATCATCCACATAACAAAGTCAGATCTGACCTATTAGCAGCAAAACAACTAAATAATAAATCGCACAATTGATGAACCTTTGCAGCATGCACAACTTTAAAATTTTAATTAACTAACAGTTTAGCCTTTGTAAACGAATGGTTGAAAAGAAACCCTAATGACATTAATATATTATTTATTAGCTAATCTACAAAGTCAGAAGAAAAGCTAAAATGTAAGGATGCACTAGCCATGTTCACTCCACTTTACCATAACTTATAGAAACCTAAAATATCCCTCACAAAAGAGATCAATTCAATACCAATCATCAGGTATTAGTTACTACAGTTATGAAAATAATAGCAGACTGACAATTGCCAAAGAATAAACAAGAAACAAAAAAATCATTCAGTAAGCATATGATTTGAATAATTATTCAGTATTGTAGAACTTTACCAATATAACTTATACATGAACAAAAGAATATTTTGTTATACTATAAAGAAAATAGATAGGTTAGATATTGAACCATGTTATACCATATTGCATAACATGTGAGCCAGACACGCGTGTTATGGTTAGAGGTTCTGCATTTAACTTGTAAAACATCTGACACATTAATATACCAAAGCTGGAAAATAATAACGTAGAGATTCAGATCTCTCAAATCCAAAACAAAAAGATAAAAACACAATTGTTCTGTAGTTCTACTTCTCGTCATCCAACATAACAAAGTCAGATCTGACCTATTAGCAGCAAAACAACTAAATTATAAGTCTGCCAATTGATGAAACTTTGCAGCACACACAACTTAAAATAAGCTAACGGTTAGGCCTTTGTAAACTAATGGTTGAAAAGAAACGCTAACGACATTAATAAATTATTTATTAGCTAATCTACACAGTCGGAAGAAAAGCTAAAATGTAAAGATGCACTAGCCATGTTCACTCCATTTTACCATAAGTAATAGATACCTAAGATATCCCTCACAAAAGAGATCAATTCAATACCAATCAAAACAAGTAATAGTTACTACAGTTATGAAAAAAATAGCGGACTGACAATTGCCACAGAATAAACAAGAAACAAAAAAATCATTCAGTGAGCATACAATGTGAATTAATATTTACTATTGTAGAAATTTACCAATATAACTTGTACGTGAACAATAAAATATTTGGTTATACTATAAAGAAAATAAATAAGTTAGATATTGACTACAGAATGAAATGAGAACTTCTTGGGCTCGAGACCTTTTAACAGTTTTCCAATGTAAGAGTTTCCCACTCTGGAAGGGTGTTGCAGAAAATTATCTAATTAACTGGGACATGGATATCATATATAAAAACTAAGCAGAGATCTTTATGGATCTAAACTACTTTTACCGGAACAGACTGAATATTTTTCTATTTTCGTTATTGTTCAAGGATTATTAATTTATTACTAAATTTTCTGACTGATTTGATCCCTGTGTCTTCATTTTAGTCATTTATAATTTTTTATATCATGACTACTAACATTCTATAATTATAACATTCTGCTTTCTTTTACTTAAGATCAACACTAATATTAGCACATCTTATTGCAGTATAGCCAGGCCAGACCCATTTTCAATACTCAAGAACCTCATAATGCACCCATTTTCAGTACTAAAGGGTCTCACTAATATTTCACTACTTAAAAACCTCCAGGACATCCTCTGAGTTATAAGCAAGCCATATTTTTGTACGGTGATTTGAACATAAGCCACTCTTCTTACAAATATACCATTATAATTTTACTACTACACCATAATTCATTTTATTTTACTAATGTCATGGTTTCTCTTTATTTTCAAAAGTTCTGAAATTACTATAGTATTGTTTATTTTTGTTTGTTAGATTAATAGCTGTGTATGGGGCAGCTCCCTTTGAATTAAATCAGAACAGGAAAATTTATATAGTATTGTTTTTTGTTTTACTTTTTTACAGTTAATGGGAAAATAATTTGTATTTTAATCTTATAGAGCTCTATATAAAATATATATATTGAGTCATCAAAACAATTTTACGGAGAAACAAATTGCACAACATTCAAATGTGATGAAAGGGAAAACAATTTCCAGAGTCTGATATTCAGAGTGCCTAGGTTTTGTTCATGAAAAAAAATTGAATTTAAAACATGATAACTCAACAATAGCAAACAAGGACCACAACAGAAAAGGTGTTATTTTAAAATCAAAATACAAGGCTACTTCATTTTGTTCTAGAATTTTTCTTTTTCGTAGGTCATTTGCGGCATGCAGGAAGAGCTCGTGCAGCTGCAGCAGGATTTGAGAAAGGAATTGATCGTGATTTTGAACCTGTTCTTTCCATGACCCCTCTTAATTAAACCAGAGATAAAATCAAAGTACAAGGCTACTCAAAGATAGCTATGTTTTTAATCAATTGATAAACTATGAACATACACATCTTGAGCCTCATTGTTGTATATATTTGTACTAGTACACCTTTGGGTTTTGATGAGAAAATTTTCTGCTAAAATAATCTCTTAAATTTTATCCAAAAAGTAGAAAATTACAAGTCTACCAGTGTATTCCATTAGTTCCTTTAGCTCTTTTAAACTAGATATCACAACTTGAGGAAATACCAGTGTATTTAATATAGTATATCTAAGGAATGTCTGAAGGAAGTTCCCCAATTTTTAAGGGATGCTTTCAAGATATGTATAGAGATGCACAAAAACATCATCTTAAGTTAACTGATGTTTACAACATCACCATATCTCAAAAAGCACCTAGAGCTTTCAGTCTCAAGTTATTTTGTTTACTTCCCAGGAGGTCACCCATCCCAATACTACTCCAGCTCAAGCACGCTTAACTATAGAGTTTCCTCCAAGGCTAAACCCACTCTGCTTGCAACCCCATTTGCTAAGATTTATCTAACTAGTATAAAATCTATGTAAAATAAATAAAAGTATAAATCAATATAAATATTTAGCTATATTACAAATAAATTATTACAAATAAATCTTATTTGTAATATATAAAATATCAATCATCATACTTGTTTATTATATAATATAGATATATATTCAATATATTATCTAGCTATTTATTCAACCATATAGTTATTGTTACTTGTAAGCGCATTATACCTATTTTATTTACTAAAGTATATATATAGTTATTTCATTAAAATTATTTCATTCACCATAGCTAGATGAAAATCATCACACAAATACATTAGTTTTATAGAGTTTTAACTTTTCTTTGTTGGTCGTAAATTTTATTTGTTTTGTAATTTTATTTATTTTGTATTGTTGGTCATTAATAGTTTTCTTTAACATGTCCATGCCATTACACTCCACCTCTTGCTGCCACTCCTGTAACGCCTCTCAACATAACCAGACAGAATAAAAGTCAATAAGTAACTTTGGACCAGATACCTCACACTTTAATGCCACTAAAACTATCAAGGATCAAGGGGGAGACAAAGATCACGTAACTCCCAAAGCCTTATTGATAAATGTAGCTAAGTGCAAAATAGCCATCAATGTGAGCTATACGCCAATCACAATAAATTACTTTATACTAAATTGGCCATATTCTAGCATATCACATCACTCTACCCTCTTCTCTCTAATCTCTACAATACCATGGCAAGGTATTGCACAAGGGACTTCATGGAACAGTTGCTTTGACAATCAATTAACTCAGTAGTCATGTACAAGTGCAAAAGTCATTTAAAATTCAAATATGCATTCAAATAGAGTGCCCAATCCCACTGATTAGGACATTTCAATCATCAGTTGTGGTGTTCGGGTCTACAACATTCATTAGTAACACACAAAACAATTCTTTCTCAAGTTAATAACCCAAAATGCGAAGACAACAACAAGAGTAACAGACAGTAGGAAATAGCATTCACAATTCTCTTACAAGACCATCTATTCCGAAAGCAATTTCATTATTTGGCATTAATCGATACATTTAGAAAAAAGCTTATCTAGGTTCCCAATTTGTATGCAACAAGACTATAGTGACCTCAAAATTGAGAATTCAAGATACCCTTGGGAAACCACCAATTACATACATGCTGTCCAGCACTATTGGCAATCAGAAAAGATTTCCAACATAGATTATTGATCTTTCTTCTTTCAAGTTGTGTAAGTCTTGTGGATCACCAATTCGAGTTGGGCATCTACTTGCATAAGATGATTTTTTCCCTATGAATCACATCTCACAAATTGGGATCTACTTAACTCGTTGCATCTTCAGCTCAGGCAAGTCCTTAATAAGTCTGCATTTTTTTGACATTTTTATGGGAGGGATAAAGTGCATCAAGGGCTCGAAAGTATTGAAAGCTCTTAAAAGAACCAAGAGCAAGGGGTGTCATCAAGAAATATCAATTGATATATTTGATGTTGAATGGCCCTAGTAAGGGAAAAATCACACAATTGTCGAAAATTACATAATCATTCACAATGAGCCCACACTAGCCCCCAATATGTATTCTCTAATAGACTAGTCCTTTTCCTTTTCCCCCATAGTGTCTATCTCAAAGATGGAAATGCTTGTCATGGACAAGTATATTTGAGCACAACACGTGATACCTATAACTTACAAAACTAGAAGCATAATCCATCTGTATCTTGTAGTACCTCCAAAACGACGTGTCATTATGACTAACATAATGGTCAAATGAATGCACCTCAAGTTCATCCCACTTTTTTATCCCAGCAAACATCAATTTAAAGGTTCAAATGATCTCATCCATATTTCATTAGTTTTAGTCTTTAGATGATCTCTTCCATACTAATAGTAATTATTGACAATCTCATCCATGTTCATGGCGCTATAAAAGATGTATGGTTTGTAGTTTAAAATCCCAGCAAGTACTATGAAAATTTTCTCCAAGGAATAATTGCAACAATAACTTCACTGGTTTTCACAAAACCTTCGAGCAATGTTTTGGCAGAAAAGGACCGATATCATAAAACTCACAAGAAAAAATCATGCCGAAACTCATTAAAAGTTTTATTTTGAAAAAGAGGTCACAAATTTATTTTCACATTTTTTCAGACAACAGATTGAGACGAGCAAGCAAATCACAAAATCCTGATTGGCAATGGCAAGGGCACAGTAAAGGAGGTCATCCTATGCCAAGCTGAGTATGTGTTTTACCAGGCCAACAATATAAGACCCTGAGGTCCTGGGTGCATCACTCATTTTTCTTATGCATACATTGCTCACCAATAACAAACTTATATATACTCTTACCTATTAATACATCCTGCAGCTTACTAACAGAAACTGCCAGCTCAATTTTCATGGTAGATTGAAACATTTGCTAACAGCATTTACAAATACCTTGATCAGTATTCAGATTGTCTGGTAAAACATTATGAAATTTAACAAATAAAGGAATAGAAAGCCTTTATATGTATACTTACAAGGTTATACTGATGCCTTAAGGTTTCCTTCTTTAAGTTGTTCATTTCACTGGCAATGCAATGAAGAAGTATTAAGAAATCATTTTCAATAGTTGGCACTGGAAGTGATTAGTTAGTTGCTGATGTAGATCAAATTTAATAATGAACAAATAGGTAAAGTCAAACCTGTCTTCCATCCAGGCAACACTATAAAGATCTCCGAGACAGGTATCATATTCTGAAGGTGGAGCGGGCTCCATTCCAGGACAGTATGTTCCCCAGCTATTCTCATCAGCACCTGCTGCTGTTGTAGCATATATATTCAGGTCTTTTGGTAGAAGACCTTCAAAAATGCTTCCACTTTCACATGCTTCAATATAGATCACCTATTAATGCAAAGAAAAATATTGATGATCCACTAAATATAATTCATTACAAATTTGATAGTGCCAGATGTGTCAATAACATGCTAGCTTGTAAGACTAGAGAAAATGAAAACAATTGCTAGCCTACAAATCAAATTTCATTCATTAATATTAGATGTCAATCTTTGCATCAAGATTGGAGAGATCTTTGAATCCAAACAAAGAATGAAGAGTTGTTTAGCAACTAAAAGGAAGCAACAGTACTAACACTTTATTGCACTTACCATTTCTTTATAGGTACCAGCATCATGTTTCTCTTTCAGGACTTGAACAAAATCACGCGCATAAAGATAAGGAGGAATGGGCATTCCTACAACCAATTTTATTAACCATATCAATAAGACACGTGTGCATGTATCATCCAAGTATGTATAAAGAGAAGAATTCCTAAGAGAGAAAAGCACAGCAGAATGCAACACTTCTGGGATAAATAACCTCTTTACAAAAACCCTGTTTACAATAATCCAAAATATGAATCTGTAGTAAGAAGAGTCATAGATAACTATACTAAAAGTCTAAATAATTTGAGATGAGTTACCAAAAAGGATATAGTTTAAAACACTCATCAATATAGTTCATCCACTACAACACCAATAAGTTTGGTTATATATTTCACCTTAATGACATCTGCCAGCATCACAGCAAAATCTTACTCCACACAAATCAAAACTAATCAGATTACAGTAATGGTGAATATCCTCAGTGGATCATATTAAGGATTAATACTCATATTGAACTGCTGTATAAATACGTTAAAAAAATTACATTAATCCAACTCTGTCCACAATAGTAATTAGCATTGCTATTAGTCACAACTCTTAAGGGAAACCATCAACATCAAAAACAAATCAATCTGCATATTTCATAAAGTTGCAACACTTACCAAGAACTCCAGCCCCTCCATGATCAGAGTAGTAAATGAAAATATGATCATTGGGACCACTATCGACAACCTTTCCACTTCCACCTTTAACCGAACTTTTATCCCCAAGAAGAGCAGCAAAAAAATTTTGCACGGTGACATTCTCACCTATGTAGTCCTGCAAATCACAAGCAATTCCAACTTCAATTGAAGAAACGACCAATAGTTAATCCATCATAATCTATAAGATCAATTTTCTCACAAAGTCATTAAGTCTCAATTCAACATTCAAAAGTTGTGAACCAATAATAAATAATTCCCCTTTATAAAGATTTGCCCCTCCACTACTCCCTCACTCCAACAAGGCCAATCAGACACATTCACCATAAGTTACTAATTGTACCATGCTCTATGCAATCTCTGTGCACTTTTTAATCCACCGCACATTGGTATTGGTAAAGATTATTTAGATAAGTGTTTATGGAATCATTAAGATGAATAATGTGACTCACCTTTGGCACACCTGCATAGATATCAGATCCCTGCGGATGATTGATGATAGTACCCGGCCTGGGATTTTCTTCATTGGTTGCTATGTCATCATACATAAACACCACAATGTTTTCTTCTTTCAACCCTCCTCTTCTCAGAACTTGATAGGCATGGCATACATCAGCCTGCACAAGCCATTTATGGATTAAACATACCCCAATCAGTAAACATGCTAAACACATACATGAACAGAATGAGTTGAATAAACAATAAAATTTCTTATGGACATAAAAAAAAATCAATAGAAATCACAAAAGAATACAATCAAATAGGTAGGATGATTAAGAGACTTAATTAGTAATTGGGAAAAACTAAATCCAGCATCGGTGGGCATAAAGCAATTGAATTGGATACATCAAAACAGTAATTACGGATTAAGAAAAATAGCAATTCAGCATAGCAAATAAAAACAATTGAAAAGGAAGGAAAAAGAAGAAACCTGCTCATGAATTTGGACATGTGTATTCAACATAAATCAAAATAGGAAATAATTAAATGGGTAGGTTAAAGAAGAAAGACGATTATGGACTTACAAAATCCTAACTCAGAATACTCAAAAGTTTAAAAAGCATTTACATGGGTGGGTTAATGATGAGACTAGATTAAGATATAAATCAACCCTTATTCAACATGACTCAATACTGAAATGAAAAATCAATAAAATGATTAAAGATTAAGAAAAAACAATCAAATAAAGATGAGATTGTAAACATATACAGCAACTAAATGGATATAACAAACAATAAACCTTAATATGAAAATAGAAAAAACCCATTGAACTCAAGCCAAATAGATTAGAATTAAATGCATTGGATAAATAATAGATTGGTTACAAGATAGGGAAAACTAATTCAGCATAGATTGAAATATAAGACATTTAAATGGAAAGATCAAACACACGAGATGATTATGAATTGAGAAAAAACATAATTCAAAATAAATAAATAAAACTAGTTAAACGGAAAGGATAAAGAAAGACCTGATTATCAACTAGGACAAACTCCATTCATCATAAATCAAAATAGGCAACTAATTTATCAGGTTAAGGAAGAAAGAATGATTGTGGATTTAAAGGAAGTCAACTTAATGTAATTAAAAGTTAAAACCATTTACATATGCAGGGATATGAAGGGCCCAGATTAAAATTTAATACATAGCCTATTCACCGTGAATCAACGTAACAGGACAAGAATAAGTTATAGAGTGAGAAAAAATCAAAACAGAATAAACCGAATGTTGACAAGACCTCGTTATGAATCAGAACAAACTGACTTCACCATCAACCAAAATAGGATACATTTCAATGGAGAGATTAAAGAAAGAAATTGGTTACTGATTGAGAAAACCCCAACTCTCCACAATTGAAAAACACAGAAAATTATCGATGGAGCAATTCTAGTGGACCGGATTAAGATCCAAAACAGATTCTACTGACAAAAAATCAAAATAGAAAATAATAATTTAAATATACATAGATTCGAATTATGGATTAACACAAACCCAATTGCGTTAATGACAGAGAGGAGGCAAGGCAGGGGGCGCACGGCTCAAGAACAGGCCTCATTAGGACCGATAAATTAAAGTATACTTGAACCTTAACTATGAATTTTCTCAAAGTTCAGACCTAATTCACAATACACGCTAAGAAAACAAGGGTAGAGATGGTGAAGAAGAAGCCTGATTAAGACTTGAGACAAACCAATTCAAGAACCAGAACAATGAATGAATCGGGCTAGACAGTAGCCGAATCCTAACCGTGAATTATAGTAAAGCCCAGTTCAAATTACACTTTTGAGGCAAAACGGTAGGCATGCATTGAGAACAGGTCTGATTAAAACTTCACACAAACCAAATTAGGTATTAAACAAGATAGAATACACTGAAATAAGTCGGACGGGAATAATACATAGACGCTAATTATCAACTAAGCAAACCCAATTCAAAACGCGCGTAAAAAAATAATGCAACGTCTATAGCTGAACGAAGAAGAAACCTGATGCCTGTAATTCCAATACCCAGAAGAGCCAGCCACCAGAACAGCCCACTTTGTGCCTATTTCATCATCTTCATCGCCCTTAATAGCTTCCGCGGGCAATTTTATTATTGAATTCCAATCATTTCTGCCACCCTCTGCAATTCCTATGTTCAAGACCAGCAATAATACGAAAAAAAGTAGACATAGGCCAAATCCCTTGAAGGATCCCATTACAGTTCAATAGCTAGCATATGTTGCGGAAACTATCCAGTTAATCTCAAGCGAATTTGGCACGCTCCAGTTCACTCCCAGCAATGAAACAGGGGCAATCAAAGCGAAAATTAGAGATTTTGTTGCTTCCTGGCGAAGAAATTCAACTCTACCGCATTTGATGTTTTATAGCTGCTTTTTATTTGTCCGAATTTAATTGGGAAAGCCCTGAAAAATACGAAACTATTTGTATATTGAACAAATAAAAATTACGACTTAAATCTACTTTCAAAGAGTTAGTTGGATTGAAAAGCTGTTACGATGCCTAATTCAAGGAACTTGTGGATTCCGTAGCGATTGGTTCATGGATGAAAAGTACTTATTTACTACTTTTCCTAAAGGAGATCAAATAACGGACCAGCAAGGCGGAGATTGATTCGTGAGAGCTTGAGTAGGGGAGAGGAAACCTGCACGGGATTCAATAGGTGAGATGTTTCGAGTTTACGTTCAATCGCATTTTAGTGTGCAATGGGAACACCGTAGAGTTATGGAAAGGTCATTTAAGTATTTGTCTATTTGTTTTTCACTCATTCTCATCCTCTATAGATCTCCTTATTTTTGTACCAATATATCTAACCATCTATATATATTTTTAACTCTTTCTCTCTATCTCTCCCTTTCTACGTGTCCCTATGTAACTTCCTAGATCTCTTTCTATCTTTACCTCTTGATCTATCTCTAATTTTCTATCTATTTTTCCCCATTCTCCCACTTTATATTCATCTATATCTATATCCAACTATATTTCTCCATCACCCCCTTCCTATACCTTTTAATCTTTAGATCTCTATATTTCTTCTCTTATCTCTCCCTCTATTTGTATCTCTATTGTGTCGTCTCTCTATCACTCTCTATGCCTATATATCTCCCCCTTTTTACCTCTCTCTATTACTTTCTACTTATATATTTATCGTTATATTTCTCCCTCTCTCATTCTCTTTATATATATATATATATATATATCTTCCATCTGCACTGTCCCCCCTCTCTCTCTCTCTCCTCTCCATGTCCCTCTTCCTCTCAAACTCCATCTCTACACCTCTCTCTATATCCTTACACTATATATTGATCTTCTTCTGCACCCCTCCCTCTTTCTATCCCTATCTCTCCCTCTTCACACACACACACACCCTATCTCTCCCCTCAACACACACACACACACATAGATTTGAGGAAAAATATTGAAGGTGCGCTGGTTGAATGAGATTTCTTATATTAGCAAATCCATTTTTGAAGAAGTTGAACCTATTTTTACATGTTTCAAAATTGAATGTTTTATGTCAACCTTGTTAACTTGAAAATGAAATTAATTTAAAATGTTATTTTTCTTTTTGACCATTGTGTGAAGTAATTTTACATATTTTGACTCCTATTTTAAATTTACCATATTCCATGAATAAACATAGTTACTCAAGTACATAAAATAAAAGCAATGATAGATGTTTGTTATTGATCACATAGTTTCATAGAAGTGACTTAGGAAATTAAGACAACATCAAAATTGTTTTGCATATACCTGAGTGTAAGAAGAAGATGGCGGCTCTGAGTTGGCAATTTGTCATTTTCCTGAGATCTGAATGGTGACTCTGCCCCATTGATGAAAATGGCACACCCTCGGGAACAGGGGAAGCGGGTTCCCACTGAGAGCTAGTTTTTAGTGTGTGTAGAGTGTGAAGAGTGAAGCTGGGACGATAATAAATACTTGGACAATGGCATATGCTCATGTAGCCCAAAAACATGGGATTTGAGATGCCTATACATTGCCATGGCACATGGATGTCTTAGTTTCTTTAGTATTTAATAATCTTATAAATTATTTTTTAATAAATAAGAAAAAAAAATTCTATAAATTTGAAGACGATTTTGTATGTGAAATGTAACATTATTTTTTTGTTGAAATTGTTGGATTTAAATAAATCAATTTATTTTTAGCTTAAATTTGACGATTGACTTTATTTATTTTCATAAATTATTAATTCAAAATTATTTGATTAAAGATAGCTTATTTTAATTTGACTTTTATTTTCGAATGTTCTATGATGTCTGATGCTAGAGTGTTTTATAAATTAAACTCTATTCTTTCATACACATTTTATCAAAGAAAGTATAAAGAGAATAAACACTTTCAAAGAATTAACTGTTACTATAAAATCATATTATCACAGTTCTTCCTTTCTCAAATGAGTTTGAAATAATAATATGAAAAATATTTTAAAAATAAAATAATTTTTGTGTGTAAATAATGCACGTACATTAAATGTTTATCATATTATATTTTATAAGAAAACTAAAGAACAAATAATCTATAATTATGTAATTAATATTTTCCTTTAAATCTTAAAATACAAAAATAAAATTATAATATTATAATATCTAAACACACTATTATTATCACAATATAAATTAAAATATATATATTTATAAAAATTTAAGCTAATTGAAATGATATAAATACTAAAAATAGTATTTATAATTTTAAGTAAATTTGTAGTATTATATTTTACTAATATGAAAAAGAAATCATCCTAAAATATATCATTTGTTAAAGGAAAACAAAGTTTTATAAAATGAAAAAATTTAATAAGGAGAAATAGATTTTTTTTAAAAGGAAACTTATGTTAATCTTTAAGAGATCATAATGTTAGATTAAGAATTTCCAAAAAAAAACATTCTCATGTAGGGGGTAAATATACAATATATTAGTAAAACCGTTTCCTACCCATAACTATTGGGTTGGAGTGAATTTGGCACTCATCTACTAGCATATCTATATATCTTTGTCTCTTTCAGCTGATGAAGTTATTAAATGAGCAACAGTTGGAAAGTTAACTTGAACAATTATATGATTAAAGGTCAAGGTTTAAATTTATTCTTCTCTCGTTTAGACACGACAAGGCCCTGACAAATTTTGGTGGTTTCGACGGCCATGTTGCGAGTTTGTTATTGCCGATGTGGATTTATGTTTAATGTTTTTTTGGTTTTCCAGGATTTTAAGGCGAATGCCTCATTTCAAGCTTTTAAAAAATTTATTAACCTTTTCATGTAATGATGGCACATATTTCTCTGGAAATTATTAAATCATCCATGCATCATAATTTGGAGACACCTAGCATTCTAATTTGGGTAGATGTCATTAACAGTTGGGATAATTTGTCCTTAAACTGGAACAAAGTTTGTGCAACGTCCCTTTGTGAGCAAAGATGCAGTGGGTGAAGAATGCAACAACAACAATGAAAGAGAAGATGAGCAATGCAGCCAGCTCTGCAAAGGAGGGCATGAAAAAGACCAAGTCTTCTGCCCAAGAAAAGGTTATAATGGGTACTTTTGTTTCAAGAAAGTGTTTTTTGTGGCAAAGGTTTTTAGTTTTTGTTTGGTTAATGTTGGTTATGCATTGCAGATTGAGAAGGCTTTAGCATTGGCCACCAATCGAGTTCCTGCAGGGACATAAAACCCTCTAACATTACACGCCTCTGCAACCTTCATGGGGAATTAGAAGGGGTCTTCTGGATAATGCCTTAGAGTTTCCTTCACACCGGCTTGCAAATAAAAACTTGACTTCAATATGCTTTGGTGAAGTTCATACCATGTTGAGAGTGCCCACATGGCATAGGCAAGTACAAATACTCAAGGGAGGCAAGATTAGCTTCATGCGGCTTCCAACTGCATTTATTTGAAGGTTTTTACGACTTTATCAATAATTCTATTTTGTGGATATCCTACAATAATCACATTTTCTTCCATGGGATGCCCTCTCTTGGCAACATTTTGTCACGCAGCTCGCAACTACTATCTTTTATTTCACATTTAGCATAGGCAAAGAGGTTGGCAAAGATAGTAGAATGTGGCTTCGCACCCACAAATTACATTTGCTTGGATTTTCTTAAGTCTTTTTACCAAATTCATTTCTTTGAATCTTACAATCATCCCATGCCATGAGATGCAAATCTCTTTGAGACCCTTTGTAAAACAATTTGGGTGTTTTGTTTATAACACATATTTCACATGCATGTCTGATTGGTGCATTAAATGGATGTTCAAACCATTTTCTAAATCTCCCATTTTTGCATGGGTATTGAGGATGTTGCAAAGATTGTGGAACTTGACTTTTCACCTGCCCCTTGCATTGTCTTGAAAGGTTTTAAAGCTGGTCACCAATTTCACTTTTGGAAAAGTCTAGAAACTATCACATTTGATGAGTTGATGTATTTTTAATGTATTATATCCAACTGTTAATGTGTACTGCGCGGGGTACCACCTTTTGCATGCATTTCTACGATTCCAATGCATTCCAAGTGATAATATCTAATAAAAATCTGAGTTGATTTTGCTCTGATGGACGTTCATACCTCCACCGTTTCCATCATTGGCCCTGGAACTCTATGATCGGAGGTAATGCAACCCATTCAAATCAATGCCCATAAGGTATTTGAGCAGTATAAAGTTCTAGTTGTTTGACATATTATTCTCCTGGTGTGTTGAACCATCTTTATTTTTTTAAATTTGATTGGCATTTTTGTATTTTTAATGCAGGCAAGAGCTCAAACTTAGGCCCTGTAATAGGTGAGAGGGTTTTTTGATTTTATCAATTTGAAAATTTGTTGATGTCTTCTATCCATGCATTAACATCTTTCTAACAACCACAGGTGGTGTCATTGGAGGAGTATTGGCTGTGTTATTGATAGGAGGATTCCTAATATATAAAATTTCATGGAGGAGGAAGCATTCCCCTGGCCCAGCTCTTATTACAAACGATGTTCAGTACAATGAAAGCAGGGATATTGAAGCAACGGTACAGGGAAAATAAGGACTTTGCCCATTTTCTCCTATGAAATACTAAAACAGGCAACAAACAACTTTGCAGAGGGAAAGATGATTGGAGATGGCGGGTTTGAATCTTTTTATCAGGGAAAACTTCCTGATGGGCTAGCAGTAGCTTTAAAAAGAATGTATAAGGACAAGTGGAGAAGGCATGACTAGTTTATCAATGAGATACAAATTTTGTCATATCTGCACCATCCAAATTTGGTATGTCTCTATGGTTGAACTTCTCCAGAGGGCAATGATATGCTTCTTGTTTATGAATATGTAAAAAATGGTACTGTGGCAGATCATCTCCACGGAGAAAAAAAAAGGGAAGGCTTAAATTGGAAAACACGCTTTGAAACAGCTCATGCTTTGACAAACTTTGTAATAGACCCATTATGTGTGTGTCGTGACAGTTGTGTGGTCCCTACTTGAAGGTGCGCTGGCAGAAGAGAGGTATTGCTAGTGAAAAGCAATGAAGGGGCCAGATCACTTCAATGGTAGTCATGGCCTCTCCACCACTTCCATCTGTTAGATGAAAAAAGAAGGTCAGGGCTTTCCAAAATGGAAACGCCTATGGCGTAATTAAATTTTGATTAATTAAAAGTCAGAAAATAAATCACTTTAGGGGAATTTTAGTATTTTATACATGCATTTAAAAAACCAATGAGTCCTTTGGTTGTTGGACAATCAACTTGTCCATCTCACTACTAGGTTCTGATGCGCCCTTTACTAGTCATTTAGTTCCAATCAAATACATATCATTCATTTACATTGAAATGAGTCTCGCCACCTCAGCCACAAATCACAGTAAAACCAACACGTAGCCATGTGGATGTCCTTCAACCCAAAACAAGTTGACAACTAGTGATGCAATGCAAGTACTAAGACCACTAGTGCTCACTAAGATGTAACTAGCCTAAAACATTTGACATGACCGTGTCCCATCATTTCAGTGAAACTGCTCCTTGATTCCACCTCAAGCACACATCTTGTGGTCCCTTCAACTTTAAACCACCTGCATTCACAAATAAAAATTGTTTAAGGCCACCAATTAACATTCAAGGGCAATCAAATCTAAAATTAAAGCAACAATCAAATGAATTCTTGCAAGTGAAGCTTGAAATTCAAAATTCAAATTGATAAGAGTGCATAAATTAAATGCACCATGCCAACAAGAAAGCTTCTAACGTATAAGTAGATTTTAAACCAACTCATTCATCTCATTCGTGTCATTCAACATCCATCAGAAAGCATAAAGAAATCAGAAGACACATTAGAAAGAATTCAAGTTCATTTTCCAAGTATGTAAACTTTTAATATTGATTTCAGAGTTTGAAGTTAACTATTAATTATTTTTATTGTTTCCTTCATGTTCATTCGAATTTAACTATCTTAAATATAATATGAACTTTGTCATCTTTACAAATTTACAAACTTCACATATTGGTTTTTGTATTGTTTCTTTCATGTTCATGTTCATTTTCAATTTTTTATACCCTTATTGGTTGTTTCACATCCTCGTGATTTGTTTTGATTCCTTCACATTCAATTCACTTTCACTTTCCTATTCTTTCTATATTATCCATGTTGTTAAATTCATTTGTGCCTATCTATTCTTTATATTGCTTCCTTCATCTTCATTCCAATTTAACTGTCTTAAGCATGATTGTAATTACCCTAAATTGGGCTAGTCTAACCAAAGGCCCTATTTGCCTTAACTTAGGATCTTCCTCCCAATTATGATAGCCTAAATATCTGATTACTGGCATAATTCATCAAATCATTGGAATCCCTTAATCAAGCATCAACCATTATTGATCATTCAATAATTTCTTATTAATTACCTTGGCCTATTTAATTAAATCAACTTCATTAAATCCCTTGGTTAAAGTAATTAATTAAAATAAATTAATAAAAGCTCCTAAATCACCACTCACCACTAAGTGACAAATTAATTGATAGACAAATGGGAGTTAACATACATGGATCATCTCACATGAATCAATCAAGGTCTAGTCCTGGTCACTCATTAAGAATCAATCTAAACCATTCATTTCCTCTCATTCTCCATAAAAGGAATGAATTTTGAGCTCATTTGATCCCATAATCTTGCATTCTTCAGCCTATGTTGTAGAATTGAATTTTGAATCTAGATAATTAGCAAGTACTTCAACTTCATAATGGATTCAATTGATTTAGGCTTGGTTTGTTTAGCTTAGATGCATTGTAATGGCTTTTGCAATTTAAATCTTCCATTTTAGAGTGTATTTTCACTTATCTAATGCACACTCTAAGAGCACTAATATAAATAGATCAAACTCTCTCTAACTAGGAAGTTATAATTTGGTCTCGATTGTTAGGTCTCGATTGATTTCTTATGGACTAACAATTGAATTAATGAGTTATAGTGTTGTGTTTGCAGATTTGTAGGTACATATGAAGTACATGTAAACACGTACACATTTTTGGTGCCCATTGTGGGGCCTAGCCCCAAATTTTCCATCATTTTGGCAAATTTGTATAATTTAATACTCAATTTTTGTAGGTACAACATCGCATGTGATGAACAGGATCGCATGCGGTATATTATTTCTTGCACCCTGAAAATCTTGGATCACATTTGGGAAGTGTAGCATCTGGTAAATCCTTAATCGTTTATGGTTTCCTTAATCACCTTTGGTAAATCTTTACTCATTTCTAGGAATGCTCAGATTTAGGGAAGTTCATTAGTCGCATTTGGTGTTATACCTTGCATAATTGATTGGTTTCTAATGACTAATGGGTGAATTTGGTGCATGTGATTGATTATAGCAACTTAACATTATTTGCAGAACATTTTGACAAAGATTACACATGCCAAAGACTACAAAGTGAAAACACTATCGAAACTACCAATGTGTGGTCTTGTAGGTTGCCTCCAAGAATTTGACCAAACATCATAACTTTCTTAGGTGATTTCATAAGAATTTAATAGAATTTGAGGTTAATTTTCAACCTGATTAGAGGATTATGCTCTTTTCCCTTCGGGAAAATTAGAAACTCCAACATTAGAAATTGAAATTTGAAGTCAAATTTGAGGGTAATTTACAATGTGCATGATGTGTTTGATAGGAGAAAACGACATGAATAAGAGAGTGTGCTCTTCTTCCTAGTGGAGAATCAGAAATCCGGACTCCTAAATTGTCAATCCTCTTTATTGCTTTTATCTTTAGAGGGCCTATCGGTTGAGGTAAAAATCTCCTGAGAATGACCCAACTGAGTACGAGTAAACGTCAACTCTTCCACCTCACTATAATCAAGACGCTTCCTGTAATGCACCGCTAGGGAACCCGGGAGAACTAACCTAAACATGACACTAAGTTAGCATGATATTTTTTTAAAAAAATGTTTACAAACAATAATGATAACAATGTAGAAGCAATACAATGAAGTACATGACAAACACGTAAGTACAACTCATACATAGATAACATTCTCTAGGGTTCCTTGACGTAGAATTACTTAAGCAAAATAATCTACAAATAACAATTATAAAGAACTAATATAAAGGACACATCAACTAAATCCAATAATATACATCTCATAATAAAAGACCACATATATGTCAGATACCCAAGGTATACAACCTAATCAACATCCACTACAAAAGTCACAGTGTATGTAATAATACATAACAATACAATACAATACATCCTTCAAAGGATGTCAACCAATATCCACATATGGTACAAGTATACAACTCATGAAACTGAAAAAGTCTCCAAAAGACTAAGAAGATGAAACTGCAACAAGGATCACCAAGCATGAAGAAGAACTGTCGGAATCTCAATGGTAATAAGAATCACTACCAGCCGATCGCGTGGAACCAAAGGTCCACTCCCACCGTGCTGAGGAGATAATAACAAGCCCACTCACACTAGTATACAACAAGAAGGCAACATCAAGGTATATATGACGTCATACATCAATGCAAAGGAAGATCCTATAAGCTCTCTAAACCACAATAAAGAACTTTACACAATACCAGAGGTAACCGACACACGTAGGATAACCTAAGTTGTATATAGGGAAGTGTCATCACATAAGTCTACCCTTGAGTTACCTTAGTAGTCCCTCTTGGACCCCGGTCCCCAAGTGACTCTATGTGGCTCAGTAATCCTTCCATGAAGACAAGGATCCTAACTCTCCCATCTTAGCATGTAATGAACTCAAGGCATGGGTGGAGGCTTAGTTATCTTATTTGTTCATTTTAAAACTCCTTAATATTTCATATTTTCACTTATTAAGTAACTTGCCAATGAGATACCCTAGTAACCTCTTAGGGCCCTGGATCCATTGCAAGCCACTTCCCCTCTATACACTTAGTTAACCTACCTAGGCTCATAACCAAAACACATGAAGGTATACATAATCTCAAATCGCATCCTGCCCATATAGGAGCACATAGGTTCTCAAATAACCATACAACTAACAGTACCCTCACGAGGTCATAAAATACAACACAACTGAATCAGGTTGGGTATAAGATATCATGACTATGACAACATCACAGAATCACGCACTGACATCATATAAGATACCATGAAGAAATCAAAACCCCAAAAAACCTTTGGCTTTACATCTTAGAGGTTATCTATCCCAAACATATACCCGAAAATGAAAACATCCATACGAGGAAAGCATACATAATTTACTTCGATAATAACTCAAGACACACCATGGAATGATAACGCAATTTAGAAAGCGCTTAATCAATCAAGATGATAATATAATTTACAACATCGCGATAACATTGGGATAAACAAATTTATAATTTCCTATCATGCAAATTTGTTCATCCATTAAAATTACTATCCAAATATAATTAAATTTTCAATGAAGACGAACATTAACAATCTCTATAAATTTATTTATAAAATCTACATATAAATGAATCTACTGAATAATTACCCATTTCAGCTATAATTACAATATGCACAAAATATAATGTGTAAAAATCCAATAGACATTAATATCCATTTCAATATTAATACTTTTATTCACAAATAAACAAGTCCCATTTAATGACCACTATATTTTTAAAAAGCAAACAATGTCTATTTTAACAATAATAAAAACCTTTAAAATTATCAATATTATAAATAAAATTTACTAATATTAATAATTTACATATAATATGATAAATAAAATTTAATAATATTACAAATAAAATTTAATAATATTAATCTAAAGCTAAATTAAACACCAAAACCACAAAATAAAATTTAATTAAACTAATTTTAAAAAAAAAAGTAAATACAATTTATAAAAATTAAATAAAAACTATATTAATTTTTTTTAATAAAATAAAATATAAATAATATTGGGAGGGGGGGTCCTCGTGGCCCCCCTCTATTTTCTAACCCCACCGCCCGTGGTTTTCAAAACCTCCGGTTGTTTTTTTAAAGGGTCAGGCCCGCCGGCAACCTTCTGTCGTCGGCGGTAGGGACCCTGTCGGTATGGCAGACCCTGCCTCTGTCGATAGCATGGCTGCCGTGCGTAGGCCCCCCGTGGAGGGTATGGGGGTTGAGGCCCCCGCCACCCCACTAACCTTTTAATTTTTTTTTTAGCTTTTATTATTTTTTTAAATTCGTTTCAATGCAATTTGTTTTTTTTTTAAAAACTAATTTCCAAAAAATGGAAATATTAGAAAACACTTTTTTTTTTGTCTTATTCCTCCTTTCTGTCTTTTCCGTCATTTTAAATTGATGGTGAATTTTCTCTGTATTTTTTTTCTTCCAGAGAGTATTTTTTAAAGCAAATTGGTTTTTTTTCCAAGGAAATTAATTTTCTAAGCAAATATTTTTCTCTCCACTATAGTTCTAACTATAGGATAATTGATTTTTTCATTTTCTAGGAGTTTTATAAGGAATGTTTCTACGAAATTCGAACAACATAACCCTACTATGCTAAATAATATTTTTCCTTAAGATTAATGGATCTAGGGTTTCAAGAACACCCAATTTAACCATAATCACAAACAACTCCTAATTAATAAAATCTCATCAAACAAGCACAAAGAAGACAAATTTGTAAACCAAGAATTGAAATCAACAAAAGAATCAAAACCCTACCTAAGATCCAATGCAAGAAACTGAGAAAATTATGCCTTTGAAGAAGATTGAACCTTGAATCCTACAAGCATAAGCACACCAAGAATTTACACCAAGATTCAATACAACATGCAACTACAAAATTCTCAAATTCTCCAAAATGCCAAGAACACACAAAGCTCCCCAAAATTCCTCCAAAAACCTGTTATGACCAAATGAGAAGAGAAATCTCCTAAAGAGAATCAATTTCCCCCAAACATGCAAACCCTAATGACAACACACCAATTAATCACTAAAAAGACTCAACTCAAAATTGAAAGAAAATAATAATTATTAATTAAAATATCCCTTTAATTGTGCAACTCAACTTTGACTCTCAAATACAACTTGCCTTTTGAATTCAAACTCTAATTTTCAATAATGAACTTGCACATGTAATTAATTAAATAATATATTAAATAGATTAAATATTTAAAGCACAATCTTATCTATGCACTCAAATATTTAATCATTTAATAAGGCATAAAAGCTAATATAACTCTAATTTCTAATTAAATATTCAATTAAATCCAAATATTCAATATTTGCACTTTAATTAATTTTCTAATTAAACATAGGTATTTAGTTAATTTTCAATTAATTAAATACCCTATATTTAATAACTAATTCCTACAATATTCAATTCCATAAATAACATGATAAATCACATAATATCAATGCACTCAACTGAAATCAACAAAATCAAACTCAAACACACTCAAGGATGGGATCCACGAATTCACGTCAACTAGACAAATCCAGGTAGGGTAGACAAACTGATACTCGTCTAATACTTAGGACAATTAGGTTTAGGGTAGGATTTGGACTTGAATACTATTTCCCCTCTCTTATCATTGAGATATTTCGATAGGGCATGCTCACTCCTGCCAATTCAAGGAAGGCATAGCCCGATACTTGCAAACCTGACATCGCAAAGATGAAGATACATGCATATAATATAGTAAACAATGGTTGAGACTAGTTTATCGTGTGGATCTCGTCGAAGCAATTAACTACGACTTTGTCCCATACCATACCAAGCACATCAAAAAGTAATGCAAAACATACAAATGATCCATGAGCGTACAAAAATAGGGTTAGTATTGTTAGAAAACCATAATCCAAATGAAATCCTAACATATACATAAGCATCATAAAACCACCATAAATCACATGTACACAGAAGATATAACATACTAAGTAATGAATCAATAACATAATGAAATGCAATACATAAATATCCTCAAGATCAACTGAAATTGTATGCACCCTAAAATGGTCAAAAATCAACCAATAAATGTTAATCTCAAGCAATACTATTTTCTATACACAACCATTTGGGCTATCTTGTGAGCTATCTTACAATGATCTTACTTTCATTCATTTCATGTTTAGCCTTCATATCTATCTTCCTCCATTCATTTTCGCCTATCACTATTATAATTAATTTAGCACTTTATTTAATTAGAAAAAAAGAAAAAAGAAAAAAAAAAAGAGAAAAAAAAATATTAAACAGAAATTAATTCGTCCTATGGTGAAAAACACTCCCTTGTGGCGCCTTGGATAAGTACTGTAATGAAAACCTGGCAATCAGGCATCATGCGTAGTTCTTCTACATCTTTCATCCATTCTGTATTCTCTCTTTGATCTTGACAATGTTGATCTATACATGAACATTTGGGCTATCTTGTGAGCTATCTTACGATGATTTTGCTTTTATTCCTTTCATGTTTACCCTTCATATATATCTTCCTCCATTCGTTTTCGCTTATCGCTATCATTTTTCCCTTTGGTCTTGATCTAATAAAAAAAGAAAAGAATGAGATTAAAACATAGTGTTATGAAGCCTCTTGACATATCTACTCCTTTGGATTGCATCCTTTTCTGCTCTTGCATTACGCTTTTGTGACTTATCCTATGCTATCCTTTCATTGCTTATCCAAATGTGCTTTACATGATGTTTCTTTATTTTTCCTAGCTTGGGTACTCTTGAGGAGTTTGCCTTTGAGGATTTCTTCCCTTCATTCTCCTTCATTCTCCCGTCTTCCATCTCTTCCACTAGATTGCTAATCCCTCTTGTCCTCCACCTTGCTAAACATTGGGATTGCGCGATGTGATCTTTCTTGGGAATTTGATGCTCATTCTGTCTGGGGGCATCCCTTTTGTACATATTTATTGATCGTGAAGAAATTCAAAAAAAATGATATATTGTTAAAAAAATTTAAAAATCAGAAAATGTCCTGAAAAAATGATCATCTTAGTGAAAACCTAGCAATAGGTGCTTTGATGTATCTCCAAAAAAATTATATATTTCAAAAATACAAAAAATTCAAAAAATTCAAAAAAATAGAAAAAGTGCCTTGGTGAAAACCTGGAAACAGGCGCCTTGGTAGCAAAAATTCAAAAAAATTATAAAAAAGTCCTGAAAAAAGAAGAAAAAAATGAAAAAAATGAAAATGAAAAAATTGTAATAAAATCCA
>MU226236.1:1986429-2015743 GCA_018584345.1 Thuja plicata
AGGACTTTTTCAAGCAAGGTGAATTTATGCATTTACTTTGTCCATTTCTACAATTTCAATTACATATATTTAAGGTTAATTCCAAAACCGGGGTTTGACCAAGGCAAACCCCTCCCCCACAACAAAAAATCTCCTTTTTCTTGTAGGTATAGGTGCAGAACAATGGATTTGAACCCAGATCTGGATACCCTTTTCGACAAACTTTCGAGATCCGCGAACAAAGTCACTTTCGGATCTGTGCAGGTCAAGGTCGACATTATTGGGTCAGGGTTGACATTTGTGGGTCAAGGTCGACCTTTTTTCATAAGACAAAATCAGAATGAAAAATGATTTCTGGGTTTTGTTCGTCTCTGCGTTTCAGTTTGGTATCAACTGTAAGTTTTTCCAGATACAGTCTACAGACCTCAGAAAACAACATTCTTTGATCTGTAATATTTCAAGGTTAGTGCATTTCTCCTATCTCTTCAATTACTGTCATATATCATTTCTATACATATAATTAACATAATTTAAGGTATCTCCTTTGTTATTCTCCTTTCCAAATAGTTGATTCATTTGTGCATTAACCCTTCTCTCGGGTTGATCAACTTGGATCTCCCATTTGTGCATTTGAGGATAAAAAAGGAACATCTTATCTTCTCCTTAATCACAATTGCAATACTTAATCAATTCAATTCAATTAAGGTTAATACAATCTAGGCAACTCAAAGAATAATAAACACATCTTTAATTCCATCCTCCTTTACATTTTCATAAGATAGAATATTCAATCTCTTTACATTTTAACACTTAACATCAAATGAACAACCACACACACACACACACACACACACACACACACACACACATATATTATCTTACACATATCTTTACATATTTATAAATTTCACGTATTGTTTCCTTCTTGTTCATTTCATTTTCAGTTTTTTATACCCTTACTTGTTGTTTGACATCCTCATGGTTTATTTGGATTCCTTGACATTTAATTCAATTTCAATTTTCTATTCTTTCTATATTAGCCTTGGTGTTCAATTCATTTTTAGGTATCTACCAAGTTTCTACTATTTCTTTCTTTTTCATTTCTATTTCACATCCTTACATATTTACAAGCTTCACTTACCATTTTTTGTATTGTTTCCTTCATGTTCATTTCATGTTTGTTTTCTATAACCTTACTATTTGTTTCACATCCTCATGTTTGTTTGGATTCCTTAACATTCAATTCACTTTCACTTTTGTATTCTTCCTATATTATCCTTGTTGTTAAATTCATGTATAGGTATCTATCCTTTCTATTGTTTCCTTCTTTTTCATTTATATATCATATACTTGCATATTTACAAACTCCACCTACTATTTTTGTATTGTTTCCTTCATGTTCATTTCATTTTCAGTTGTTTATACCCTTACTGATTGTTTCACATCCTCTCTGTGGCGTGGTCACAAGGCTTGCAGCTTGCCACAGGGGGCGGCGACCAAGCCACACCTTCCCCCTCCATTTCCTTAAACCATTAACCCCTGGGGAAAAAAAAATCGCAGGGGCTTTTACAAAAAAAAATGAAAAAAATGAAACCTGCATGGCCAGAGGTTCTTAGAGGGTTTCGGTCTACCATCATATAATAATATATTTATATTCTTTATATATATATATGATTCTCTTCTCCATATTTCCATTAACCTGCAACATGCACACAAAAAAACAATAACAATGATTAGGGTTTCAAAATTTGTTGGAGGAGAAGAGAAAATAGAATAAGAAAGTTAGGGTTTTGTTTTTAATTTGGGGAATAAGAATTTTTTAATTGAAAGGTTATTTTCATATTTAACCTTTAGTGGAGATTATAATTTAATTTTTATAAAAGGACTTTAGTAGGATTATTATTTTCATTATTTTAGGTGAAATATAATTCTCGAGGGTAGGGTTAATCTTAACGCCTTTTAAATATGAACACTTAAGGGTATTTAAGGCAGGGTTAAATTTGGATGTATTATAAAAAAAGGAAATTCTTCTTTAAAATAAATAAATTATAGGTAATTATTTATTGACTATGGTAGTTAATGTTTGATTAAATTTTGATGAAAGTCAAAAAATGTTTTAAAGGTAAAAGGTGGATGAATTCAATTTAAGATCGAATGGGGAATTATTTAAGGGAGGTATTGTTGGGATTAATGGGAAGTATGTACTGAGAGGGGAGGGGTGAATCGGTACCTCTAAAACTTTTATATCCCTTTTATCAATTAACCTTTTTAATAAATTGCATATCCATTCAATCTGATTTAAACTATCTTGATGTGAGTTATATCAATTCGTAACATTAACATGCATGTGACCATTCATAGAAACATTCATGAAAGTAAATTTGACACATAACACAAGATATGATATCACATAAAACTTTTGTGAAGAAGTAAAAACTACGGTGGGGATGGCACCCACAAAATCTTCACTATTTGCAGATTGGAAGGGGCCAGTTAAGGCTTACAATTTGATCACTTCTGATGATCTACCATGTTAAGAGTATCGGTTGAGACCTG
Organism: Thuja plicata; assembly: GCA_018584345.1. NCBI lineage: Eukaryota > Viridiplantae > Streptophyta > Pinopsida > Cupressales > Cupressaceae > Thuja > Thuja plicata. Next base: position 1,988,965 of record MU226236.1, read on the forward strand.
CTAAAGTCTACTTTTTAAAGAGCTTTAGCAACACTGTTGAGTGTGCACCCGGTTAAGAGATTTGATGTTGGATGGTTAAATCCACCTTCCTTGAAAGGATTTTTACACTTTGCTCCACTTGTTAGAATGATAGAAAATTACAAATTGACCTGGTAAATGCAATCTCCTATTGCTGATATAGATCCTATTTAGTTCACATAAAAATATTATCACCTTAACTGTGATTGAATAATACCTTTGATTTTCGGTATGCTCTGTTCTTGGTTCTTGCTAACCAAATTCATCTTTTGCTATCCCTGTTCTTGAAACTCTCAATCTGATCCATAGATTTTCTCATCTGATTCATTCATGTTCTTCTCTCTCTTCACATTATCTATTCATCCATAATAATGAATGATTGCATCATCTATTTTTACATGGATTGACTTCATCGAGTTATGATAAAAACAATGCTAACTCTAAGATCGGGTTTACAACTTATACCTAGATCTCCTATTCTATTTGTTTTAAATCAGTTAGACAGATTAAAGCACTTACATTCATGTATCTTGTCCCTAAAGAAATGGATTTGAAACAATTAAATATCCTATAAATAGAATACACATGCTTTATCTGACGTGGAAGTCAGATCCACTTTTTGCGGGCTGCAACTGAATTTCGGTTCTGTATGTCGGTCATGCTTGACTGTCCTTCAGTTTTGTTATGTCAGTTGCACTGTATCTATCTTGTCGGTCTGCACTGTAACTTGCATACCAGGTTCCTCTATCAGGTTCTACTTATCTTTCTATCTTTTCAATTTTGGTTTACAAACTAACATGTGTCATCGATTTTCTTTTTACTTAGTCATCTTCGGTGATCTCTTAGTATTTGATCTTCAGTTTGCTCATGTCCTGTCTTTCAATGTATGCTTACCGAAAGTGTAGTTTGCATACTAATGAAAATTTAATGTCATCAATCTCCCGCTTTGACATTAGTATCAAAAATTGATATGTGCAAAATACTAACAAAGTGTTAAGTATATACAACATATATAATCCTTAGTCATTTAATGACTCCCCCTATGTATATGCCAGTATATCTGTACATATGAAGAATTTCCTTATACATATCATATACACATATATATTTTCCATTTGCCCATCTGAATGAATGATTGAATACATGTCATTTTTTCCTTTTTGCATTTTGTACTCATCATGTTCCCCCTTTTTTGATATTAAGGGCAAAGGTTTTTACCTTCAGAGCTTATCATAAATATGGGAATGTGAAGACTTCATGTCTTCCATCATCTTCTCCCATTTCTCTTTGAGGTTCTGTAGTGCCATGTGCTCGAGTGTGATCTTTGAATGCATATCACAGATGCTATCTACCATGGACATCTCAGGAGTTGCAATCAGTTGCCTTGCAGAACTGATGTGTTGTTGGAGCAGTGTAAGATTTGGCAGAAGTTGAGCTTGGAGCTCAGTTACTTCTTCCCTAAAATGTGTCTCTGCCTCCCATAGCTCTTGTCTTAACCATTTTATCTCAATAATATTCTCATAATGCAGCTTGACTGCATTGTCTCCATCAGTGGTTAGGCTTTGTGCACTAGTTTCTAGATCAGTATCCAGCTTTGCAATGGTTTCACTGTTCTCCTTAGTGAAATTTTCAATTATGCTAAGCTTTTGAATTTAGAATATAGCTTTAGATATGATTGGATCCAATTCAGATATGAATTCTGATAGCTTTACCTTATTTTTTGCCACTTCTTTGAAAATGTTCTCTATAAGCTTCTATTGGTACTTCATCTCGGCTCTTTCCTCAATTGCCTTCTTAGCATCAATGTTCTGAGTTGTGATTACATCGGTGAGGGTAGATAATTGATCAAGTATAGGCTTTCTTTGATCAATATCAACATCGGGTACTATTTGATGTAGAATGTCCCGTGTTGTCTCCAGTACCATGGAGTCCCTGTGTTGTTTCTTTAGCTTCTCTTGCAATGCCTTCCTCTGGCATATCTCTCCATATTCCTGTAGTGCTTGAATGTCAAGTGTAGAGGGGTCACACTTCGGTATTTCAATGATTTCATCCAATGTAACTTCTAACTTGTTGTTGTTGTTGTTCTTCTTCTTCTTCTTCTGTGACTCAGTAGAATGTAACACCATTTCCAATTTCTCGATCTTTTATGTTGTACTCGATGAAGTGACCTATTGTGCTTCTTTCTATTGTTTAGCACCGATTTCATCTCGTCGGGTGTCTGCATATATCTCCACATTCACCTTTACATTTTTGGTAGCACTCTCGTCGGTTTCCTCAGGAGTACCATGTTTTGGTTTGTCTCCTTCATTAGTGTCCTTTGCTTCATCGATCTTGGTTTATACATTCTTGTATTGAGTATCTGTATCCTTTTCCTTATCTCCTCTAGTAACCTTATTAGTGTCGGTTACATCTTGAGTATCTCTGATGTCTTGCTGGCCATCGGTATTATCCTTGTTTGCTTCTTCTCCTGCATCTTTTGGAGTATCTTTCTTAGGTAAATTGCTTGATTCTTGCATGATATTGATAGCTTGTATCAATATAAGCATGTTTCCTGGAATATTCACCTGTGCACTATCAACTATTGTGTCTTGCTCATTAGTTTTGTCCTTTTCAGCAGTGACATTTTCATCCTTATTCACTTCCTCTGCTGGGTCATCGGTAATGTCTATAACATTAGTGTCAACAATATTGTCATTTGTAGAGTCGTCCCATGTTTCATCTACAACATCTGTAGTTTTTTTGCCTGTGTTATGATCTTCTTCTTTATCTAACTCAATTGATGTATCATCTTGAGTTTCCTTGTCAATGTCTTGGTGTTGAAGGTCTTTGTCGGGGTTGTCCTCCTCAATAGGCCTATTCATGATCTTACACCATTTCTTATGACTTTCCTTTTTAAGCTCTATTAGTTTTCCTTCTAGGAGTTTGTATGCTCTCAACTTCGGTGAGAAATCCTTTGTGTACTTCTCCATCATATCATCAATTTCAACCTTCTTTGATTCAGGTGGCATGAGAGAAACAAGTACTCTTTATCTAATTTCTTTCTCATTCTTCAAAGAAAATTTCCACCCGAAGTAAAGTCTGTCCAATATTTCTCTTGGAACATATTTACATTCAAATTGTATTGGTACATATTTGAAGTTATACATTTTAGAAATGATGGCATCCTCAATCTTATTTTGATCTTCTTGATTTAGTTTCAGCCATTTTCTAATGCTTGGATTTGTAATAGATCCAAAATTTGCAATATAAACACAAATGTTATCAATAGTTTCAGTTTCTTTTACCTTGACACTTTCAGCTTCAATAGCTTCATCCTACTCGGTGTCCTCTAAATCCTCTCGGGTCCTGATGAATTTTATTCCTTTCTTGTTTTGACCTCTTTTCGATGTGGGAGCTTTCCTCTTGTAAGTCCTTACCTTACCTTTCTTCAAAGGTGAAGGAGTGGAATCCTTTGGAGTTTGGCTTCTTGTCCTAGAAGCAACTGTTGTCCTTGGTTTCTTGGATGGTGGAGGAGGTGTCGAATCTGACTCTGTTTCCTTAGAGTCATTCTTTTCTTCATCTTTACCGATAGATACCTGTTCTTCAGTTTCCTCCTCTTGTTCATTTTCTCCATCTTGCTCAATTTCTTCTTCAGTTGTTGATAGAATCTTCTTGAGATTCTTTACCATCTTCTTGACTATCTTTTTGACAACTAGGCCTGATTTAATTCTTGTCGTGGCCTCTTCATATGTGCCAAACCTGGGTTGTTTCTTATCTAGTGGTTCATTGATCAAGGCATCAATTGCCTTAGTAGAAAGATCAATGTTGATCTCATACTCTAATGGTTCTAACCATGGTGTCCTTGGTACAACTGGTTTAATGTATGTATTGTTAGTGTCAACCATGAATCATATCTCATCCTTATATTATTCAATGAGTTTCTCGGGGATTCTTACCCTCTTTTGCATTCGGTCTTTGAATACATTGAAGTATACATCCATGATTGTTTTGAAGTTATTACCCAGTGTAGCAATGTGCTCACTAATTTGCATGGTTACCGGTTTGGTGCTGTCCCATTTAACATCTCCAACCGATGGGAATGTTTCTTGAAAATAAAAGAAGATACACATTATTAGTGAGCCAAACTTACATGTGTTTGACTTCACATTCCTGATTGTCTTTAAGTTGTCCTTCAACTGATTTAGGAGTAGTTCAGATAAGTCCAGTTGTGTACCCTTCTTCACAATTTTGAACGTTGTGTCCACTGCACCTGATGCTATGTTGTTTAATATTCTTTCATGGAAGAATTTATAGCCCAAAACACATCCACGAAACTTGATTTCATCATCGGTTATAGTTGTAACTTTCAGTCCTCGGCCATACCATTTGGCTCCAGTCATTTTCTCAGTTTCGGTCTTCGGTGGATGCTTGAGTGCCTTAACTTTATCGATTATGGGGTAACCTATAATCGCATGGATGACATCTCAGGTCATTTCCTTCGATTCATCCAACCATAACTTGTTGTTATGCATTCTACTCAACACTAACCAAATCCATTCAGTTTTGAAGACTTTCAGGAACATTAGGGCATTGGTGAGCCCTTTCACTTCAATGTGTTTGTGTTCTTCCTTGAGTGTTCCATCATAATTGCACATCTTTTTGTAGGCTTCTTCAACCTCTAAACTTCCTATTTTGGCTATCTTTCAATGTATGAAAGATCAGACATCTTCTACCAGTAAAACCCTAGTTGGGATGCGGGAAAATGCACCCGCGTTGTCAGGTTGTGAGGCAACCTCTGGATGGATCTTATAGTTGGGTTCCTCACATGTCATGTTCTTGATGAGATTGAAATCATCTTTCTTTGCATTCTTATATTTCACGGTTTGTGAAGTCGATGCCATTTTCATAAATTTAGGGCTTCTTCGTATTTCATAAAAATAGAGTTGTCGGTTCTTCAAAACTTACTGTTTACTGCTTGCAAAGGTTCATGAATAGCTTAGGAATGTTTGGTGTTAATTCGTGATCACTCTGTGATCCCTTCTCTCTATGCTCAAAAATTTCCTTAGTCACTTTGCTCTGGGTGTCGTGAACAAATGAGTTGTTATGATGCCCTATTTATAACCGTTGCCCTAAAATGCATGCCATAAATGCTTACCAACTCTTCGGTGTATGAAGAATGAGTTTGTTGGTGTAGACTCTACTTCCTTCGGTGACACTTAAGATTTTTTAGAGTAGTCATTGTTCACTTTGCTTTTACCGACAAGTTTTGGTATCACTGACAACTTGTTCATTTACTTGTTTACCGACAAGGCTCGGTTTATACTTAGCAACCTTGCTTTTAATTGACGCTTCTCGGTAAATGTAAGCAGTCTTAGCTTTGAGTGTATATCGATGGGTTTCAGTATATATATTCCCAATAACATAGTTATCACAAATTTTAACAAGTAATACCATGATCTATCTTTCTTATGCTAATTTGGCATTATATCAATATACTATGGAACTGATGTAAAGTAATAGCTTGGGGTAATGCAGTTCCATACTTACTTGTTCTGCTTAGGTGGGGGTGGTGATGTCACTGGATCCATTGGATGGGGTGTCACCATTTGCATTGCTCATTCCAACTTCATCATTGCTTGAAGATTTTCTCCACATTTTGTCTCTAGCCCTCCGTATATCTTCAATGGTGTTTCCATTGGGTTATGTGCTTGTTTCTGTCATTCGGTCTTTGCAGTCTTTCTTGAGATGACCAACTTTATGATCGTGTAAGCATGTCATTCCGGGGTTAGTCCAACCTCTAGACTTTCTAGTCCACTGTCTCATACAGTTTGCAACAATGTGACCATATCTTCCACATGCTGTACAGTTTGTCTAAGTATTATAGTCCCATACATACTGATTACCGACTCTCTTCGGTTGATAGAGAGTTTCCTGACCCTTAGGCTTCCATGCTTGCCTTTTCTTTTTCTAGCATTCAAGAGTTGTGTGCCCATTCATTTTTCATGTAGGACAATATTTTTCCATGCAGGTTTCCTTCTTTGGTTGTTTCATCTTAGATTTACATTCATATGCTTTATGTCCTTTCTTGTTACATTTATAACAAAATCATATGAATGAAGATGTAGATTTAGGAATACCTTTCATTTTGCCTTTGCATACATTTGATGTATGGCCTTGCTTTCCACAGTGATTGCATGTAATATTTCTTGGTCTTGGATTTTCATAGACATTCTTTGGATTAGATTTATTTGACGATTCTCCATTCTCGATAAAACCTAGACCAGTATTGTTGTTGACTCTTCGTTGTCCATCAAGAAAATCATCCATTCTTTTATTGCTTTCTTCAGCCTTTTTGATAATCTTTATACTATTTCTAAATTCTTATTTCATGTTTCAACTTTTCATTCTCATCCCTCAGTTCACTGATAGCTTCTATTCTTTCAATGAGTTCAAAATTTAATATGTTTGCTTCTTGACTCATAAGAATAATCTGATTTGTAATCTCATGGTGATGCTCTGTAAGTCTTTGTATTTCAGACTCTTTTTCTTTTATCTTTTCAGTGATCTTTCTTCTATCATCAATAGCTAGTGTTATTTCTTGCTCAGCTTGTCTAGCATTGTTTATGACATCAATAATCCTTAACATCTATCTCTTGACCGATTTGCAGAGATTTAACTTGTCCAGCTAGATGTAGATTGATTTCAGTTAGGCTTGTGATGCTTTCTTTTGATGAATTTGATGCTTTGCTTGTAGTTGATCCTAAAGACTCAAAGAAATCTGGTATCTCTTCCTCATGATAATCTGTCTCATTACAGTGAGATGCCATATTCTTTCTTTCATCTAGCAGCTGTCTCATGCTGATTCTAGCTTCTTTATACTGTTCAAAGAACATCTGAATTTCAAGATTTTTATTCTCAATATTTTTATCAAGTCTGTACTTCTCCATTGTGGATCTTTTCTCTTAAGCCTTTAAGCTTTCCAAGAAGAGACTTACTTTTGATACCAATTGTTGGGATTAATGGGAAGTATGTACTGAGAGGAGGATTGAATCAGTACCTCTAAAACTTTTATATCCCTTTTATCAATTAACCTTTGTAATCAATTGCATATCCAATCAATTTGATTTAAACTATCTTGATGTGAGTTATATCAATTCTTAACATTAACATGCATGTGAACATTCATGAAAGTAAATTTGACACAAAAAACAAGATATGATATCGCAAAAAACTTCTGTGAAGAAGTAAAAACTGTGGTGGGGATGACACCCATAAAATCTTCACTATTTGCAGATTGGAATGGGTCAGTTAAGGCTTACAATTTGATCACTTCTGATAATCTACCCTATTAGGAGTATCAATGGAGACCTGTTAAAGTCTACTATGTTAAGAGCTTTAGCAACACTGTCGAGTGTGCACTTGGTTAAGAGATTTGATGTTGGATGGTTAAATCCACCTTCCTTGAAAGGATTTTTACACTTTGCTCCACTTGTTAGAATGATAGAAAATTACAAATTGACCTGGTAAATGCTGATACAGATCCTATTTAGTTCACATAAAAATATTATCACCTTAACTATGATTGAATAATACCTCTGATTCTCGGTATGCTCTATTCTTGGTTCTTGCTAACCAAATTCATCTTTTGTTGTCCATGGTCTTGGAACTCTCAATCTGATCCATAGATGTGCTCATCCAATTCATTCATCTTCTCCTCTCTCTTCACATCATCTATTCATCCATAATAATGAATGATTACATCATATTTTTATAGATGGATTGACTTCATCGAGTTATGATAAAAACAATGTTAACTCTAAGATCAGGTTTATAACTTATACCTAGATCTCCTACTCTATGTATTTTAAATAAGTTAGACTTATTAAAGCACTTACATTCATGTATCTTGTCCCTAAAGAAATGGATTTAAAACAATTAAATATCCTATAAATAGAATACACATACTTTATCTGACGTGGAAGTCAGATCCCTTTTTTGTGGGCTGCAACTGACTTTTAGTTATGTCTGTCGATCATGCTTGACTATCCTTTGGTTTTGTTTTGTCGGTTGCACTGTATCTATCTTGTCGGTCTACATTGTAACTTGCATATCGGGTTCCTCTGTCAGGTTCCACTTATCTTTCTGTCTTTTCAATTTTGCTTTACACACTAACATGTGTCATCGGTTTTCTTTTCACTTAGTCATCTTCGGTGATCTCTTAGTATTTGATCTTTGGTTTGCTCATGTCCTGTCTTTCAGTGTATGCTTACCGAAAGTGTAGTTTGCATACTAATGAAAATTTAGTGTCATAAGGTATGTATGTTATTAAATTAATTAAAGAGAACCTTAGTAGAAGTATTAAAATTGATATCTATATTAACTTAATTACTGTGGATCGGGTTTGGTTAACGTTTTATTTCAGGTGGGTAGTACCATCTGACTTAAACATAATAAAGGTAATTAAGTACAATGAGAAGATAGTTAAATAAATTATGATAATTATTTAAATAAGGATAACTAAATATTATGATGACTTATTAAATTAATTAAACAAGGATTACGTTAGGTTTAACGTTTATCCTATATTAGTATCTTATGAACATAAATGAAAATGGTAGCTCAATAACACCCACCCAAACTCTATTAAATGGGATTTTTAAAACTAAAGTTAAATGGAGATAATTAATAAACAAAAATATTAACTATCGTATTTAGGGTGTCTTTAAACTAATTTAGTTTTGTTACTTAGTTAACTTATCCTAGTAAACATGTCGAGGGATGTTGACAGTGGCATGATTCCCCTTGATCTCTTTTAGTCTTATATAAATACCCTTAAAAGAAGTTCATTTTCATCAAAGATGTAAACCTAGTAGATAACATATTAAACTCTTAGTAAATATTTGGTCTTTTTAACTACAACCTTAGTCAATGTTATTCATTCAAAAAAAATTATTAGCCTATTTTTGGGTTGATATTTTTGGCGTGACAGCCCACAGAGCCAAGTTAGATTGTTGTCAGAAGAGGATCGAGTGTTTGGATGAGGATGAAATTTCTATAGTGATCTCAGGAGTTCATAGGTTGGTATCCATTCATATGATCTCCGATATGAAACTTAAGTGAAGCATGCGAAAGGGGTACACCAGTTATCTTCATCAAGAAGAAGGATGGATCTCTTAGGTTATGTATGGATTAACGATAGTTGAATAAATTAACCATTAAGAACTGGTATCCACTTCCTAGGATTGATGACTTGTTTGATTAGCTACAGGGTGCATGTGTATTCTCTAAGATAGATCTTAAATTAGGGTACCACCAATTGAGGATAATGGAGAGTAATATCCACAAGTTAGAATTCAGACTAGATATGAACATTATGAATTCGTAATTGTACCATTTGGTCTTACGAATGCTCCGGTTGTATTCATGAGTCTCATGAATGGAGTATTTCATACTTTCCTTCACAAATTTTTGGTAGTGTTCCTTGATGACATATTGATATATTCTCGTGATGAGAAGGAGTTTGAGGAGAACTTGAGACAAGTATTGTAGTGTTTGAGGGATAATCAATTATATGGAAACTTGTCAAAGTGTGCATTCTTCATATCAGAGATCATATATTTAGGCCATGTCATTTTAGGTGATGGGATCTTAGTGGACCCATCAAAGGTTGATGCCATCATGTATTGGCCAATGCCTACCACTGTGACCAAGGTCAGGAGTTTCATGGGACTAGCAGGATATTACAGGTTTTTTTTGAGGGATTTTCTAGAGTGGCACATCCTATTACTTCCCTTAAGCGAAAAGGAAAGAAATTTGAGTGGACAAAGAAGTGTGAGAGGGTATTTCAAGAACTCAAGAAAGCACTTACCATCCCACCTATTCTTGCAGTGCCATATTCCTCATCAGATTTTGTGGTTTGCACAAATCCCTCCTTAGATGGTTTGGAGGCAATTTTTATATAGGGTGGGCGAGCAATAGCCTATGAGTCTGGGAAAGTTAAGACTCGTGAGATCAACTACCCTACCCATGACCTCAATCTTGCAGCAGTGGTGCATGATTTAGTGAGATGGCAACACTTCCTCTTAGGACATTGGTTTGAGCTTCATTCAGACCATTAGAGTTTGTAGCACATATTCACTCAGCTAAACCTTAATGCTCAACATAGGAGGTGGATGGAGTTCCTATGTGAGTGTGATTTTTATGTCCACTACATCAAAGGGAAGGATAATGTTGTTGCAGATTCTTTGAGTAGGAGACGAGATGAGCTTTCTTCTATGTCCACTGACACATATTTTAGGGATTGTATACTACATCACTTGCATGAGGATGAGTCATATGCAAAGGTTTTTCAGTTGGTCCAAACTCAGAGACCCCTTGAGGGGAAGTTTTCATATTATTCATTGGATTCCAATGGAATTTTACACCATGGAGGATGCATTTATGTATCTTCTTCCAGGGGATTGCATGATTTCATTATGCTAGAGGTTCATAGACCACCTTATGTAGTACATCCTAGAGTCAAGAAGATGCATGCTGACTTGAGACAAATTTATCGTTGGCCACGCATGAGGTGACACATTGCAGAGTTAGTAGTAGGATGCCTTGAGTATCAGAGGGTTAAGGCAGAGCATCGCCATCCTGGTGGACTTCTTCAACCTCATGAGGTACCTGAGCGGAAGTGTGACATCATATATATGGACTTTATTGTTGGTCTTCCTACGTCATCTCACCACCATGATGTCATAATGGTGACAATTGACAAGACCAAAGTGGCCCACTTTTCACTCATTCGTACTACATTCACAACACTAGTAGTGGCACAGGTGTTCTTGCGAGATATTGTAAGACTTCATTTCATTCCTCGTAAGATCATCTCTTATAGAGATTCTCTTTTTACATCATCATTCTGGAGAGAGTTACATGTAGCATTGGGCACTAGGTTCAATTTTAGTACAACTTATCATCGTGAGATAAATGGTAAGATAGAGAGGGTCAATCATGCATTAGAGGATATGCTTTGCATGTATGTGATGGACCATCAGGTTAAGTGGGAGAAGTACCTACATTTAGTCAAGTTTGCCTATAATAATGGGCATCATACATCATTGGGTATGCCACCTTATCAGGATTTGTATGGTAGACTACCCACCTTATCAGGATTTGTATGGTAGACCCTACATGACACCTTTGAGTTGGGATAGGATTGATGATAGGGTAGTTTTTGGACCACAGTTAGTCCAGGAGATGGAGCAACAGGTAGCCTTGACTAGACAATGTCTTAGAAAGGCACAAGATAGACAAAAAAATTATGCAGATGCAAAGAGAACTGATTGTGTTTACATGGTTGGTGACATATTTTTCTTGAGAGTGCGGTGGCACTAGAGTCAAATATTTTTTGGAAAGGGCTCTAAGCTTGCACCTCGCTTTGCTAGACCATTTGTGATCCTAGAGAGGATAAGACCAGTTGCATATCATCTATCTTTACCACCTAGCCTATCACGCATCCACGATGTGTTTCATGTTTTTGTTTTGAGAAAATATGTTTATGATGAGTCTCAGGTTATAGATTGGGATGCTTTATAGGTGGAGTCAGATGGGAAGCTAGCTTTGGATCCCATTCACATTTTGGCTTGCCAAACATTGTCTCTTCGAGGCCAAGAGATGGACCAAGTCAGGGTCCAGTGGGATTGTTATGACGAGGTTACAACATCATGGGAGGATGCAACACAAATGAGAGAACAATATCCCCATCTTTTTGATGAACTCCAGAAGGAATTCCATGCCTAGAGGGGAGGATGTGAGGCCTCACCCTGAGCCTGTCATAGATTTTAACTTTATCTTATGTTAGAACTAGTATTTGATACTTCATCTTGATGCACTATGGTTTATACACTTTATGACAAGGATTTGATCACATGGATTTTAGATGCACCTTATTTTATCATGCACATGACGATTGATTTACGATACATTTGTGATATGCATTATTTTTATTTGATACTATGATGATGCAATGGAAAATATATGTTTTATGTGAGTTATTTAGGAAATGGTAAATTGGAATCAATTATGATGAAATTGTGGTTCCTATTGAGAATTTAATTGTTAGGTTCATATGATTTCATGTGGAAAGTGATTAAATTGATTTTGATATGATGAATTGTAAATTGGTTGTGTGATGATATAGATGTTTTGGAAATGTCTGAAAGACATTTATTTCATATGTTTTATACACATGAGATTTATTGGACTACTGATATTTGAATTTAGTGTGCAGGAAATTTGACACTGGTAATAAATCAGGGAGCCATGGTTAGACCTAATGTGAATAAGTGCAAAACCAAGGCTACATCTAAGAGAGAAAAAACCTCATCATAATATTTTTTACTTCATGATTGTATATGCTTGAGTATATGTTAATTATTAATTTCTATTTATAATTTAATGTGTTTAGACATCCAAGTGGATATGTCATGTGTCTTTGTATTGTGAATTTGTGTGGTGTCACTTGGCACTTGTTTAGTGAATATGTGCCAATGACATGTACACTTGGGGATTGGATGACAACCAACCTAGGAAAGTACCATAGAGGATCCCCATGTGAACCTCTTGGTAAGGGAGCTTAAGATATGGTCAAATCACTTGAATTTTGTCGGTGAGTTTAAGGTGGGTTTTTGAGGGGTTAAAATGAAACCTAAGGTTGATTTTGGGTCATTTATAGGAATCCCACTTGGTATACCTATGGGGTAAGGGTCATTTTTAACCCTAGGACAACTCATAGTTGACTTGAAGACCCTTCCAAAAGTTGGATTTCCAAGATTGAGTAAAATCAACTTTTGGAAGCATGACCTTGGATAGACAACCCTTCCATTAGGATGCAAGTTACTTGTTCCACTTTTTGAGTTACCTTTCTTAAGACCCATTTTTAGTAACCTTGTAAGGAATTTTTGGGAAGACCAAACCAATAGAATTCTTACATTCTTCCAAGGGTTTTGTGGGAAGTGTGTAGAACCCTTTTTAGGGTAGATCCTCCAAGACTTGGAGTTTGAACACCCACTCTCTAATTTTAGAGACAACTAGTGAAGGAAGGAAGATTGGAGGGGATGGACAAAAGGGGAAAAGCTTGAACAATCTTACCATAAATTCTAGTTTCAAGGTTGGTGGCTCCAAGTTCTCTCCTCCATTAATGGTTTTTTTGCATATGACTCCATGAAGGATGAAATAAAGATTGTGTTTGTTAGTGGCATTGTGTGTAGATATATTGTTTTTGAATCATGTTATTGTTGCACTTGTTGATTTTATATTTGTTTTTGTTTTTGTGAAAGATGTGTCTATGTGTGTGTTAAAAATGTTGTATGTGTGGAAAAGGACAACCCTCTTGGTGTAGTGTCTCTCTCCTAGGGAGAGATGGATTCACCATAGATTATGGGGTCCATGGTAGGCTTGAAGAATTTGTACTTTGGGGATCATAAGGGTTATTGGTCATATGGTTAAGCATGTTATATTGTAAAAATGTGATAATATTGCCTTGTTGAAGGCTTGTTAGTTTTGCATTGTCTTATTCTCCCATTGGGGTACTTGGTCCACCTTCACCCTTGGGAAGCTTTGTGTTAAACTCCATGTGTTAAGCCTTGGAAGGGAGTTAATGTTATAATGTTGCATTGTTGTATTTGTTGGTATTGTATGAGTGTAACATGTCTATCCTTGGTTCCCCAAGCTCGGGGGTGGTCTCTTAGAGACCTAGTTTGGGAGGTGAGCTCCCATGGTCAAGCTGCAAATTTATTTACAGGTTATACATATGGATCTAAAGATAAAAGTTGTGGAGAAGGAAATAAATGTAATATTTTGCAAAATGTGGATTCCCTCATTGTGGATATTTTGTAAAATAAAAAATTGTATATTCTAGAGAAATGAAAGGTTGTGTGTGTAACTATGAAATATGGAGGTTAAGAAAGTTTCGACATGTTTATTTTGTAAAATTATCTATTGATATATTGTTGCACACACACACACACACACACACATTGTTGATGTGTTTTTTCCCTAATTTTGGGGATGACAATTTTATATTTTCTTTTCTATAAGCTTACTATTTGTTTCACATCCTCATGTTTGTTTGGATTCCTTAACATTCAATTGACTTTCACTTTTTTATTCTTCCTATATTATCCTTGTTGTTCAATTCATCTATAGGTATCTATCCTTTCTATTGTTTCCTTCTTTTTCATTTATATTTCATATACTTGCATTTTTAAAAACTTCGCCTACTATTTTTGTATTGTTTCCTTCAAGTTCGTTTCATTTTCAGTTGTCTATACCCTTATTGATTGTTTCACATCCTCATGGGTTTTTTGGATTCCTTGACATTCATTTCACTTTTAATGTTTTGTTCTTTCTATATTATCTTTGTTGTTCAATTCATTTTCAGGTATCTACCCTTTCTATTGTTTCCTTCTTGTTCATTTCTATTTCACATCATTATATTTACAAACTTCACCTAAATTTTTTTGTTTTGTTTCCTTCATGTTCACTTCATTTTATGTTTTCTATAATATTACTGGTTGTTTCGCATCCTCTGTTTATTTGAATTCCTTGACATTATATTCATTTTCAATTTTATATTATTTCTATATTATCTATGTTGTTATATTCATTTTCATGGTTCTATCCTTTCTATTGTTTCCTTCTTGTTCATTTCTATTGCACATACTTTCATATTTACAAACTTCACCTACACTTTTTTTTCTATTGTTTCCTTCATGCATTTTATTTTTTAGTTTTCTATACCCTTACTAGTTGTTTGACGTCTTCAAGGTTTGTTTGGATTCCTTGGAATACAATTCACTTTCAATTTTATATTCTTTCTATATTACCCTTGTTTTTCAATTCATTTTCAAGTATCTACCCTTTCTATTGTTTCCTTCTTGTTCATTTCTATTTCACATCCTTACACAAAACAGACTTCACTAATAATTTTTTGAATTGTTTCCTTCGTGTTCATTTCATTTTTTATTTTATATACCCTCACTGGTTGTTTCACATCCTAATGGTTTGTTTTTTATTCTTTGACATTTAATTCATTTTCACTTTTCTATTCTGTCTATGTTATCCTTGTTGTTCTATCCAATTCCCCTAGTATATTCTTTCTACCGTTTCTTTGATGTTGAATTCAAAATCACTTACTATTTCATAAAAGAATTTTCCCAAACATAAATGTAAAAAAAATAAACATTTTCTGAATTATATTCAAGCATCACTATCATCTTGCATGTATACATTGGCATTGAATATGAAAAAACATAATTTTTTCTTATAAACCATAATTGTTTAGATTGATCATCATTGTTTGGTGTCCCATTTCATAATTCATCTTTTTTATCACACCTATGATTTATAATGCGAACCATTATGATTGTGGAAAATTGACCATGATCCAATCTAGACAACAAACATGGACGCAGATCACCACTAATATTAATAACATGGATCAACACTATCATATTGTCAAGAATTATGAATACGATAGGGATAACTATTGGATGACCCATCACAAACTAACAAGTCTAGGTCTTATTGCCACCTACTTTACAAATGACATGGATGAAAATTTCCTAGCATATTGTTACCTATTTTTGCATCAAGCTCAAATAGGGAGAGCTTGGGTAGCTGATCAACTAAAGTAAAAGGTACATTTGGTTCATTTTAAAATTGTAAGTTTTAGATTAAGTGTTAAAACTGAAGGAGGGAATGCAGAAAGGAGAAAGAATATTTCATTTCATTATGAAAGGAACATTACACTTGATTTGCAAGAGTGATACAAATGAATATTATAGTCATTCTTTGCAATTTGAGTTTTTCATTTCATTTACAAAAGGTAAATATAGAGAACTCACACAAGCCGTGGGATAACTATGAAAACATATATAGTAAATGAGATACATGCAATAAATGACAATAAGTAGATAGAGAATAGGGACCTGTCATTTCCTGGTGTGATGATGAATCCTCGTGTATCATTAAGAGGTCTCCATCATTTGTACCCATCTTTTTCTTCATATTGCTCCTCAAGAATAGTGGCCTGCAAGGTCGTAAAAATGATGTTAGAGCAATCAGGATCACATTCCTATATCTACTAAATATCAAATGCATGCATACTAGAGATATAAATGCATCAAAGATAATGAAATGATGAAGGAAAAAGAAACATACATCATCATTATATATTGGTATCCAATAATTTTGCTTCATGTGCAGATACACATTTATTTTCATTAGATTACTGAGCATGTGGGGTAAAATGTGGCTCCCACGAGGGTTGATACCAACATGTTTTCCTAGGACTTTGTTGATCATAAAAGGGTTTATTTTATGTATCATTTATGTTGCCTCGTCCAAGAAAGGAAGTGTTATTTATGACATCAAATCATCTTGATTTGATAACACAAGTTACATGCCTTTACTTGGATGGGGTTGTTCAACACAAATGAGAGAGCCACCTAGTTATGGTTAACTAAGTTTTAGAACTAAAGAAAAGCTACAGGTGCATATTAATGTTTTAAACTATTAAAGGGATATATCCTTAAAATATGAAACCCTTTAGTTCATTATTTATCAACATTATATATCAACAGAAAAGACAACAAAATATTGAAGGGACATGTCATTTTGACATGGAACCTTCTAGTTTAATCTTAGAAAGTTAAAAGACCGTTGTAGGTTAATAAGGTCTAAGCACTCATAGATATGGATAAATGAAAATCATAATCAACATGTGAATTGGGATATCAAACATACAAAAAGATAGGAAATCATTGTCATAGAGTATGAAATAAAATATTATGGCAATCA
The DNA here is from genome assembly GCA_018584345.1 of Thuja plicata. Taxonomy (NCBI): domain Eukaryota; kingdom Viridiplantae; phylum Streptophyta; class Pinopsida; order Cupressales; family Cupressaceae; genus Thuja; species Thuja plicata. The sequence goes on from MU226236.1 coordinate 2,005,810, forward strand.
AAAGCTCAAATTTTCAAACATTTCCTTACAATGACCAAAAAAATTTATTGCTGCTACTGAGATAAATGAACAAGAAAAAAAGTTACAACTATCATTATAAGGAAAAAAGAAAATCCTTTAAGAGTTTTAGTGCCTTATATATTCAAGATAAATAATACAACATCACATAAGATAGCGAGCCATTATTGTACTAAGCCCTAGACATCAAAACAAATGATATTCACAAATAATTTAATGTGCTATAGAAGTTTAAGGAAGCAACATATCAAAGGGAAACATATGCTTGAGAACATAAGATCCATTTTTATGAAGTCATATTGTTATGTAAAGATTATAAGGAAAGTAAGAAAATTTTAAAACCATCACAATCAACATTTCAAGTGCAATGAAAGAAAGTAGTAGTCATCAAACAATGGAACTCAACAATGCTACAATATCCAAACATAATGGAACATCCATTTTTTCATAAGAATGCTACATTCAATTCATGGAAAGGTAGCTACCAAATGAATGACCCATCTTGAAGACAAGGATAATAGTAGAATTGGTCAGTCATAGCTATCAGAGTACAAATAAGCTCCCATGTTATGAAATCGAACAACATGGAATGTGCAAGTAGTATTAAATATCATAATGCATGTGCAAGAACAACAAAAGTCATTCAAGTAGCACACATCTCTAAGCATACAAGAGGTAGTTATAATGTTGGAAGATCAGCAGTGATGTGAATAATCAGAATAATAAAGCTACAAGTCCCCACTTCATCAAAAACTATATTTACTGTTATAGAGTATGTCAATGCCTCCCTTAAATATGCTATATTTTAGTTTTATAAAGGAACAATTGTAATGAACCCGAGCATTAGAATGCAAATAGAAAAAGCATATAAGAGGTGAGCAACATTTATTTTTCATATAAGGCAGAGTTACAAACTAAAATAATTATACCAAAAGGTTTATGAAAAGATAGTTTGAAGTATATAGGAAGTTCCATCACAAGCATTGAAGACACAAAAATCCCCATCAAGTTTTTGAGTGACCATGTGTTAAGAGATTACAAGTTCAATAGTATTATATTTATCAGAGAAAGAACGTGGAGGTTAGGGTGAAAGCATCTATTCAACACATCATGCCTACTCATATGTCAAACCTCATTTCTGCATACAGGTAAATGCTACTAAACAAGGTCATTATGAGCATTCAAAGAGAGTTAAGATGTTCAAAACTTGAATGATATAATGGAAATCTTATGAAAAATAAAGTCAAAGCATTTAATACTATAAGCATGTAGGTTTGTAATAGGTGAGTTTGTTGAGAATACAAACAGTTACAGGAACAAAGGGGTGGAACTTGAAAAATAGAATTCTCAAATATAGCATTAACTTGAAGATTTAAAATTAAAACCCTTTTATCAGGAACATTAATTTGTTGAGTTTTGCATTGTGACTAGTATCAGTAAGACAATACAAGAACAAGGCACCAAAGCTCAGAGTTATCAGAGTAATTATTGAACAACCAAATAAGGTTTGTCTGTGCATTACAAGGCTCTTTTGTTTTCTTCTTATCTGATTTCTTTAAACAAAGGGAATTATCAAACAGTAGGAGGAAAGTGTGTGAGGGTTTTAGTATTTCAAAAGTATAGTTATGTTCTTTGTGGAAAGAATGTACAACAAAAACCTCATGGGTTTGTATGTATACTGGAACATAGAGAAAATATTCCAGCATTTTTTTTTTCAAAACCCATAATCTTGCATGACCAATAGATGACGTAATGCCCAATATTTCAAAATGTAGCAGGGATTCAATGTACAGTAATATTCAACATTAAAGAAGAATTTCAAATACAAATATTGAGCTACAATGTTTTGACATTTGAATCTAGATATGGCTATGGCCTGAAAATAGAAGTGGAGTGTAGTTTTTACACTGTGAATGTCAGATACAGAGAGTTCCCTCGAATAATGGAAGAGTTACCTAAAAGGGAGTTACAAATATTTGGATGGCTACAAACACAAAGAAAATAAAAAAATATTTATAAAGGCACAAAGAAGGTAATATTGCTTTGTCTTTTCTTTTTAAGAATAAGAAAATCGAGGCTAAAAAGCACAGAGAACTTGATCATTACAAAGATACAGAGGAAATAAGAACTCCGATGACCACTACTAGAGAACAAGAGAGAAACAAAGCTCACTTGTATGATGTGAGGGTCTCAGAAACATATTTCACCAAGAAAGCTTCAAAAAAATCTACAGTATTTTTTCTTGATCTTCAAACCCTAGAAAGGCGGTGCGGATAGAAAAATCAAATTAAAAGTGGGAAAATGAGGTGAGGTAATATTGTTTTTGGGTCCCAACACTAGCTTTGCGGAAGGAAATATGGATTTTTCTTTTTGATATCTTATTTATTTTGATATTCTTAATACAAATACATTGATAAAGTGACTCTAATGTCACTTAATTATTAAGTAAATTGTTAAATACTTTAGTAAATATAGTTATTAATTTATAAACCGGATAAACAAGAGACACAATGCGTCAAAGTTCCTGCCTAAAGGAAAATAGAAAAAGAAATAGAGATATGTAGATGGAGATGGAGATAGAGAACCATATATATATAAGAAAAAAGAATAAATAAAATAATTTTTTAAAATTAAATATAAATATAATTAAATAAATAGAAATAAATTATTTGAAAAATATAAGAAAATTGCTGCACAAGTAAATGTGAACTGGCTCTTGTAGATCCATCTGTTTATGTAGTATGCATCAATTACAAAGCAAGAAATTTTTTTGTCTTCCCACTAGTAATTAGCCAAGCAAAGAACGTAGAAACTATGCATAGAGAAGCATAAACTAGTTATACATGGATGAGCAATATCTTGTGATCGAATACAAGAATGTCCATCTAAATGTTATCATTCGTATACAATTGCAAACATAGAAGCTTTTCTATACAAAGTTCCCATTTGAACATCATTTGATCTTCGGATGCTATATGCCAAAAAATTAACAAACCAAATCCAGACAGAGGAATATGCAGATAAAGATGTACAAGAAAAGAGAATATATAAAATATTATTTTAAAATTAAATATAAATATATTAAATAAATAGAAATAATTTTTTTGAAAAATATAAGCAAATTTGTTCAGGAGTAAATGTGAACTGACTCTTGTAGATCTGTCTGTTTATGTAGTATGCATAATTATAAAGCAAGAAAAAAATTTGTCTTCCCACTAGTAATTAGCCAAGCACTAAACGTAGAAACTATGCAAAGACAAGCATAAACTAGTTATAAACTTACACATGAACGAGCAATATCTTGTGATCAAATGCAAGAAAGACCATCTAAATGTTATCATTCATATCCAATTGCAAACACATAAGCTTTTCCATACAAAGTTCCCACTTGAACTTCATTTGATCTTCAGATTCTATATGCCACAAAATTAGCAAACCAAATCCAGATACTTGTAGAAGTCATATAGTTATATTGAATGGGGCATATTAGTTTAAAATTAAAGTTTGTATGTAAATTTGAATGAAGAATTTTGGTGTGCATATCCAATGAAAAATGCTTACTGCCAGTATGAAACGGTTGAATATGATTTGTTATTCATTAGATATTTTCATAATAAGCTAGGTCCTTCCACAGAATAATTAAATGGGGGTAGCTTCAAGACAACATAATTTCCTATGTACCCATAAGGTGATGTGTAAAGGCTTTCAATTCCAGGGTTACTTTTATCAAGAGTAGAGAATAGCATCCATGCAACCTTTGATTATAGTTTTTTGATGGTGTTATTTTGCAATTTTAAATAGTTGCTTCAAATATAACGTTTTGATTTTGTTTAAGAAAAATAGCAATAGAAGAAGGATGAAAGAATAATTAATATTTGTAAAATTTACACATTTTTACCTGAATTTTCTATTATAATAATGAGAACTCTGTAGTATTCTGAAAATGTTCCTTGGATGCTTGAACTATAGCACTGTCTTTCTTAGCAGAGATAAATCCCAATAAGAGCACAATTGGGCAACCACAATTATAGCACTTCATAATAGTGTCTTCTAAGGAAATATTTATAGATAATATAAAGCTCACTTATTTAAAGACAAAGGAAGTGAAACCCCATAAAATTTAGTTTGGCCTCAAGCTACTTTCTGTGATGTTTGCCTTTTTTATGCTTTTTACTTAGCTGCATGACTTCATCATTGAAAAGCCATTTCTTTGCAAGTCCTCCAAAGTTTATTGGGAAGACTTCAGATGATTCCTCTTTGCCTTGATCAAGTGTTAAAGTCACCACACAGTGATAGTAATGAGCTAATCCAAGCGCAACAAGTTGAGCAAAACATGTTTACTGTTGACGAAATAATAGAAAAATATGTTGGGGGTTTTGGACCAGCTCAACTATGCCAAGTGGTGATTGTTGCCTTGGCTTGGGCTTTTGATGCTCAACACACCTTTGTCACCATTTTTACTTGTGCCCAACCTTCATGGCACTGCACTAATGGCACTCAATTAACAGAAACAGAAATATGCACTGTAAAATCATTAATATGTGAGATGGACCCAAAACTATGGGTGTGGGAAAGAGGAAAAGAAGTCTCTGTCATCTCACAGTGGAACCTTGTTTGTGCCAACACCATCAAAGCAGGCTTTCCTTCTCTGTTTTTCTTCATGGGATCGCTACTGGGTGAGCTAAAAGTTGAATTATTTATAAAAGATTGGAAGGTTAAATTTTTATCTGCCAAGATGTTGAACATGCATAGTGTAATACATACATGATGTAATGTTCCAATCATTTACTTCTAAAATGTGCTTATGTTAATATCAGAAATTTCGTTCTTTTGGAAAATGGATATTAGATTTGGTTTAAAAACAGGGGGTTTGAGAAGGTGATGATAGGAAGTATAACTGGATCTATCTGATTGTGTTTTTTTAATATGGATATTTTGTATTGTATTTCATGATCTATCAAAATGCAATGTAAGAGAGTGCAGAAGATGTAAAATCTGATAACACTGATCTCAAAATCTGTAGTGTAATATAGGTAATGACATAAGAACTTAAATAACAGATTTTTGTCACAGCTGATTTGAGTTTATATATAGAATTTATCACATTTAAATTTTATCTTCAATCCATTAACCCAGTTTAGACTCTGATTTTGAAACAAATTTAAGCTCTAATCTATTTTAGAGTTGCAAACTATTTTATTTTATTTTTAAATTCATCCATATTACACTATCTAATTTCTACAATGCATCAATACATAATTTATGATGTATAAGATAATCATCATAAGAACTGAATAGCCATTTCCTTTTTTGACAGGCAAAATAGAAAATTTTAGTAAAAAAAATTGAAAATACAAGGCAATGAGGGTTTTGCAGGTTGCATAATAGTAGGGCCAATGGCAGATTCTTGGCTGGGTCGTAAAAGGACTCTGATGCTTTCCATTGTGTCACTTTCATTGATGGGTTTTTTAACATATGTTTCCCCAAAAATTTGGATCTAATCTCTCCTCCGAGCTCTCAGTGGCTTTGGCAGATCCTCCATGGGAACTTATTGCCTGGTTCTCTCTACTGAGCTCGCTGGTCGCCAATGGAGAAGTTTCATTAGTTTTTTTTTTCTATTCTTTACCTTTGGATTCGTTTCACTTCCAGCCCTCGCTTATCTCACAAGAAATTATTTTCTTGGAGAATCACCTACATCTACATCTCCATACTTCCTCTGGCCTACTCTTTTCTTCTCCCCCCTTTCATTTGGGAGTCACCCAAACGGCTACTTCTCAGGGGAAATTCAAATAAGGCCTTAAAATGTATAAGAAAAATGGTAGAAATGAATGGAAGAGTGGTGCCATACAATCTAGAGATAGAAGAATGCATTGCAGAGAGCCCAACAGAGTCTTCTTTATCAGTGTTGTGGACTACTATATGGGCTCCAAGAAGGCTCATGTCAACAATGGTGGTGGGCTCTAGCATGGGGCTCATCTATTACAGAATGCACTTTGGAGTTGCGAGTCTGGAGTTTGATTTATATCTGAGTGTCACATTTAATGCTCTATTTGACATTCCAGCACCATTTTCTCTACTATTACTCTTGCTAAGGCCGGGCGTAGAAGGGCAATTCTTCTGTTAACACTATTGAGTGGCATGCTCTGTTTTGTCTGTGTGTTCTATTCATTGGGTATACCAGATATTCCTAATTCAACTACAAATAAAAAGAATTGGGCACAAATAGCTTTTGAAGTAGGAGCATTTTTGAGTGGAGGTACAATATTTAATGTGTTTCTGATTTATTGCTTGGAATTGTTTCCATCCAGTGTTCGAAACTCAGCAATGTCATTGCTAAGAGAGGTTGTCTATGTAGGGGGATTGTGGGTTCACTAGTTATTGTGATTGGCCGCAACAACACAACTCTTTCCTTCATTCTATTTGGAATTGGAATACTAATAAGTGGTTTGTTTGTGTTGGGCTCTTTCCTTAGGGCCTGTTTGGCAGCAGGAATACCATATCCTAGATATGGTCAATTTAGGGAGATGCGGCATATTCAAGAAGATGCTTATCTTCAAAATGAAATCCGGAATATGGTCTGACCTGTTTGGTTCACCTGGAAGATGAATGAGAAGATGCATAAGGAATTTTATTTCTTTATTTTTTAATTTCTTTGAATATGGTGTGTATATATGTGTGTATATATACACACATGCACACATGTGTATATATACACATACATGTGTGTGTGTATATACACATACAAGTGTGTATCCATGTATACACATACACACATGTGTGTATACACATATACACACATTTATGTATATACATCCATATACACACATGTGTATATATACACACCATACATATACACATACAAGTGTGTATCCATGTATACACATATACACACATGTGTATATATATACACACATACACACATTTGTGTATATAAACACACACACACATTTGTGTATATAAACACATATACACACATGTATATACACATATACACACACCATACATGTGTGTATATATATAGACATATACACACATGTGTATATATACACACCATACATGTATGTATATATACACACATACATGTATGTATATATACACACATATGTGTATATACACACATACATGTATGTATATACACACATGTGTATATATACACATGTATATATACACACATGTGTATATATACACATGTATATATACACACATGTGTATATATACACATGTATATATACACACATGTGTATATATACACATGTATATATACACACATGTATATATATACATCCTTATAGCAATATAATATACATCTTTATAGTCACGGATCCCACGAAATATTAAATTTGCTTTTGTAAAAATTGGAATTGGAATTCGAAATTCCAATTCCACCTATTTAGGTGGAAGATGATATTCCCATTTTGGGGACAAAATGAGAATTTCGGAATTCCAGTTCCATTTTTTTCCAAGGACCCAAACATGGAATTTGGCATTATCCAGAATTAGATAATGCCAATTCCGGTCCAATTCCTGCTACCAAACGGGCCCTTACAGACGAGTAGAATGAATTTAGCATAATATGTGAAGAAAAGAAAAGGAATGATTTATAATCACAGAATAAGTAACATAGCTTAGGTTTACATTAATAAGGAATGTTGTTACAATGGAGATGAAAACCCCAAATCCTATAGCCTGGAAACCTAGGTACATTCAAACCCACAAAATACCCACTTGTTAAAATCACTTTTAGAAGGGTTCATTTGCTTATGCATAGGTCAAATTTTACGGTTCGCCTCGGCTGTTAATGAGACATACAAAATTGTGAACTAGTTTTCATATAAAACATATAGCCAACTCAATGCAATAAATTCTCAAAAATATGTTTCTAAATCTTATGATATAATTAGTAACCCAGAATACCTTTGTTCCAGCCATAGCCATTTGTGACCAATTTCTCTCCCTTGGGTTGAAATGGGTCATTCTTAGAAAATGCTCCAACACTGAATGATGAACAACTTGGCCCTATAATTTTTCAAATTGTAGATCTAAATAGTGAGATAACAGAATGAAATTGTTCACAGAGCAAAATTGTTCAAAATAATCAAAGAAGTGCATAAGTAAAATATCATCCTCTTCTTGTAATTAGGAGCCAAATCTAGAAAAAATTCAGTGCCTTTCAGAAGTCTTTGAAAAAAGATTATCAAGCAATGCAATGAAGTCTCATGCGGTGGAAAATACAAGAATTGTGAAGGGAAAAAAAGGACTCCTTGTGTTTCTCAAATGCCAGGTTTCTTTCTTTCTCACACTCCTCTCGCCATTCCACTGTAGAGTAGTAAAATAAATCCGAGAAAACAAGGATAGAATCCCATCTTAACTAGGCCCTAAGGTTGGAAGCCTCAAACCCTGACTTTGAAACAGAGCTTGTATTAGGCAGACAAAAATATGGCAAATGTTGAAACCTAGCTGAGAGACTCGGAGACTTCGAGAACAAGATAAGATGGAGACAGCTGCAATTAATGAACGACAGTCTTTGACGGATATCCGTGCTAAAAGTAGATTTATTGCTTTTCATGCTAAAAAAATCTGTATTTTTTAAAATAAATTTAATTTTATCCCTTACCTTTATTTCTATTAGTCAATAAGAAAGCAGATAAACAATTTTGTTTAAATAATTTAAATATTGAAAATTTGAAACTATAGTACATATATAGAAGTTTAAAAAATTATTTCCTATGATTGGCTAGTTAAAAAGTTATATTGTATCTAACGAATGCAATAGTATCATGCCGATGGCAGTAACTAATAAAAGAATTGAGGGGAATGGAAAATTATGTTGAAGGGGAGTTATAAGAATTTTTATTTTGCACGATCCTAAAATTGTAAAATAATTATAAAAGTGTTATTGTATATAGAGACTTAATAATTTTTTAAATTAAAAATACAATAATAGAAGGATCGATGCAAACTTGGGGAAGTTGAGTGTAAATTAAGAATAAGGGGAGTTTTATTTTCCTAAATGGATTGTGGGCTATTTTGGAGCATAAATGTGAAAGTTGCATGGATTTTTTTCACTCACATCAGTTGTTCATGGGTTAAGGAGCCTTTTGAGGTAGTTTAATACTCCTTACTATCATTTATGACCCCGCTTTTGCATGAATTTAGGTTTTGTGTGACCAAAGAGAGATATGTTGCATTCTTGATGGAGAGTGAGTTGTGACTTGAGTTCATATAAAGTTTCAGTTCAGTCACACTCCAATTCGAGTCTAGTTCACTTTGGGGTTCTCTTTGGAGATTGTGGTAGTATTTTCTATAAGAATTTATTCGTGTATCAATTTTAGGGAGTTCTTTCTTTTCTAGGTAGATGATTGTAGCTTTGAGAACTCTTTCATGTTGTAGGATCATTTTGTAGCTCATGGATTTCTATATTTTGTAACAACGTTATCCCCTTTGATTTAGAATAGAGATACATGGCCTTCTTTCTCACATTGGTGTATCAGATTCATGGTTGTGTTTTATATTCTTTCAGTAATTTTAACTGTGGGAATTTCTTCCCTTTTATAATTATTGAGGTTTAGAGATTTCCTAGGATCTTGTACTACATGTGGGTTATTGTAATGACCCTCACTAGTAGGATCACTAAAACACCCCAAATCTGAACTATGGCAATTCGTCAAACAGTTGGCATGCACTGAAATGTTCTGCTTGTAATGATGTGTTTCAATGTGTATATTGTTTTGGCATCAACTATGCAATTGAGATAACAATACCAATATAAAATGAAAGGTAATAGACAACGCAAGCCAATATATTACGAACTTCTCAAATCTGATTGCAGAGTAGGACTGATTCAAACTATTACAATGAGCATTGATTCATGACAACAAGGTGAAATGCAACTATCAATATCTGATTATCTATTGAC
>MU226236.1:2022614-2034270 GCA_018584345.1 Thuja plicata
CACACCACCATGATGGCTAGATCTAGGGTTTGAATGATGAATCTTGCATGTTGGAACCAAATCCCTTCAAAGGCTTGAAAGCTTGAATCCTTGATCTTTAATGGAGGACTTGAATGCTTGAGAGGAAGAATTGAAAACCTTGAAAGCTTGAGAACATGTAGAACAATGGATTCTTGAACCTTTTGCTTCTTGACAAAATCTTGGTTAGAGCTTTTTGCACTTAGAAGACTTAGAGAAAATGAGAGAGAAAGGCTTCCTTTTATATTAAATTAGGGCACAATCTTCTAAGGAGGCCGACATAGAAGAATTAAATTCCAATTATCCCCATGCCCCTAGAAGAGGACCTATATTAAATATAAGTTAGGATTTTCCACTTCAGAACCCAAAACAGCTGACTCGAAAGCGGGAAAAATGAATTTTTGATGACCTCCGGAACCTGACAAGTTTCCAGTTTTGAAAGGGGGACCCAGGTCAAGGTCGAGGTCGACCCTGACCTAGGTCAAGGTCAATTTTGACCTTGACCTAGGTCAATTTTGAGGTTGACCTTGACCCACGGGGTCAGAACCCCTGGAAAAAGTGCCAGGTGGGATAGAAGGTGCCCGGAGAGGCCCAATCAGGGTCCTAAATAGGCACAGAGGCAGGAGATGATGCAGAAAGGAGAATAAAGTATGATAGTGGTAAAAAAAATCCCCTAAGGAGGGCTAAACATTCTTATCATGGAAGTGCTTCCATTTTAAGATGATACAGATACAAGGTAGACTCATAGGCTGAAGATCTTTCCATATTCCACAAGATTGTGGAGTTCACGAACCTGGCATAGTGGGTGCAGATCTTAGTGACAATAGTTTTTAGCACACCCGGTGGGACACTTTGGAATGTTTCAATCAAATATTTTCCACACATTGCTAATGTTTGGAGTGAAAATTAGTGAATACAACCTTTGGAGGCAGGATCTATACACACACCAAATGAATCAAAGAGGAAAGTCTATTGGTTTTGAGAGATCAAGTGTTGGTATGTTTCAAAAAAATTTATATTCTTATTTCCAACTCTTTATATGAGTAGATATGTCAAAATTTTATGGACAAAAAGTATAGCCTCCACCATATTATGAGACAAATGTTGGTTTCTATTCAAATGGCTCTACAACAATAGTAAATCAACAAGCACAATATGCTTATAATCAATAAATTCCTTCCCAATCTTCTGATCAACCTCAAGATACTCAAATTAAGCATGAAATCTAGGATCTTAAAAAGTTAAATGATAGTTTGGAAGATATATTTTAATATTACACCAGGCAGATAGATGATATTAAGGAGTGTGAGATATAGTCACGACTGGAGGAATGCTCATATCAAGCTGACATACATGAGCAAGAGTAGTTAGATCATCAAGCTCATCTTCATGAATAAGAGATTGCAAGACAATATAAGGAAACCCTTGTAGAAAAGGAGAAAAAAATGGAGCCACAAAAGAGACAATATTGTGAAGAAGATCTTCAAAGACAGTCAGCAACGCATGGGGAATTTCATGAAAAGGAGCTAGAAACAAAAAAAATTCATGAAGAGAGATAGATGAGCATAGAAAAATAATAAGGTTTTATTTGTTAGAATGTGAATTTGATACTTTCCAATGATGTAGTCATTAATGGTTTTCATTGATGTTAACATACTCATATCTCAACTTTTGTTGTATCGGTTACTATTCTTTTGATATAGTGTTGTATTGATTTTTGTGTACCGATAGATTTTTGTATTGGTTGGAGTGTATGGCAGACCGATTGGTTTTTTTGGTGTGTTCATTGATATATTGTGGTCCATAGAATCTACATTATGGTAGATTGTATGGTCAATCCTATGTGGATGTGTTTTGGTCCCAACTTTGGTTTTGTAATGTGTACCTTGGAGAAGGTGTTACATAGAATGGCATGTTGTATTGGTCAATGTGGTCCTCATTTCATTCCTTCCCACCTCATGAATTTTTTGGTTGTGACATGTTTCAAATTGTGTAGTCAACCTTATGGATCTCATGGTGTTGTATAAATAAGGCATGGATATAATCAAGACAAAGAACATATACAAGTAATATACAAGTGTGAAGTGTAATCACCTGAAATTGGTTTAGTAAACCAAAAGCCCCTAATCTCATATAATCAACCCCAAATATTAATTTAACAAGATAAAGTCCTAATCAAAGGCATTAAATCTCATACTAGACCTGATTATGTGAGTGGTCTAATCTATAGACTTGCATAATTAAATCAATCATCAATTAAATCAAGCATCAAGGCTAGTTAATAATTGAATCAATTCATTTAATTAAAGGTCCTAGTACTTTTAATTAAATGAACCCATTTGATATACTTTCTAATTAAAGAGGATAAAATAAATCAACTAAATGGTCTTTTCCTCTAACAAACAAGAAATCACAAATGGAGCCAATTAAAGAAAATCACATGGATTAACTCACATGAATCAAGAAAGGGATAATCTTAGCCCTTCACCAAGTTTGAATCCTAACCATCCAATCTCATGTAAATACTATAAAAGGAACATCACCCAAGCTTAATCAATCATCTAGAATTCATGTAAAATTGCTATGCGAAAATCATTCTAGGCCATATTGAAGAGTTTTTGAATGTTTTAGGAGCATTTGAGAGCTATTTCATGTCATTTTAGCATTAAAATCAGCATGTGGATCTTAGTTTCATATAAATTTAGTGTTGAATCTTCAATTTCTTAGCTTAATTGCATGTTAATTGCACTATTCTTTACAGATTTAATCTTAAAATGCATTAGAATTGGATATTTCCTTTGAATCTTCTATTATAGAATATGTCTAGTCACTGATCTATACTAATAATTTAAGAGAAAAGATTAATTAGATCATACTCTTTCTAGATAGTAAGAAATATGTAGATTTCCTTTGGTTTTTCATGCTTTTCAATTAATTTTGATGTACTAACCATTAATCCAATGACATAGTGAAGTATTGTGTTACAGATTCTTTTAGGTACAATATTCACACACACATGAAGTATATTTGAAGGGACTAGAAATTCATGCAAAGGATATTTGTGTTCGTGTAGAGAAATATGTAGATCTTAGAGGTAGATTCTATTCCTTTTCATATCTCATGATAGTGATCCCTTGTATCGATAGTGAGCCCTTGTGTATCAACAGTGAGCCCTTGTGTTTCGATAGTGAGCCCTTGTATCAGTAGTGAGCCCTTGTGTATTAGTAGTGATCCCTAGTGTATTGACAATGAGCCCCTGTGTATTTGCAATAAGCCTTCTAGCAGTGAGCCCTTGTGTATTGGTAGAGAGCCTTTTCGTAGTGAGAATTTCTAGCAACGAAACTTTTGTATCAATCACCTTTCGGTGTCACCTTAATAGGTGCTTTTACATTTCATGATAATTAGCTTCTATGTGGTTTTACCCATCTTGGGTTTTCCACATAAAAGTTTGTGTTCTCTATTTCGGTGTTCCTTTGTATTTCATGTTTATATTTTATATGGATGTTTAATGTGCTAAACTGACAAATCTTAAGTTGTTATTGGAACTGTTTAAGTCTTAACTAAGAGAGAAATTTTTTTAAAGTTTTGTAGGAATAACTTATTCACCCCCCTTAGTTATTTGGCTTATTCAATAATTGGTATCAGAGCCTAGTTCCTTGGTGAAGAGATTAACCACTTGAGGCTGATCCGATGGCACAAAAATTGACTATTCCTATGTTTGATGGATCATACTTAAATTTATGGAAAGGTCAGATGAAAGGATACTTGGTATTTGTTGGTTAAGAGACATGGAAGCATGTAGAGTCAAAGTATGTTCCTCCGTAGAATGGACCGACTGCTCCTGATGAAATTGTGGAATATGTTGAAAATGAAAAAGTGAGGTATGTTATTACTAATTCTTTATCAAACAATGAATTGGATAAGGTTATTTCATTCAAGACAACTTATGAAGTTTGGGGGAAAGTTGAAGGAAAATTATGAGGAAATGATAGAGTCAAGTTATTTAAGAAGTTGAAAGTTAAGAGACCTTATGAGAGCATGAGAATGGAAGATAGTGAAGATATTAAAAGTTATTTTCAAAGAGTTGAGGATGAAATTAATGAAGTCAAGAATCAAGGAGGCACTATTACTGATGATGTCTTCATGGAGAATATTTTGATGACATTACCAGATAGTTACAGTGACAAATTTTCAGCAATTGAAGAGGTGTATGATATGAAGAAGTTTACCAAAGAAAAAAAATTTGGTACCCTGACCACATTTGAGTTGAGGAAGTTTAGAAGAGACAAGAATAGATCAGAGATAACATTCAAAGTTACAGAATCAGAAGATGATCTTAATGGTGACGATGAAGAAGATTTTGGGGATAACTTTGCAAGAAGATTGAAGAAAGGCACCGACAAGTACAAAGGTATGTTACCGCTAAGATGATTTAGGTGTGGTAAGATTGGTCATTTGGCTACTAGATGTCCTAACAAAACTCCTAGGAAAAAATTCAAAAGATTCAATAAAATGGCTTACGATGTGAATGAAGATGCTAGTATCTCAGATGATGAATCAGAGACTGGGGATTACTTATTTTATGTTGAAGAAGAAGAGAAATCTAAAATTGATATCATTAACTGTATGCAATAAAAACTAGTGTGTTAGGGAATGCAATAGAAAGTTAAAACACTCAACAAACTAATATATTACAACATATATGATAAGAAAGAAAAAGAACAAAAAAACCAAGCAAGCCTAAGAATGGGAAAACCTTTATTAAACCAAGCAAGTCCTTGAAGTGTATATTTGTCCAAAAGGATTGTATGTGTGCTCAAATGTGGAATTGTTCAAGCTTTAAAACGGTTGGCTTTGGAAGAATTTTGGCATAATAAGGTTATGGTTGATGATTTTTGTTCTCCAAAAGGGAATGATAACTTTGGATAAAAGGTGGATGAAAATGGAGTGAAGAGTTGAATATATAGGCCAAGGAGAAGTGGATTGAAGAGTCAAGATGCAAACTTGACGAAGGGTGGAGATGCATTTGAGATAAAACACATGGATTGTGTTTTCTCAAATGCCTCTCATTATGAAATGATTCACAAGGAGAGAGGCTTGGAGGAATGGAGGAATGTGACCATTTTAGGAGATGTGAGAGGAGACACGAATGGAAGAGATGGATGGATTGTGTAAGAGCATTTAAGGAAGACTTAAATGCATATGGTTGGGGATTGGAGAGGATGTGACTTGGGTTGACTTTGGGGATGGCTAAGGGTTTCTTAATCTTTTGATTAGGATTGTGCAAATATTTAGAGATCGATTAGGCTTAGATTAAGGATGATTAGGATGATGTGATGGGAGGAGAGAGAATGAGTGGAGGGGTTAATTAGTTAATCAAGGTTAATCAACTAATTAAGAGAGGTTAGTATGTGTGAAGGGGTTGGATTGAGTTGGAACCATGGGTTAGGTGGTTTGAGGTAGGTTAGGTTAGGGGTTAAAGTTAGGAGCCATGTGCTCAAATAGATTAAAATAGGCTATTTTAATCACAAGTGGGATAGTACGATAAAGTGAATTAATTTAAATAGATAAATCCATTTGTTTAAATTAATAGAGGAAGGAGGATTTAACTAATTAAATGGTTATGGGTTGCCATTAGATTAATTGGACTATAGTTAATTAATTAAATTAATTAACTAGAGGAGTGACATAAATTAAATAAATATTTAATATTTAATTAACAAATGCCCTAGGAGAGAACTAAATAAGATTACTTAATTGTGTAATCAGATTTTGGTGTCTACATTTTTCCTACCTTTGACAAAGTGTTAGAATAACATTATTATGAAGATGTTTTAAAATAATAGATGACACAAAGAAGTAACAGGCAACAGAGTTTCCCCAGGGTAGGGAGAAGAGAGTTAGAATGGGTGATGCCCCCTCAAGAGGGTGGAAGGGAAAGAAAAAGGGGTTCGGGCAGTGTCTCAAAAATAAAATAGGGCCAACGAGAAAGGAGGAGGATAAGGGGTACCCGTTTAACCGAATGTGGTATATGCAGAAAATTAGGGGTCGGAGAAGAATTTGGATAAAAACGAGGTGCTCAAGGGATAAAAA
This sequence comes from Thuja plicata, assembly GCA_018584345.1. Taxonomy (NCBI): domain Eukaryota; kingdom Viridiplantae; phylum Streptophyta; class Pinopsida; order Cupressales; family Cupressaceae; genus Thuja; species Thuja plicata. The sequence goes on from MU226236.1 coordinate 2,028,726, forward strand.
GGCATCAAGGGAGGGGCTATATAAGGTCTTGAGGGCTAAGAAAGGGTTTTATTGCACATATTAAGCCTAGAAAGTGTTTGTTTATTTTGAGCTCTGATATAGCACATAGCGATGGCAAATGAGGGATAACTGAGGCACCAAATAAACATTGTGAGGTGTGTATAGAGGCACTGGGGGCTAGAAAGATAATTAGGATCAAAAAAATTGCTGAGTAGTTTCCACATTTGCTTTATTTTTCAATTTTTAGGTTGTTAGGCAGTGATCCCGCATACGTGGATTCGACAAGATCGAAATCCCGCAAAAAATGCACGGGGTCAGGGTCTAAATAGGGATAGTTAGGTTTTTTTGTGGGAACATGAAATTTGGGTAGGGGGGGATGTTTCACGAGAATTCAATCTCACAGGTAATTTCTTGTGGGATCACGTTCCTGAACCAAAATGCGAGGTTTGGGGAAAAAATGTGATCTTACGAGGGATTGCAGGGGTAGGGTAGGGATTTTGTGGGAATGTATTCCCATGGGGGTTTTATATAGGGTTAGGCTAAGAGATATTTTTCCTCCAGATCCTGGGGAGGGATGCAGTTTATGGGAATGCGGGGAGGGATCACATTTTGTGGGAGCGCATGGACTGGGTTGAAAGGGAGGGTTAGGAAAGGAACGAGATAAAAAGATGAATGGGATGGGGTTTTTAGGCTAAAAGAGGTGAAAAAAATAATATTGACATGACTCAATTTTTTTGATTGTAGTGGTCCGTGAACCGATTGACTTCTTGGGAGAGACAAGTCACGGTTCTATGTGCAATAGACCAGTTCATACCCGCTGACTGGACATAGGTGGAGGCGATTGGGCTTGGGTATCTCATGTCGATAATCCATAGGAGGGAATACCTAACTATGGTGACAAAACTCTATGAGCGGTACACTCTGAGACTGCCACATTCTATCTCCTGATAGGGGAGATGATGATCACATTAGAGGACATTTATCAAATCTTTCAGTTACCGATCTTAGGGATGAAGGTGATTGATGGGGACACTACCTAGCAGTAGGAACTGATAATATTAATGGGGTTGGGTGTCACACCTATATTGTAGCATGGAAAATTGGACTTAGATAGACATCTAGATGCGGCACCGCCAACGAGGCAGGTTTATTTCTATATTTGTGGAATAGTCTCGGGGTATAATTCTCTTGACACGGGAGGGACTAGCATGACATTAGTGTCAATTCTAGTGATCATGTAGATTTTGGATGTGAGTGTACCCATAGAATTAGGTACCCTGATGCTATCAAAGCTATACAAGGATCTCCACCAGATCGTATATCATGGTGGGGCTGGACAAGTTAGGAGTATAGGTGGTGCAGGAGCACCCTAAGGTCTTTGAAAGATCTTGTTAGTCATTTTGGCTTGTAGGTTGGTTTAGCAAACCATCCATGAATAAGGAATATGTTATAAAGTCCCAAGTGTGTCTAAGGTGTGTTTAGGGTTAATAGTGATTAGGGTTTGTTAGTTGTCGAGTCAAGTTGCATCTAGGGGTCTATATCCTTAGAAGTCAACCAAAAGGTCAAAGGGTGGACCAAAACTCCAAAATGGAGTGACATTCAAGTTTTTAATGTTTTAAAGTGTTTTAGGATCATTTGGTAAGTTTCAAAACCAAATTGTTCCATTGACTTGATAGAATGTCATTTTGACAAAAATTGTAAAAGTTGTCATGACAACATTTCCTAGATTTTAGGAATTGGCTTTAAATATGCCCAAATCCCGACATGAAGGTCCAGACATGTGGGAATAGGATATATAAGGTGGAAAAAACCCTAAAGTGATAAGGAGGAGTTTATTTTGTACAGACTGTTTGTAGAGAAGTAATATTTTACACTGTATTTGCAGACATAACCATCATCCAATACCTTAATGGATTGAATAGGTTGAATTAATGCATTGAGAGTGTTTATTGTGTTATTTCCTTAATCTCTATGGCATTGATTTGATCATTTGTTCATACTGGTTAGCATTTTGTAAATTATTTAGGTTAGCATTTTGCTAGGTAGCTGACCTTCTTTCCTTTGTCCTTATAGTCTCAGGTATCTCTTCTTTTTGATTGTCGGTAGCTTCTATAATCACCTCTGTCAGACTTCTTCTCAAAAGATCTGTCATTACTTCTATCATCCTTTCTTCTGTTAGTACATCTTGCAGCAAAATGTCCAATCTCTTTGCAATTAAAACAAACAAGTGGTAATTTACCTTTGTATTTACCTTTGCCTCTCAACATTCTTCTGGCCATAAGTGCTTCTATTTCATCAAGATCATCTTCTTCACTTTCACTATCACTATATTTTCTCATAGTGTTTTTGTGACTTGATTTACTTATTCTCATAGAAGTTTTAAATGCAGACTCTATGTTTGGTAAGACACTATTATCGAAGTTATTCATCTCAAATGAAATCAGTCTTCCAATTAAATTGTCTAGAGTAACATTACTATTTGCTACTGCTCTCATTTCTTGAATAGCAGATACTCTAATAGCATAAGTAGGCAGTAAGGTTATTAGAATTTTACTTACCACTGTATCTTCTTCTAGTACACCTCCAACTCCTCGGATAACATTGACTACTTCTTTAATTCTTGTGTTGTACTGAGTGATGTTTTCTCCTTCTTTCATTTTGAGATCATCAAAATTTCCTCTAAGGCTTTTTTCCTTGGCTCTCAAAACATTTTTGTCACCACCATGTACAAGCTTCAATTTGTCCCATATCTGCTTTGCAGATTTGCATTCTTTGACATCTTCAAATTCAACATCGGAGAGTGAGGAAGCAAGTTCTATCATCATGCCATTATGTTCATGCTTCTCTCTCATTTTTTCAAATATTGGTGCTCCTGTGGGCAACACATATTCGGTTTCAAAGAATTGAGTAACATCATTACCAATACCTGATAAGTGGAGTCTTATCCTACTTTTCCATGAAGCAAAATTATCTTTGTTCAACTTGGGCACATCTCGTCTGTTCATCTTGTGATCTTTGGCTTAGGTCTTGAAACCTTCCTTCTAAGAACACAAGCTCTGATACCAATTGTTAGTAATAACTGAGAGGGGGGGGGTGAATTAGTGGCCTCAAAAACTTATCCTTAATCTAACCACCAATCAAATAAACCTCAGATTATTATGTCCCTACAAGATGCATGCCATGAAATACTTATAATGATTAACTGTTTGTCGATATTTCTTTGTGTGTCCTTATTCTCCTTGATTACCGATAAGCAATATAACTATTTACCAAAATAGAGTAAATATGCAGAGTATACCGATAAATCCAGAAATGTATATGTGAAATGTAAACCAATAAAGTAATAAACCATACACACATAACACATGGATTTTAATGTGGAAACTCTGTTAAGGGAAAAAACCACTGGGATCGGTACCCCAAATTTTCACTCTTCTGAAGTGAGCCCTATTAGGAGCCAACCCTGTTAAAGGTTACAAACACATTGTTAGGTGTGACCTTGTTAGAGGATTTTACACATATAGGTTGTCACTTAGTATCGGGCTTCTAATGATGTCATCCTTGAATCAACCTCTCTCTTAGAATGTCAATAGGCATCGGGCATATCCAATGCTAATTTCATGAATCAACCTTTTTGGCACTCCTTGGGATGTACCTCAATATATAAAAGACTATTAAGTTCTGCTCTGTTAAGAGACTTGATGCTTCAATGGTTAAACTGAAATAAAATGACCTATTTCTAATGCAACTTGAATTGCAGATTTTTAGATCTATTTAAGTACATTACCTCTCTGATTAATGTATCAATTCAATTATTTTGTGCTCCATACTTTATGCTCTGTGATGCTGTGCTCACTGTTCGTCAGAGTCTGTAGAATTCCTTAGCTCTCCTTTAGCTTGATTGATCAATATTGCATGAAGTTGTTCTTCATAAGTTTCTCTTTAGCATCCTGTTTTTATTCACTCCCCTTAATCCCTTTTTCATGTGATATTGAAATGAATTAAGCTTGTCTCTTATATAGACATAATATTCATTGATTCTGGATTCTTGGGATGAAAAAAAATCCAGCCAATCTGATTTAAAGCATAACTCTAGATTTATCTCGTAGTTATCTTCTTACCAACTATACAAATTAGCTTTAAATAAATTAATTAACTCTGGTCGAATAAAACAAAGAAAACAACTAGTTAAGTCTATCTTTAGCTCTTGCCAGCTAGATATTTTGTCATTTTTCTGAACTCTCTGTTCCGTCGGTCAACTCTTTAGTTAGTCATTGGTTACAACTGCTAGTTCCATCGGTGTGACTTTAGTTAGCTTCATGATTTCCGTCTGTCAGGCAACATTGGATTTTCTTCATTGGGCAACACTATCTTCTGCTCGTCGGGTATCACTGTGACTTTTCTTCTTTGTCTTTACTGATGGTGTGCACTCCGTCGGTGTTGTCTTTCACTTAGTGAATACTTGAATTTTATGCATTACTGAAAGCATAACCTTTGTTCCATTGATTCTTTGAAGTCTTTTGGCATTATGTACATGACCATACAGATGATATCCAGTTGACATAAATGACAATACAAACCATTAACTGATTTAATGCCTTACATTATCTTCAACTTAACATTATCAAACATTTAATCAGTTACATGTCATCAATCTCTCCCTTTGGCATTGATGACAACTAAACTTATATTATCACACTATACTATTTCTAATACAATATGAAATACAATTTATTGAGATTCATCAAACTACCAAACAATTTGTTTTGATAACCGATCAAAATGTCTGACCACCGGTAAGCTCTATTTTAAATTAGATTTGATTCTTGCAGCTTTCTGTTTACTGATGTGTTGAATCTTCTTCTTGTGTCAATTTCTCTCCTTTGACTGTTCTCTCTTTTGTGATGTCTTTTTGTTTTGTCAGCAACTCTCCCTTTGTGTAATATTTCATACAATTTGTTCTCCCTTAGGATATAATCTCTCCCTATTGGAGTAAATTTGATAATGGATAATCTCTCTCCCCTTTCTCTTGGAATAATGTGATAATATGGATACTTTCTCTCCCTTTGACAACAATGCCAAACAAATGTTGTTACCAATTGTTACAAGTATCTGATATTCATGTCAAACAATCATTTTCCTCCTATCTATAATATATTCCTTGAATTTCCCTTATCCATCAGCAATACAACAATATGCTTTGGTGCTCAGTTTTGATATATACCTGTCTATATATAGATGTAGCTTTGAAGTTCTTCTCTTTGCTTGCATTAACATGAATGATATTATGATAATAAGTAGGGTGATGCAGCCTTCAATATTTTACTGACTGGTAGACAAGGGTTTTACCCCTAGTCTCTTTCTTAGGTACTCAAATGTATCCTTGTGCAGTGGCTTGGTGAAGATATCGGCCAATTATTCTTTTGATTGCACATACTCAAGTATCACCTCTTTTTCTTGAACTTGTTCTCTTAAGTAATGATACTTGATGGCAATGTGTTTAGTTTTTGCATGCATGACTGGATTATTGGAAATGTTTATTGCA
>MU226236.1:2034793-2045990 GCA_018584345.1 Thuja plicata
CATCTTGAATATTTTTAGGACCTCTTTGATGTATTTGGACTGTGTAATGAAAATACCTTCACTTTGTTGAATGATCTGTAGACCAAGAAAGAACTTGATCTCTCCAAACATAGACATCTCAAACTCTGTGCTCATTTCATTAGAAAATTACTTGCATAGCATATCATTGCCTCCAAATATGATGTCATCAACAAATATTTCAGCAATCAAGGTGTTAGCATCAGTATCCTCCTTCAAATAAAGATTACTATTTTCACTGATCCTTACAAATCCAATACTTATTAGATAGGAATGAAGTCATTCATACAAGGCTCTAGGAGCTTGTTTCAATCCATACAAGGCTTTGTGAAGTCTACATACCATGTCCTTCTTGTCTGGATCAACAAACCTTTCTGGTTGTTCAATGTATACCTCTTCTTCAAGTATTCCATTTAGGAATGCTGACTTGACATCCATTTGGTATACTTTGAATCCTTTGAATGTAGCATAAGCAAGTAATATCCTTACTGCTTCTAGCCTAGCAATGGGTGCAAAGGTATTTCCATAGTCTATACCTTCCTCTTGTGCATACCCCTTGCATACTAGTCTTGCTTTGTTCCTTGTGACTTCTCCATTCTCATTCAACTTATTCTTGAATATCCATTTTGTACTGATGACATTCTTGTCATATGGTCTTGACACAAGTGACCATGTTTTTTTCTTCTTAATCTTCTCAATCTCATCATTCATAGAACTTATCCATTCCTCATTATCTAGTGCAACATTAACAGATTTTGGCTCAAACTCACAAATTAAACAATTTGAGTTTAAAGACTTACTTCTTGTTCTTGTACCAGCTTTCTTATCTCCTATGATCTAGACCTCTAGATGGTTCCTTCTTACATATCTTGCAAGTATAGGTACAATCCTTTTTCTATCAGCTTGATCATTATTTTGATTTTCATTCTGTTCTTCATCACCTTGCACATTATCTTGATCACTATCCTTACTGTCGGTATTTGCAGCCTGATGTTCGGGAGAAATGATTTGTAGCTCAGTGGCTCTACATTTTTGGTAGGGTAAAGTGTCAGGTTCTTTGTTGTAAGTGAACTTATTGTAGTCCTCTGGTTCTTTAGTGCTTTCTTGTTCATTCTTCTCTGTAAATTCATCTATCTTTACATTTACACTTTCAATAATTTTGTTAGAGGCTTTGTTTAGACATTTGTAATCCTTTCTCTTGGTACTATACCCTAGAAAAATTCCTCCATCACTCTTGGAGTCAATTTTTCCATTTCTATCATCTTTTAAGATATAAAATTGACTGCCAATTTTTTTGAAATAACTCACATTGGGTGTGTTTCCATACCATATCTCATAAGGTGTCTTCATGGTGTCTTTCTTCAATTGTACTCTGTTCAGTGTGTAGATAGTAGTACTGACAGCTTCCCTCCAGAATATTTGGGTGATGCCTTTTTCTATCATCAGTGTTCTAGCACAATCAACTATTGATCTGTTCCTTCTCTCAGTAATTCCATTTTGTTGTGGTGTTCTTGGTGCAGAAACCTGTCTTTTTATACCATGCTCATTACAAAATTTAGTGAATTCATTTGATATAAAATCACCTCCTCTATCCGATCTCAAACATTTTAGATCCTTACCACTTTGTTTTTCTACCATAGCTTTATACCATTTAAACATCTTGAATGCTTCTGATTTATCTTTTAGAAACATAACTGTCATCATTCTAGAGAAATCATCAAAAAAGAGAATAAAATATCTATCTCCTTAATAACTCTTTGTCCTCATAGGTCCACATAAATTAGTATGGACTAATTCTAGAATTGCATCAGATGTATGGGTTTTTGTTTTGAAACTAGACGTTGTCATTTTACCTTTTTGATAGTTTTTACACATGATGTTGTCGGGCTTGGTCATTGTCGGTAAGCCTCTGACATTTCTCTTTTTGCTAATTTTTATCATGTTGTCAAAGTTCACATGACACAATATTTTGTGCCACAACCATATGTCTTCATTTGTAGCAATCAAACAAGTGGAGTCAGTATCATTTAGATAGAATAAGTTACCTTTTGTCTACTCATCGGCACCAATCAAATTCCCAGATTTGTTGAATATCTTTGCCTTCTTATTTTCAAATGCTACTTTGTGACCTAAATTATTCAACTGAGAAACACTCAATAGATTATAATTCAATCCATTTACCTAATAAGTATTTTCACATTTTATCTGGTTATTCAACATTATTGTTCCTCTACCTTCAACTGGACAAGGTGTGTCATTTCCCATTCTTACTGATCCACCCTTGTAGTATTCAAAAGTCTCAAACTTTTTCTTATCACCGGTCATATGATGAGTGCAACCACTATATATGATCCAAACATCATTTTTGCTAATTTTAGATATGAGAGTTGTTTCTACATACCTTTCTTCATCATCATATGAATCATCCTTTACAGCCACAAAAACCATCTTGATGTCTTCGTTAGATTAGATGTTAGTATCATCATCCTTGCATTTTGCTAGGTAGCTGACCTTCTTTCCTTTGTCCTTATAGTCTCGGGTATCTCTTCTTTATGATTGTTGGTAGCTTCTGTAATCACCTCTGTCAGACTTCTTCTCAAAAGATCCGTCATTACTTCTGTCATCCTTTCTTTTGTTAGTACATCTTGCAGTAAAATGTCCAATCTCTTTGCAATTAAAACAAACAAGTGGTAATTTACCTTTGTATTCACCTTTTCCTCTCTGCATTCTTCTAGCCATAAGTGCTTCTATTTCATCAAGATCATCTTCTTCACTTTCACTATCACTATCTTTTCTCATAGTATTTTTGTGACTTGATTTACTTATTCTCATAGAAGTTTTAAATGCAGACTCTATGTTTGGTAAGACACTATTATCGAAGTTATTCATCTCAAATGAAATCAGTCTTCGAATTAAACTATCTAGAGTAACATTACTATTTGCTACTCCTCTCATTTCTTGAATGGCAGATACTCTAATAGCATAAAAGGTTCTTAGAATTTTACTTACCACTGTATCTTCTTCTAGTACACCTCCAACTCCTTGGATAGCATTGACTACTTCTTTAATTCTTGTGTTGTACTGAGTGATGTTTTCTCCTTCTTTCATTTTGAGATCATCAAACTTTCCTCTAAGGTTTTCTACCTTGGCTCTCAAAACATTTTTGTCACCATCATGTACAAGCTTCAATTTGTCCTACATCTGCTTTGTAGATTTGCATTCTTTGACATCTTCAAATTCAGCATCAGAGAGTGAGGAAGCAAGCTCTATCATCATGCCATTATGTTCATGCTTATTTCTCATTTGTTCAACTGTTGGTGTTCCTGTGGGAAACACATATTTAGTTTCAAGGAATTGAGTAACATCACTACCAATACCTGATAAGTGGAGTCTTATCCTGCTTTGCCATGAAAAATTATCTTTGTTCAACTTGGGCACATCTCGTCTGTTCATCTTGTGATCTTTGGCTTAGGTCTTGAAACCTTCCTTCTCAGCACACAAGCTCTGATACCAACTATTAGTAATAACTGAGAGGGGGGGTGAATCAATGGCCTCAAAAACTTATCCTTAATATAACCACCAATCAAATAAACCTCAGATTATTATGTCCCTACAAGATGCATTCCATAAAATACTTATAATGATTAATTGTCTATCAGTATTTATTTGTTTGTCCTTATTCTCCTTGATTACCGACAAGCAGTATAACTATTTACCGAAATACAATAAATATGCAGAGTATACTGATAAATCTAGAAATGCATATGTGAAATGTAAAATAGTAAAGTAATAAACCATACACACATAACACATGGATTTTAATGTGAAAACCCTGTTAAGGGAAAAAAATACTGGGACCGATACCCCAAATTTTCACTCTTCTGAAGTGAGCCCTGTTAGGAGCCAACCCTGTTAAAGGTTACAAACACACTGTTAAGTGTGACCTTGTTAGAGGATTTTACACATATAGGTTGTCACTTAGTATCGGGCATCTAATGCTGCCATCCTTGAATCATCCTCTCTCTTAGAATGTCAATAGGCATCAGGCATATCCAATGCTAATTTCATGAATCAACCTTTTTGGCACTCCTTTGGATGTACCTCAATATATAGAAGACTGTTAAGTCTTGCTCTGTTAAGAGACTTGATGCTTCAATGGTTAAACTGAAACAAAATGATCTATTTCTAATGCAACTTGAATTGCAGATTTTTAGATCTATTTAAGCACATTACCTCTTTGATCAATGCATCGATTCAATTCTTTTGTTCTCCATACTTTCTTCTCTGTGATGCTGTGCTCACTGTTCATCGGAGTATGCATAATTCCTTAGCTCTCCTTCAGCTTGGTTGATCAGTACTGCATGAAGTTGTTCTTCATCAGTTTCTCTTTAGCATCCTCTTTTTATTCACTCCCCTTAATCCCTTTTTCATGTGATATTGAAATGAATTAAGCTTGTCTCTTATATAGACATAATATTCATTGATTCTTGATTCTTGATTCTCGATTCTTGGCATGAAAAACAATCCATCCAATCTGATTTAAAGCATAACTCTAGATTTATCTCATAGTTATCTTCTTGCCAACTGTAAAAATCAGCTTTAAATCAATGACTTAACTCTGGTCGAATAAAACAAAGAAAACAACCAGTTAAGTCTATCTTTAGCTCTTGCGAGCTAGATATTTTGTCATTTTATAAACTCTCTGTTTCATTGGTCAACTCTTCAGTTAGTCATCAGTTACAACTGCTAGTTCCGTCGGTGTGACTTTAGTTAGCTTTAGGATTTCCATCTGTTGGGCAACATTGGATTTTCTTTGTCGGGAAACACTGTCTTCTGCTTATCAGGTATCACTGTGACTTTTCTTCTTTGTTTTTATCGATGGTGTGCACTCCGTCGGTGTTGTCTCTCACTTAGTGAATACTTGACTTTTATGCATTGCTGAAAGCATAACCTTTGTTCCATTAATTCTCTGAAGTCTTTTGGCATTATGTACATGACCGTACAGATGATATCAGGTTGACATCAATGAAAATATAACCATTAACTGATTTAATGCCTTGCATTATCTTCAACTTAACATTATCAAACATTTAATTATTTACATGTCATCAATAGGAACCCTAAGAATGACCAAGAGAAGGTCTAGGAGAGAGAAAGAAAGCTCTAGGAGTGGGAGCTCCCCATCAAATTGGTATCAGAGCCATTGAAAGGCTTGGGAGTTGATTGGTGTATGTTAGAGAGGAGTGAATCCATAAGTGAGAACATCATGGTGACAAATTCTGAATTGGCAAGGGACTTGTCTGAGAAGCAAGACGAGAATAGGCTTCTTGAAGAAGCAATGGAGGAAATGAAGATAAAGATGGCAAAGGTTGTAGAGACAACCAACAAGATGAAGGAGCAGATGAGTGAAGACAAATATAAGGGTAAGAAACTAGTAGTGGAGGAGATAGAACCAGAGCCTGACCCTCCTCTACCTGAGGAACCATTTCTCAAGGCACTCAAGGCATTGAGTGGAAAGGCTCTAGAAGGAATTCTAGTGTTCTCTGGTAAGATGGATGCAGAGATGGTTATGGAATGGATCGAAGGTATGGATAACCACTTCAAATGTGATGGGATCATAGAGGCACAAAAGGTAAAGATATCCAAGTCTAGGCTAAGAGGACAAGCACTCACATGGTGGAAGTTTCTACATGAATACAGGGAGAAAGAGGGCAAGAAACCCATAACAAATTGGAAATCAATGGTGGAAAAAGTGAAGGAGAACTACCTTCCAGAAGACTACGACATTTAGTTACACAAGAAGAGACAGAACCTTAGGAAAAAGGACCTAGATGTGCCATCATATAATGAAGAATTTCAAAAGCTTTGTCTTAGATCAAGGATACATGAGACAGAGAGCATCAAGGTTTCTTGGTACCTTAATGGATTAAGGTGAAATATATAAGAAGAACTTAGTCTCTTTACCCTAACTTCCATTCATAACTGTTTCCAAATGGCTTTGAAAGTGGAAGAGAAACTTAGGAAGAAACAAAATCCTAAGTCCAGAGGGAGAGGAAGGGGTAGAGACAATAGAGGTAGCCATAGAGGAGGCACAAGTGGAAGAGGAAATGACAGTAGGAGTCAAGATGACTCTAGATATACAAATCAAGGACATGAATCAAGCAATAGGAGTGGATACAATAGAGGAAGAGGTTCTTATAACAGTGGAAGAGGAAGATTAGAGGGTTTTGGGAGAAGTTCTCATTTTTCTTCCATGAAATGCTACAACTGTGGACTAATGGGGCACCCTGCATATAGATGCCCTAACAAACCCTCAACTTCACAAGGAGAGAAAAAGATATCCTATGTCCAAGAAGAGGATTTCTCTAAACAATCAAAGGTGAGTCTAGATTTAGAGAAGGGAGAACACCTCATGTTGAGAATAATTTTGATCAAGACACCCACCAAAGATGAACATAAGCAGAGAAGGGATCTATTTAGAGTGAAGTGCAAGATATTGGGAAAAGTGTGCAAAGTTATCATTGATTCAGGGTCCACAGATAATGTTATATCTGAAGAGGCAGTAGAGAAGTTGAAACTCACCAAGATTCCACATGTGTGTCCCTATAAAGTTACATGGCTAAAAAAGGGGAAAAATATCTTGGTAAATGAGAAAGTGTTTTTAGAGTTTACCATTGGCAAGTATCATGATAAGATACTTTGTGATGTGTTGCCAATGGATGCATGCCATCTATTTCTTGGAAGACCATGACAGTATGACAGAGAAGATGTTCATAATGGGAATGAGAACATGTACTCCTTCAAGAAAAAATGGGGTAACTTTCAAGATTCAGTCTCTGCTAGAGGAAGACATAGTGGAGAAGATAGAATCCAGTACACTACTGATGGGTGGGAAGGAATTCTTAAGGGATATGAAAGAGGAAGAAGTTGGCTATGCAATCATGTTAAAGCCAAAGGAGGAGGAGACTCATAAGAAAGCACCTATGCCAAAAGAAGTGAAGCAACTATTGGATCAATTCAAGGACATAATATGTGAGGGTACACCAGCTACACTACCACCAAAGAGCATAAGCCCATGTGCTGTCCCAGTGGTTTTGACTCCTAAGAAGGGAGGTAAGTGGAGGATGTGTACTTATTCTAGGGAAATAAATAGGATCTATATTAGATATATATTTCCTATTCCTAGAATAGAAGATCAGATGGATTGTTTGCGGGGGGGGGGGGGGGGGCTAATTACTTCTCTAAAATTGATTTTAAAAGTGGTTACTACCAAATTAGGATGAAGGGAGGTGATGAGTGGAAGTCATCCTTTAAGACTATATATGGGTTATATGAATGGTTAGTTATGCCCTTTGGGCTTACCAATGCACCTACTACCTTTATGAGGGTGATGAATGAGGTCTTGAAAGACTACATAGGTGTATTTGTACTTGTATATTTAGATGACATCCTAATTTTTAGAAAGACAAAGGAAGATCATATGAAGCACTTGGAGTTAGTGTTGAAGAGGTTGCAGGAGGAAAAGCTCACCGTCAATCTTCAAAAGAGTGAGTTCATGAAGGAGGAACTAGTCTACCTAGGATTTATAGTTTCCCAAGGTGACTTGAAAATTGATAAGGACAAAGTAGAGGCCATATTGAACTAGCCTACTCCTAAGATAGGGACTGAAGTTAGGAGCTTCCATGGTTTAGCCCAATTCTATAGGAAGTTCATTAGGAGATTCAGTGAAATTTGTGCTCCAGTCCTAGAGACCATTAAAGGAGGGTTGAAAGCCAAATTTGTATGGGCCAAGGAAACTAATGAGGGGTTTGAAAGGTTGAAAAGAGAAGTAGCCACTCAACCTATATTTTTGTTATGAATTTTTGACAAACCTTTCATAGTAGAGTGTGATGCAAGAAACATAGTAGTGGGGGCTGTCTTAAGCCAAGAAGGAAGGCCTGTGGCATTCTTTAGTGAGAGATTGAATGAGGCAAAGTCTAGGTACTCTTCCTATGACTTGGAGATATATGCTCTTGTACAAGCCTTAAAGAAATGGAGGCATTTTTTATTTCCTAAAGAGTTTGTTGTCTTTACAGATAACCAAGCATTGAGTTATATCAATACTCAAGACAAACTTAGTTTGAGGCACATCAAATGGATTGAGTTTTTGCAGTCATACACCTTCACTATTAAGCATAAGAAGGGGGTGCAAAACAAAGTTGCAGATGCCCTTAGCAGAAGGATGCTTACAATAAAGGAGATTCAATTGCAGATTACAGGGGTAGAAGGGCTTAAGGACCTTTATGAAGGAAATGCAGACTTCTTAGTGATCTACAAGGTGTGCAAAGAATTTGAGAATCACTTTCATAGTGAGTATGGAAATTATGCTATTCAAAATGGATTGTTGTTCAAAGGGAAATAGTTATGTGTGCCAAGGGGATCCATGAGGGAGAACCTCATACAAGAAAAACATAATGGGAGCTTACGTGGAAACTTTGGATTGAAAAAGACCTTGGATCTAGTGGAGAGGTTCTATTGGTGGCCAAAAATGCAGAAGGATATAAGGAGATATGTAGAGCAGTGTGGGGTGTGTCAAAAGGAAAAAGGAACTTCATCAAATTTAGGCTTATATCAGCCATTTCCCATCCCATGTAGACCATGGGATTGCATTAGCATGGATGTCATTGCAGGACTACCTAGGACACCTACTGGTTTAGACAGTGTGTTTGTGTTAGTAGATAGATTTAGAAAGATGAGCCATTTTGTCCCATGAAAGACAACACATGATGCTAGCCATATTGCCCATTTATTCTTTAAAGAGATAGTGAGGATACATTGCTTTCCAACAAGCATAGTTGTAGACAGAGATGTGAAGTTTATGGGACATTTCTGGAAGACACTTTGGAGAAGGCTAGGAACCAACTTGTCACATAGCTCAGCTTATCATCCTCAAATGGATGGCCATACAGAGGTGATCAACATGGTACTTGGAAATTTGTTGAGATGTTTGACCAAAGAATATGGACAAAGTTGGGAGTAAGTGATACCTTAGGTAGAATTTTCCTACAATGATAGCACAAATCGGACCACAGGTAAGAGCCCATTTGAGATTTTTTATGGGTTACGCCCAAGGGGTGTAATTGAATTGAGAGACCTACAAGGTTATGAAGGCATCAGTGGTCATGCTGATGATTTCTCTCAGTCAATGAGAGAGGTACATGAATAGGTTAGGAGGACATTAATGGAGGCCAATCAGAAATTGAAATCCAAGAGGGATGAGGGAAGAAGAGATCTGCAATTTGAAGTGGGTGATCTAGTAATGGTGTTTTTGAATAAGGATAGACTACAAAAGGAGATACCTAGTAAGTTTAAAATGAAAAGTATTGGGAATCGCAAGGTGTTGGCCAAGTATGGACCCAATGCCTACAAGGTGGAGCTACCCAAGGAGGTGTCAATTTCTCCAATATTTAATGTGAAGGACTTGATAAAGTATAAAGGGCCAGAGATGGATGAGGTATAGTATAGTACTAAAGTGAATAAGGATGTAGGAGAGTTCAAGACTCTGGATCAGATCAAGCCACAAGCTAAAAGGACATTAGATTCAAGAGTGAAGAAGCACACCCGACATATGGTCTATATGGAACACCTAGTGAAGCGGAGGTAGAAACCAGAGTCAGAAGCCACTTGGATAGATGAGAGTGAATTAAAAAAGCATGGAATAAGTGAGGAGTTCCTAACACCATAGGTACCTTAACTTGTTTGTTGCAGGGCGGATGGTGCAGGAGCACCCTAAGGTCTTTGAAAGATCTTGTTAGTCATTTTCGATTGTAGGTTGGTTTAGCCAACCACGAGTGAATAAGGAATATGTTATAAAGTCCCAAGTGTGTCTAAGGTGTGTTTAGGGTTAGTAGTTATTAGGATTTGTTAGTTGTTGAGTCAAGTTGCATCTAGGGGTCTATATCCTTAGAAGTCAACCAAAAGGTCAAAGGGTTGACTAAAACTCCAAAATGGAGTGAAATTCAAGGTTTTAACATTTTTAAGTGTTTTAGGATCATTTGGTAAGTTTGGAAACCAAATTGGGCCATTGGAGTTGATAGAATGTCATTTTGACAAAAGTTGTAAAAGTTGTCATGATAACTTTTGCAACTTTGCAAAGTTGTCATGACAACATTTCCTAGATTTTTGGAATTGGCTTTAAATATGCCCAAATCCTGACATTAGGGTCCATACATGTGGGAATAGGATATATAAGGTGGAACAAACCCTAAAGTGATAGGGAGGAATTCATTTTGTATGGACTGTTTGTAGAGAAGTAAGATTTTGCACTGTATTTGCAGACGGAACCATCACCCAATACCTTAATGGATTGAATGGGTTGAATTAATGAATTGAGAATGTTTATTTTGTTATTTCCTTAATCTCTGTGGAATTTATTTGATCATTTGTTCAGACTAGTTAGCATTTTGTAAATTATTTAGGTTTCACTGGTTCACTGTCCAGTTTTGGACTTGTCATGTAGATAATGGCTTTTCTTGGAGCTCCCGTGGTCCAAAGTATTATAAACACTTAGAATAAAGCAAAGCATTGTATATAAAATTTAAATATGGTGTGTGAAGTGTGTGTGTGTAGGGAAGGGATGAGAACATTCAGGCCCTAGGCGAGTACTGGTTATTCTGGCTAGGGGAATTGAACAAAACAACGGCAATGATGATTGCTTGGTGATTGGTGTGTGCCAATCATTGATAAAGGGGTGTAGGGTCATGTACTACAGATATGTTGATGGAAGGAGAAGTTCAAAGGAGATTGATAGAGAAGCTAAAGAAATCCAAGAAACCAAACCAGTGTTCATGCCCTAGAAACCCTCAATTTTAGGGGTTTGGTGAAAGTCCATTGTATAGACAAGGTGGGAAATTAAGACCTAGAAAATCTTTAAGAAATCCAAGTTTTGACCACCATTAGATAGATAGGGACTGATCACAACATGGAGGGCTATTTATCCCATAGAGTGGGATTGGAAGGGGGGAAGTTAATGGAGGGAGTACTCAGGAGTATGAAGCTTTGTTTTAGAGGCCATGAGCTATAGGAAGGACAAGCCTACCTCTAGCGGTGGAGAGAGAGGGAAGAAAAAACCTTGGTTAAAAGGGGGAGGGGAGTAGGGAAGAATGAAAGGGGTTAGGGAGAGCACCCACAAAAGATCCAC
>MU226236.1:2046040-2060057 GCA_018584345.1 Thuja plicata
AGGAGTGGAGGGAGGGGAGATGGTGAGAAGGGGGGAGAGAGAGGAAGTGGTGGGTAGAGGGGGATATGAGATGGAGGTGGATGGAGAGGGGGACAAGGGATATGACTCCGGTCCATAGATAGGTGCATAGGATCCATCACTACCTATAGATACAGGGTTAGGTAGGGGAGGGGGATCCTCCTTAGGCAGGGTAAGGGATTCACTGATGGAGTAGTTCAGATCACTACAGCTACTACATACAACCACCGACCAGCAACTAAGGGACACACAAGGGGAGATAGATGGGCTGCAAGCTAAGCGCAATTCACTCAGATAGGAGAGGGATACCATGGCTTGTGAGATGGATCAGGCCTAGATAGAGGTGAGAGATCTGAGGGAATAGGTTACCGAGTTGACATAAAATTTGGGTGAGGCCAGGGGGAGAGGGATAACATGTAGGGACATGTAGCTCAGATGATGACTGATGGGTTCATGGTGCTAGAGGAGAGGGGCACTTACCTCCTAGAGAGATATGCTTACAATATGGAGAGGGATAGGCTACAGAGGGAGAGGGATGAGTTGTTGTAGGACATTGAGGGATGGAGGGTAGAGATCATAGGAGGAGGTGGTGGGGGTGCAGATACTACAATAGTTTTGAGGTTGAGCTTAGATATTGCAGAGGTCAGGGAGTAGGTGGGGTGGTATCAGGATATGTATCATGCAATCATGCCCCTGGATAGGAGGGAGTCATACAGGTCGATGGGGGATCGATGATGAAAGGAGGAGGGCTTGAGCGACAGACAGGGGGAAGTAGGCAGGGGGGTCATCCCACAGTACCTAGGGACAGGGACATATCCACCAGTTAGGACACAACAAGAGCCATAGACAGTCAGTTGAGGGTTCAGTTTAGATACATGATACTGAGAGCTTGGACATATGGGGTTATGATGACAGTGGGGTTGCACATGCACCCTATAGAGAAAAAAAATCTACATGATACCCCTATGCAGGATCTAGAGAGTCAGGCTCCCATAGGAGGACCAGAGGGGTAATGATATGTATGATGTAGTTATTTTGGGGGCACATGAACCATTTTGTACTAGATGAGATATTTATGCTATGATGATATACATTTTGGACTTTTATTCTTTCAAGACATTATATATATGAAGCAGAGTTTGGTGGGCTTCACGTGTTATATGACATATTTTTATTTTTGTATAGATTTATAATGCAAATGTATGATTTATGATGGAGTGATGCATTTGTGGTGCAAGATGAATGTTTTATGTGACTATGATGACATGTTTGATACATCTAGTAACGTGTGTGGATGCATGCGGGGTTCTATGTGTGTGTGTGTGTTCTTTATGTTTCAATGCATTTATATATGTGGGATGGATGTATATGATGCTTTTTGACTTATGATGATGCATCTTATGAGGTAAATTTATATGTGAGATACGTATGTAATGCAATCTAAAATGATAAATAATGTAAGAGGACTAAAACTATTTAATGGATGCAAAGTTCTATAATGTTCACCTAAAATGAATTAAATGCAAAGCTATTAGATGTAACTAAAAATGAAAGAACTAAAATGACTTAATGATATTGAGCTAAAAATGGGTAAAATAAATGCACTTAATAGAATGAATGCAAACAAATGAAAACTAAACATGAATGCAAAATAAAATGAATTTAAATGAAATGAATGGAAACTAAAAGGATTTTACATGAAATGAATGCAAACTAAAATGAGATGAGATGGAAAATGTGGAGAGAAATGTGTAGGTGAGATGTATATATGCAACATATCATGGCCCAACTAGATCCCCGCTATGAGAGGAAAACTAGGAGGAGGAGTGGGGTGGGGGGGTTAAACATTTTCATAATCAAAATCCATGGGTTAGGGAAAATAGGTGATGGGAGGGGTGAGTGATTCAAGTTTGCATCATGATGGGGGTTTGTGTATGTTAAGGATTGGATTGTTAGGATTGATTAGGATTTTGATGGGATTTCTTAGGATATTGTAGGATTATGCTAGGGATTTATGCAAGGTTTTTCTTGAAGCTTGAGCGTGTGGTATTTTGAGACGGAATACCACCATGTAATTTGATCACTTAGTTTGATATATCAACACTATAGACCTGCCAAGGTTACTAGGAATGCAAGGCCTTATCACCAATATTGTATAGGACTAACACAACATGCATACAAGGATTTCCCCAACATCACGCATGAGTCTCAAGAGATTCAAGGAGGAAACGATGTTGGGTAACCCACAAGCAAATGATATTTTCCAAATGCACCATATTATCACAAAAGGATCATGTGTTCAGTATGCAAGGGTCATGTCTGACTAAATCAAATGTAGAAAAAGAGATCAAGACCATGTCCCAGGTGCATCCATTCATAGCATACCATGATATGAAGGATCGTGGCAACTTTGAGGAGGAGGAAAACCTAGAGAGCCGAAAATGATAATCAAGAACTAAAATCAAAATTCAAGACCAAAATAAGTATATCCAAAAAATGTATTTTTCCAGAGAGATCAATGGTATGGAGGACTGATCAAATTTAGGTTAGACATGAGGAAGGATACATCTTGTAAATATCTTCTGATGGGGAAGACAAAAAATTGGTGTTTGGATGGAAAAAGATGTATCAAGGAAAATTACAAGGTCAAGAGTTTCTTTGAAGGGACTTTGCTAAAGCATGGAACTAAGAGGAACAACGAACCCAAGTCACTTTCTACAAGACAACTAACCTAGGAAACATGATATGTACAAGGGGACCTGAATAAAAGACTGAATTGATGCTGAGATGAGACTAGAATAAGCAATTATATACAAAAGGTATATGCAAAGCTCAAGGATGAGATAGGATATGTTGGTACAATCGACTGACAGGAAGCTTAAAAATTTGGGTTAACAATTTGATTCTATAATAGGTGTGTACAATAATGGAACACCAAGGGAATATAGATTTTTTGATGGAGACTTTATTGGGAGTGCCAGAGGGGTGGATGAGATGGATGAAGAGGATAATTTGATAGATACTGGGGTGGTCCACTATGTGTTACGCATGTTTGCCAAGTTTTCACCACACATACTTGTTCAAGGCACCTGATTGCCAAGTTTTCACTATTGGAAGATTTATTTCTCTTAAATTTTTATATTTTTTTATGTTTTTGGTTATCATCAAGGCTCTTGTTTACTAGGTTTTCACCAAGACAATGATTTTTCAAGATGTTTTATACTTTTTATGATTTTTTAGATAAGTGGGGTACAATGCATGGATCGGGCATATAACCACTTGAGGTGAGTGATGTTGATGGGATCATTTAGAGGTTCCCCTTCAAGTGTAGATAACTGATATGCTCCTAAGCCAAAATATGTTGTGACAACATATGGGCCAAACCAAGTAACGTAAAATTTACCTTTCTTTTCTTTGTCTACTTGTACCTTTTGGTTCCCTTTGAGGACTAAATCCCCCACCTGGAATTATCGTCAATGTATTTTCTTATTATAGCTTCTCTTAAGTCTATTCTGGTAGAAAAAAAGATGATTATAGGATTTTTGTCTCTTCTCATCTAGCAGGTCTAGCTGTGTGAGTTGTGTCACGTGATAGTCTTCATCTGTGATAAGGTTCTTAAGTGAAATTTGCAGTGATGGAAATTTGACCTCAATTGGTAAGACAAGTTCTGCACCATATACAAGTGATTAGGGGGTGGTGCATGTTGGATTTTAGTAAGAAGTATGATATTCCCAGAGGGAGGGATTGATTTGGAGGTGCCAATCATGACCAGAATCATTACAACTTTCTTGAGGATTTTTAGGATAGTTTTGTTAGTTACCCCAACTTGGTCATTTCCTTGTGGGAAATATGGACTGGAAAAGTGATGGTGGATGTGGAATTGGTCACACAAATGTTTCATGTGTTGGTTTTCAAATGGAATACCATGATTTGTGAAAATAGTGGAGGGGAGACCAAAACGATAGATGATGTGGTAGAGGACAAATTTAGATATTTGGATTCTTGTTGTGAGGGTGAGAAGAATTTCTTCCACCCAATTGGAAAAGTACTCAGTAGTAGTGATGATGTAATTTTTTGCCTCTAAGGATAGAGGGGTGATCTTACCAATGATGTCAAAGCCCCAACATGAGATGTAGATCTTGCATCGAGGCATGAATTAGATTGGCATACTGACGACATGGTAGACATTTCTTCACAAACTCACAAGTGTCATGTTCTATTGTGGGCCAATAATATCCTGCTCTATGAATTTTCTTGGCTAAGACCATGTCACTCATGTGGGCACCACAAATTCTAGTGTGTACCTCATGTAATGCCAAACCAGCCTTGTTTGAGTCTAAAAATCTAGAGAGGACGTTGTAATATCCTCGATGATATAGGGTATTATCTATAAGAGTAGTGGGATGCTCTGCAAATAAGGTTCTGGCATTGGTTATTTGTGAGGTGGGGGGATATGATACCATTTTTTAGATTAGTGTGGATGTCATGGTACCATGGGGACTGGGGACCAACCAAGATGGGCATCATTTCATAATCAGTGTTCTTGTAAGTGGGTGCATGGAGTTTCTCAACTAAAAATTCATATTGTGTTGCATCCCAAATAATTTATAGAAGGGATATGATGGTGGCCATTTCATATGTTGCCTTATTTTGTAATCTAGGCACCTGCGTGTTATGTAATCTTAGAAATTGTTCTTTCATTTTATCTACCAATTCTTTGTAGGGTAGCAACTTATCATCTTTTATCTAGAATTCATCTAGGACTTTCTTTATAATGAGTTGTGAATCTCCAAATACTTTTAGTTCTTTGATGTTCCATTGAATTGCCATTTAAAATAAGCAGATGAGTGCCTCATACTCTGCAATGTTGTTGGTGCAAGGAAATCCTAATTTGAATGACTTAGGGATGTAGTCGCCTTGAGGGGTGAAAAAGAGGATTCCCGCCTTTGATCTGTGAGTCGTATAAGATCCATCAAAATAGAGGTTCCAAGTATGTTTTTCTTTGACCATGCATAGGTGTTCATTAGGAAATTACATGACTAAGGGGTATGCATCTGTTAGTGTTGCTTCATCCAACTAATCTGCAATGACCTGTCCTTTGATATCCTTTATATCCACATATTGGATATCCAACTCACTAAGGAGCATCACCCATTTAACCATGCAGCCTATGAGAGTAGTTCTAGATAGTAGATACTTGAGAGGATCCACTTTAGATATGAGCTTGATAGTGTGACTGAGCATATAATGCCATATTTTTTGAGTGGTGGAAACCACTACCAAGGATGCCTTTTCCATAGGCCAGTAGTTAAGCTCATACCCCACAAGTGTGTGATTAATTTAATAGATATCTCTTTCCTTTCTAATGTCATCAAGTTGAGAAAGAAGTGCCCCCAATGCTTTGGTAATTGTAGATATGTACAAAATGAGTGGCCTTCTAGGAGTAGGTGGCACCGGAATGGGCAGATTTTCCAGGTATTATTTGATCTTTTAAAAAATTCTCTGACATAAGGGATCCCATTTGAAACTAATTCCCTTGCAT
This sequence comes from Thuja plicata, assembly GCA_018584345.1. Lineage (NCBI taxonomy): Eukaryota > Viridiplantae > Streptophyta > Pinopsida > Cupressales > Cupressaceae > Thuja > Thuja plicata. Next base: position 2,051,601 of record MU226236.1, read on the forward strand.
AATAGATGGGTGAATGGTTGATACTTATCAGAAATATGTGAGATAAAATGGTGGATAAACTATAAGTTTACTTGGAGGTCATGCAATTGCTTAAGTATTTTTGGTGGAGGCATTTCCATTATGGCCTTTACTTTATTTGGATCAATCTCTATGCTTTGTATTAATACAATGAATCCCAGGAGTTTTCTAGATATAACTTTGAAGACACACTTATTTGGGTTAATATTTAAGGCATAATTATGGAGGGAGTCAAATACACATTCAAACACATCTAGGTGATTTGTCCTTGTTCTTGATTTTTCCAGGATATTGTCCACATAATCTTCAAGGATCTTGTGAATCATGTCGTGGGAGATGACAATCATGGCCTGTTGATATGTGGCCCCTCCATTCTTCAATCCAAAAGGCATCATGTTGTAGCAGAAGGTACCCCAGGGGGTTGTTAATATTATCTTATGTTGATGTTCTTCTGTGATGCGTATTTGATTATAGCCAGAGAAACTGTCCATGAGTGACAACATTTCATGTCCCACTGTAAGTTTAATGATCATGTAAATGTTTGTCTAGGGGAAATCATAATTAGGACATGCCTTATTGAGGTCTCAAAAATCTATACATATTGTGATTTCTCTACCTGGCTTAGAGACAAGCACCATTTTGGAAATCAATAGCACTTATGATATTATCCTGTAAGATTTTTTCTAATTCTTCTTTGACCAGTAAGGCCACCTTAGGGTGCATCTTGCGAAGCTTTTTCTTGATTGACTTGGCATTTGGATCTAAAATAAGATGATGCATGACTAGGTTAGGATCCAATCCAAGCATGTGAGAGTAATGCCATGCAAAGTTAACTATATCTTCTTGGAGGAGTGCAGTGAGATATAGTTCTTCGGCCTCTGATAGTGACGCTGCTACATAGGTGATGCATGAACATTCTTCTTTTCCTAGATTGACAGGCTTAGTTTGTTCAATTAAAATGGATGAATGTTCTAGCCTATAATCATGAATGAGAGGAAGAGGAGAGTCTTCATCCACTAGAACCTTAGGGAGGTTTTCACTAGGGGATACGCCTTTTGTTTTTACTTTTTGGAGTCAGATAGTGCCCCAGAGGGGTTTTCACTAGAAGACCCATGCTTTTCTTTTTCATATTTTTTTTACAACTAAATTACAAGAGTTAATCACTGTAAATTTTATTGAAAAATGACCAAACCATGAGTAAAGATCAATTTTAATAGTGATAGTCACTTAATTCAATGGAGGATAGACCAATACTTAGTCCTAGGGCATGGAGTCACTACTGCATAGTTTTAACCCTCTTAGTCATGAACATAAATTCAAGAAATTCATAGAATCTGACATAAACATAGACATACCTTATATATCTACCCTTACATATATAGAAAATCAATTCATCAAATTCATTATAAAACCTGAATCCCACTAAAAATACTCCTAAGGCAATTTTAATCTTTCCTTGAAAGAACCCTAAAATTATTTCAAAATCTGCCTAACAGATGCGTAAATTGAACATTCCTTAAACATTCAATCTACATAAAATTTAGAGAAACATAATGAAGAAAAAATGCTCATCATATGTTTTAGAAAACTATTGATGGATTTCATTTGTATTCATGATCAAAATTGCTATTACAATCAATAGTATTTCAAAACCCAAAAGATACCTATAAGTCTTAAACCAGAGTTTTTCTATTAAACATCCCAATGAAAAAATGGCTATCCCTTTCCCAGTAGTCTTGGAATCCTTTTATAACTAAGGATACAACAAGCTACAGACTTACTAGGAAAGATTTACAAAATATTTTTTAATAACAAATTGCAGTTGACAAAAACTGCAACCAAACACAGGTGGCAAAAGTTGGCAAAGTGTGAATATGGTCTGTTGATGCAATTTGACAGTATCCTCTTCATCCTTTCAGCTTCTCTTCCCACCTGTTTACCTCTTTGGCGGTGGGCCAATAAAAAGTCTTCACCTGTTCCAATTTGGCAACAGCCTCTGTCCATCTGGCATCAACGGTTGATCTGGCCTCTATAACAAATTTTGCCATGTCTCTCTCAACCTTGAAAAGGTTTTCAATCAGTTCATTGCAGTATTGAGTGTTCACATCCTTTTCCAAGCATTGTTTCATCTCCTCATCTGTGAATATCCCATCAAATCCATTTATCCAATCTGACTGCGGCTTCAGAATGCCAGCTTCATCATATATTTTTGGGATCAAGGGAGGGCATTGGTCACCAAATAGTTGCAACTTATTGTTTATCAGATCAACCTTACCATTGAAGAAACCATATGTGTTATTCACCTCATTGATCATTTCTATTGTATCTGTGATCTTGTCAGGATAATCATCACTGTATAACATAGTTGTCTTCAATTTGTCCATCAACCTGTCTTTTCCCGACCAAGTTTTAAAGATAGGTTCCAAGAATGTCATGGCCTCAGTAGCTACCTGTGATGCTTCTTGCAATGAACCATATAGTGTATACACTATATCGGTCTTCTGCTTCAGAACATCAATTCGATGTTGAAGTATTGGCAATATGATGGATATGAAATTTATGCTCTGTCCTTGTGACATTTCTTTGGAATGGACTTCTACCACTGCTGAATCCTCTTTTACCTCTGTGGCAGCATCTGTTTTAGTCTTTGACACCTCTTAAGGAATTGGAGTCTTTTCTCTTTTACTCTCCACTAACTCCTCTTTCAACTTAACAATTTCTTCTTCCAATGTGTGGTTCTGAACCACCACCTCTTCATTTTTTTTAGCTAAGGCCATCATTTGGCCAAAAGTTGTTTCATACCTCTTAGACAGGTCATCAACCTTTTCCAAGTTCATGAATGAGACTTGTGTCATTAACTGAGCTATCTCAGTGTCTGTAGTGTTCTGCAAGTTCCATATCATTCTGTCTGCCCTCTTTTCCTCTCTGATAGTCATGACCAGAGGCTTTTGTGTAGCAGGGGCCAGTGACCATATAGAAAGAGTTTTAGATTTAGGATAAAATCCCGATCCATTCAAAACTTCATCCATCTTGAACTCTATTTTTAACAGGGGATCTTCTTGCCTCCTGATTCAATCAATGAAAAATGTGGACTGTAAGTCCCAACCAGGCATCAACATCACTCCATTATTTTTTACCAACAACCTGGCTTGCTCCACAGTGATTAGTTCACTCTCAGGATCATAATCCTGTAGTGTTTTTACAATCTCCTAATTTTTATTTGCACTTTCTTCACTTGTAGTCAATCCTTGCCTTAAGTGCTTTTATTTCAACTTGATTAAAAAAGTTTTGAATTCTTCAGACCTTATGAATTCATCATCTTTCATGAATTCATTATCCATCATGACTCTCTCATCATCCTTTTCAAACAGAACCATTTGGTTATCCCCTTGGCCTTCAGTTGGAGGCTCTTTTTGTAATTGTCTTTTTAACTTCCTAAAATATTTGCCATGCTCAGTAATCATAGCCTTGGCCACACTTTTCCTATCCTACATCATTTTGTGTTCTTTCTTCTGTTTCTTCCTGGGCGGTTCTCTAGAGGTAGCTTCCTCACCAGCCTCTTCTTCTTCTTGATGCTCTCCCTCTTGTTGTTCCTAATGTTCTGGATCATGCAATGCAACAGGAATTGGGGACCCTTGAGACTGTGCATCCTCAACACTAAACTGTGGTACTTGTGCCATTAGAGTGTCATAGGATTTAAGCATTCCCTCTATTTTTTGCAAGTATGGGAGATCAGGGAAAAAACCAAAGAAAGAATTGTCTGAATCTTTCCATTCAGCTTCTGCCCTAAGGAGGTTATTCCATTTCCTTCTCCTCTCCTAGAATTCATTCTTATTTAACTTATTCCTTACAACATCTTCATCATCCAGTGGCTCATGATCTCTAATATTTTTCCAAGGAGTCATTCTTTTCAGGGTTGTTTGCATAAATTGTTCTGGATCACAGAACCTAGCAACTATCGTAGACATTCTATATTGTTTCAAGAAGTCATTAATCAAATAAAAAACTCTTTCCCCAATGGAGAAATCAAAACCTACCCATAATCTAGGGATAAAAGTACCCTTTCTATGTCCCTCTAAAAACTCTTTATTAACCCACATGATTTTCCAAATAAATTCTAGGAATGCAATCCTAAGAGGAACAAACTTGTGGAGGATGTGAGGTGGTTGTGTACAACCATATACTCTGATGATAGTAATATAATCAAAGAAGAAAAAGTCACCCCAATTGTGAGAGATAGGCCAGTTTGGAACACAATCCCAAGGTCTCAAACTTTTTTGATTTCAAATGGAAGTCTATGCCTATCTGTTCCCAATAAATTAAAAATTGGATCCACAATCCAATTGAAAAAGCATACAAATGATGAGTTGATGGATGAACTATACCATACCTGAGTCCATCTTTGGATTGGTGCATCAACACCATACTCTAAAAAAAAAAATTCATGCTCTTTATCCATAGATGCCCTGTTATAATATAAAATCATATACATCAGATGAGAATAATGCTTGAAGGTAGGTACTGGGGCATCTGACTGTATCTCCACTAATGCAGCATGAATAGCATCAACTATTTATCCCACATAGTCATAATCAGTATTAACCTCCGGGTGTTGAATGTTCATAGCCATCATGAGTACATCTTGAGGCACTGTAGAATCTCCATCAAAATCTAAAACTTTGCTCAAACCATACACCGTGCACTTTATGTAATGATGAAACAGGGATAAGTAAAAAGGTGGTTTGAGATTGTCTGGGATTTTTACCAGGTGCCTATCTACTTTGGCATGAATTTGGGCATTTCATATTTTTTAATCAAATGTTCTCTCTTGACATAGTCTGCCTGAATCTTCTTTAAATCAATATTTGTGCACAATGCACCAGTGATTCCGAATACTTCTGCCACTGAACTCCTGCCTATGGAAACTAGGGTCTCTTTATTCTTCTTCCTGATTACCCTAGCTACTAGGCAGTATTTTTTAGCGAGTTCCCTAATAAGACCTATGTCAATATAGACATCAGTCACAATCAATTTTTCCATATACAAATCCCATGGATTGCAAATGGGGACTGCTTTAATCCTATTATTCTATAAATAATGGAATAAGGTATTACTAGAGTAATTTTGGGTGACCGTGTTTCTGCATTGGCACCATCTATCTTTCCATTCATCCCAATTCACACTGTTTGTATTGAGAGTCTCAGGCAGCAACTCAGCAAATTCTTCCATGTATCTTTTTGGTGTAACCTCCTTCTTTTCAGACCCATGCGAAGCAACGGGAACAATAGCTTGACTCATCCTTCCTCTTCAAATTACTATCTCAGACAAAATATTTTAGCCAAACAAGCTCTAACACTCTTCACACAGAAAATCTTAGGATGCAGAAATGAGAGCTGTACAAAATCAAGCTCAATCATTCACACTTATAGTCATGAAATCGACGTGTTGTCCAATTGAATGTCAAATTCTTGCACTTGCAGAATTAGACAATCATCTCTCTGTAACTAATGCTGCCATTAATTCAAACTATATGATCCCTACTGGAAAAAGTACACACCATATTTCCCTTTTTGCCCCCGTAGGCTTGGAATGAACCACATGTCAATTTGTCTCCAACTCACTGTACCTTTCTTACATTTCAAACTTGTCCTTGCGAGTGAGCGACAAGACACTTTCATTCTATCAGTTGTGCACTTGCTATCTATCTTTGCTTTGGTTCATATGCTTCGTGACTGGGTGATGACCTAACTGGCAGCTTCATTACTTCTCAATCATGCACTCGCTATCTCTTAATGCTTTATGTTTGTATTTGAGTGAGTAAGTGACATCACTTTTCCTTTCATCAATTGAGGACTCACCATTCAGGACTTTACTTTCATTAAAATTATACGAGTGAGCGACATGATCTTCATTACTCAGTCACTTCTTATTCGCACACTCATTGATCCTCACTTATTATGTCTTTTCCTTGAGCAAGTGAGTGGGTTTTCAAAATAATCATGTATTATTTTCTGGTCGTGCAATCGCCATGGCTTTCTAATTTTTCTTTATACCTCACTGGGCGAGGGATGACTACTTTCTTTATTCATTTTAACTTAATTGCTCACTCGCGCTGCAAGATTTTCTAGCTCATAAGCATTAGCGAGTGAGCAATGACCCTTTTTTCATTGTGTCACATAATTGCCACTGAGATTTCTTTATCAATGAATCCTTTGCAACTGAGCGAGTCCCTTTATCATGTATTAATTGCTTGCTCACTGATCTTTCTTGACTAATTTTTCTTCATGAGTGACTGAGCGACAAATTTCCACTTTTCTTCATCGCACACCCACGAGCATCTTTTCACTTGACTTTATACCCGAGTGAGTGAGTGATAACCTATCCTTTCTTTCATTGCACACTTGCGAGCTTAAAATTGGAGACAACAAGTCAATGTCGAGTGAGCGGGAAAAAAACTTAAACATTTAGTCGCGCACTCGCGCACTTCATAATATTTCATATCCACCACATGAATAGGAAATAAGGATCATTTGATGATGAATGCATAATACATCATGTACTCGCACTGCACAAAACACAACAGTCAAAACCTGTGCGAGTGAGCACTTTCTAAAATATGACTTCATCGTGCACTCGGGGCTTCAAAAGACATACATAATCACTAAGCCTGAGTGCGCGATCAACCTTAACTTATGAAACTCACTCAGTCATGGACCCAAAAATGAAAGACTTAGAACCACCATGATTGCGTGATACTCAAAAAACTCAACTCATCATTAACTCGCTGAGACTTTTAACAAAGAACTTGCTTTCCTACGAGTGAGCGATCAACAAAACAAAACTTACTCGCTCTGTCACAGATTAATTTCTTGACTTCAAAAATAGATCATGACTGCACGTTTAAAATAGATTAATGACCAAGTCACTCACTCGCGCACTTAACTTGACCTAACATGACATAACCATGACTGTGCGATTCATTCCAAACATGACTCGTCACTCACTTGGTCACTTAAAAGGTTATTTTAAAATATCAGCTCGGGTGGGCGACTAAGGCTGAAAACAGAGTAAATTTAAAAACTTGGCCACAAAATGACAATTTGACATGAAAACACATGGGGTTGAACCAAAAGGCATGGAAAATTTTTCCAAAGCATGGAAATTTGAAAAATTTGATGTGCAGTGCTAACAATGGCTTTGACTGGGGAAAGTTAATTGCAAAATTTACATTAGAAACCAAAAATTTGGGAGACAGACCACAAACTGAAAAAAAATGTACATACACACACAAAAACCACACTAAAGCAGGGAAATCTAAACTACTTTGCATGGAAAAAGAAAATTCATGAGAAAAAATGCTTTAGGAATTGTCCATACACTGGCAATTCCTGTATCTCACCACTTGGATCCTCCAGAAAATAAGAATCTTGACCATGAAACTCCTAGATTACAAAAGGACCCATCCATAATGACTCAAATTTACCATGTTTTCCCTTTTCTTCTTTTCTTGCATTCCACTGAAGCACCATGTCATTTATTTGAAACTTTCTTTCAATTTCTCTTTTGTCAAATAAGTACTTGGACTGCTGTTGAAGTTTCATGTTTCTTTTATGTGCCTCTGCTCTTATTTCTTCTAGTTCCACCAGTTGGTCCATCCTTTCCATCATGGGTTCTTGTTCTTCAAATTCCTCTTCTTGGAGAAATTTATACACTGGTAAAATATTATTTAAAGGCAACCTTGCCTGAGTTCCATAGACCATTTCAAAAGGGGATACCCCTATTGCTTTCTTCACTGTTACCCTGTCAGCCCAGAGAGCTAATTTCAGTTTTGAATGCCAAGACTTTTTATTTTTCTCCAAAGTCCTTTTAATGATTTTCATGATGCTTTTATTGATGGACTTAGCTTTTCCATTTTCTTGAGGATGATATGGTGAGGAATAAGATATAGTAATGCCATAATCTTCATAGAAATTCTTAAATTCTTCAGCCCTAAAACACATGGCATTGTCCATGATTAACTTGGTGGGGACACGAAATTTTGTCAGAATATTATCCATTAAAAAATCCATCACTACCTTGCTAGTGTAACACCCCAAAATTGGCATCTTGCAACCTTAACCAATTTTGTTACATTTGTTATTCTTCTGAATCATCAAAGTCCTATTGTACTAGACAATTCTGAGTTCTTAACTGACTCTACTCGACCTGAGTGTCAAATGTAGAAAATCCTAAATCTGCATCAATCATACATCATGTTTAATTCCTAAATATTTATTTGGCTAAATAAACCCTATGATTGAATTAATTTAATTATAAAGTCCTAGCACTTTAATTAAACTAAATTCACCCTCTTTAGCTAAGACACATGAAAAGGAATTAAACAATATTTAATTATTAAATAAATATCCTCATTTCAATAATTGAATTTAATTATTCAGA
>MU226236.1:2070909-2117246 GCA_018584345.1 Thuja plicata
CAGAAATAGAATCTTTGAATTAATTGTGCTTTAAAGAGAAAGAAAACAATTTAATTCAAATAAAACAGAATTAAATCAAAGAAAGAAAACAGTTAAAGCAAAGGGAAAACAATTTATTGTTTTCTTTTAAATAAAGCTTTCTAATTTAAGCTGGCTTTTCTATCTGTTTTATTTCAAAGAGGAAACTTTTTATTCTGATCATCTCTAAGTCTATAAAAGAACTCCCATTCCTCATTCAAAACCCCCATAATTACTTCCTGAAAAACTCCACTCACTTTTGCATTGTTAGAATACTGAATTATTGTCTCATTTTCTTGCTAATCTCATATAGAGTAATTTCATTTTGCAATAAGATAGTTTCAATTTCTAGATTAATTGCATTGAAATCATGTCTTAGCTTAATCTCTCATATTTCATTTCTTAGTATAATCTTGCATTGTATTGCATCCATCATGATAAATCCTTCATTCCTAGATTGGTCCATGGTTGTGAGACTCTCGTTCTGAGAGCAATTTAAAAAACCCTGTCTGGATAGAAGGCAATAGGTCGAATCATGCACGCAGATCGGATGAATAAACTCATATTCAGTCTTGTGTGTACCTAGTGAAGAAGGACTATGTTGAAGTGTATGGTGAATTAACAAGGCCAAATTTACCACATATAGCTAGTATCCCTTTTTGATGGAGTTTCCTCTATCCATTTTGTAAAATAGTCTGTGGCCACTAGAATCCAACTATGGCCTCCACTAGATTTTTCTGTAAATTCTCCAATAAAATCAAGACCCCATTGGGTAAAAGGTGTTTCAATAGTCAAAGGATTTAAAGGTAGAGCTCCTGAAAGTTTCATCTTAGAGGAAAACCTTTGGCAAGGTTCACATGTTTGTACAAACATCTGGGTATCCTTGAAAAGACATGGCCAATAATATCCAGCTTTGATTATCTTATGGGCTGTGGTCTTGGTAGAATAATGTCCACCACACACACCACTATGCATTTCATTCAAAACTCTTTTAGATTGTGATTTATCCAGACAGAGTAACAAAATTCCATCCTTATTTTTCCAAAATAAATCACCTCGTATCAAGGCATACCTTTAGGCTTGCAATTTCAGAGTCCTTTTTTTATTATCTAACATATGCTCAGGACATTTACCATTTTTTAGAAAAAAAGACTATATCAGTGTACCATGGCTGCAATTCTATACTAGTTAAGTTCATATTTACTGTTTGCACACTATTGACTTGAGCCAGCTCCATGTTAGTATCAGTCATTAGTTTGGCCAAACCCAGACCCCTTACCAATTTGGTAACTTGAATTTCAAGATTAAATTCTTGATTCTTGTTGATCCACTTACACCTCTTTCCAGTAACTTTAGACTGAGACAATATATCTTTGACTGTAGCATATGGCACATAAGCAATTATCTTTGCACAAACCAAATAAGGTCTGAAAAATTTGACTACCTTGACCAATGCATATGCTTGTTTCTCCATTATCTCATAATTGAGTTCTGCTGCTTGCAGAGACTTACTAAAAAATGCTATGGGATGATCAAAACCTTCAACATCTTTCTGCAAAAGTACTGCATCAATTGTATGGAATGAAGCAAAATAAAATATGGTATGGAGATCTCAGTACAGGTGCTTGCTAAATAGCTACTTTTATCTCATCAAATGCTAACTAAGCATCCTTACCCCATTCAAACTTAGCATTTTTCTTTAACAATTTAACAATGGGCTTGACTATCTCAGCAAAGTTTGCAATGAATCTCCTCACAAAATTCACTTTTCCCAAAAAAGACTGAACACCTTTGATGTTTTTCGGAGGCAAGAGTTTTTTAATGGCTTCCACTCTTTCAGGATCAATCCTGACACCTTCTTTAGATACTATGTGTCCCAATAATTTACCTTCTGTCACATCAAAATGACATTTCTTTGGATTTAAAGAAATTCCATACTCCAAGGCTTTAGTAAAAATCTTTTCCAAATGCTCACAATGATCTTCAGCCTTTTGGGAATATGGAGTAAGATCATCCTGATATACCACCATGATTATATTTATAAACTCCTTAAAAGTGACATCCATGGCTCTTTGGAAAGTAGCTCCTGCATTTCTCAGGCCAAATGGCATTCTTACATAAACATATGTACCCCATGGGGTTGTGAAGGTTGTCTTGAATTGCCCACTTTCTTGAACCAGCACCTGGTTATAACCAGAAAAAACCATCTATCATAGATAGTAAATCACAACCAGTAACCCTTTGTAGCATTGCCTCCATGTTTGTTAAACAATAATTATCTTTTAATGAAGCCACATTAAGGTTCTTGAAATCAACACATAGCCTGATATCTCCATTTTTCTTTCTGACAGGGACCAAATTAGACACCCAAGAGGAATGTCTGATTGGTTTTATGATCCTAGCGTCTTTGAGCTTTGCCAACTCTTGCTGCATTTTGGGGGCCAGCAAAGGATTAATTAGCCTCTATTTTTGTCTAAAAGGATTTATATCATCTTTTAATGGGATCTCATGTTGAAAGAGGTCTTCCCTATAAGCCTTTAGGTCTTCATAAGACCAAGCAAAAACATGTTTGAACCTTTTGAGCAAGCTAATCAAATTTATCTTCACATGAGGAGCCAATTTCTTTCCAATATATACAATCCCGGGGTTACACTCTGATCCCAATTTTACCTCCTCAAATTCATCCAACTTGACTATAGATTTTTGACACACATATGACTATCATTGTCAGTAAATAATCCCTCTAATTGAGTTAGTCCTTTGGGAATCTCATTTGTCTGTAACTGTAGAATTTCATTGCCAAATATAGTCTCTTTCCCATCAATAATCCCTATCAAATTATTACAGTCAATAATTTTCTCTTCATAATTATCCACACATTGAATAAAATTGAGAATGTCCTCATCACTTTCAAAAACTTTCCAATTATACACATTATCAGGAATGGCAGGCTTGGTTTTAGTTTCCACAATAGATATTCCTGCTAGAGTTTGATCATCATTTTTCAAAGCCACATTAGCCAAAAAATATGCCGTGATATTCTTAGATCTCTCTATCTAATTGATGGAAAATGCATCAAAAAATTCAATGCTATCCCATACAACATGCTTATATTGTTTCAACCTATCATTTTTGGCAGCATATATTGATCTAATTTGGGAAATAGGTAGCTCTGAATCACCAAAGACTCTTAATAACTTAATGCCATGCTTGATTGCTATTTCTAATCCCAGTAACAATGATTCATACTCAGCTGTATTGTTTGTACATTGAAATGATAGAAAAAATGAATATTTTAAAGTAATACCTGATGGAGAGACAAATAGTACACCAGATCTTGACCCTTCTCTAGAGCATGATCCATCAAAATACATCTACCATAGTCCAAGCTGTTGCAATTCTAATTCTTCCACTATTGGATCTGTGTTTTTCAACTATGGTTAAATATTTTCCACCTTGAAATTATTTATATCTACATCCACAAAGCAATTCAACATGCTTGGTTGAACCTTCTCAACATAAACAGGAGATCTAGACTCCTTTAATAATTTTGCTTCTTTCCCATTAACATAAATGGTAGAAAAAGACAAATCCAATTGTACATGTCCTCCAATGGCTGCAGCACATTGTCTTGATAAGAGCATACCATAATGGGGTGGTGAATCCACAACCAGAACATCTATTTTAAAAGTGACCTCAGGGTATGCAACAAGTTTTATCTCTAACCCTTGCAAAGTTCCTACTATAGGTACTTCCCTATTATCCATGGCATAACACTTATCACAAGTAGTATCCACCTCTAAACCCAATTGTTTCATAATAGTGTAAGTCATCACATTAGCAGCAGCTCCTGAATCCATCATACAATTTTTTAGCAACATATTGTTCGTGAGAAGTGTGACATAAAAAGGATCAATCTGATCTGGCTCTTGAACAACTATATTTCCCAAACAGATTGGGATTCTATCCTTTTCTTCTTGCTCACCTTTCAGTTCATCATTCAAAGCAGTGTTTGTCATGTATACCAGGCAAATCAGATAATAATGAAAAGGTTGCTTCTCGGTGTTCTTTAATTTTAAACATCTCAAGTAAAGGAACAAATACTTTCATCTAAGATAAGGCTTTCTTCATGTTAAAAGTTGGGAAACTCATGACATTTTCAGAAGATGTTTTACCTTTACTCTCTTTTAACTGTCTTTTTTTTTTGTCATGAGTAGGAGTAACTTTTTTTTCTTTAACTAAGGTATCTTTCAGTCCACCTTGTTTAGCTTCTTCATTTATGACTTTTGTAATGAGAGGTGAATTAGGTTGTTTCCCACTTTGATCAAATTTTCTATTCCTAAGATGGTATGAACTTCTTGCTTGTGTCACAACAACAATAGTCAGAAACCTTATTTCTTCATCATTAGGCATCCCAAATTGAAAGTGCTCTAACAATTTCATCCCAAGAATAGATACTATGATCAGGCAGAGCTCGGTACCAGTCTCTTGCATCGCCACTTAAGTATTGCACAAATAATTTCATTGTAAATAATACAAGCACTAATACATCTCATAATCATTCATTGTATCTGAAAATACTTTAAGTATTGCTCCAAATGTTTTGCAATATCATCTTTGTCCTTTCTAGCCCTTTCTAATTCCATATCCAGTGAAAACATATCTTGATATATACATTGTTCAGTCTTAGGTTTAGAGAATTTAATTCCTGTGAGCTTTTTTTTTCCCTTTTCAACACCTGTTTGTGTGACATTAACTGCTGATACATTTGGTGTGGGGGTCAAAGACTTAGGGGGTTTTTAATTTTCATAATTGATGACTTGCCTCACCGCAGGGCCTGTATCTTTGGGATCATTTTTCTTAAGCAGGTGTTCTCTTTCTTGGCATTCTTTTCTTAGGGTGTCTACATCTCCAAAGAGTTCTTTATTCAAGCCATGAAATCCTTCATTAGCACCCTGAGCTGCCAATTTTAATTGGGCAACCTGTTTCTTCAAATTTTCCCTTTCAGTGATTGCATTTATATTTTTCTCCTCTCTAGCCTCATCATTTTTTTGCTTGATAAGCAAGAGTTCATCTAATTCCCTCTTCAAAAGGTCATTATCTTTGAGGAATCGCTTAATATTAGAACTAGAAGAGTCATAGATATTCATCAGGTTGTCTTCCTTTTGGTCCTCAACATGTTCATAAGGGATACCCTTGAAATATGATGATGTCTCACCCTTTTCTTGATATATATTCTTTATCCTAGGGTTAAATATATCATCAAAGTAACCAGTAGTGTCAGACTCAGGATTCAGGGGTTCACTTATTTCTTTCTCAAGAATAGTACCTAAGGACTGACAGGGGCCTACAGATCTAGGCTTCCAAGAAGTATTGTTATAAGAGTCTCCTTTTCTAGAATGGTTTCTTCTAGAATTTTTAGAAACATCACTCTCTGATGTTGCTTAAGAGTAATTCTTTGTGTTTGCTTTTGTATTCCTCATTGTGTCCAAAATGAAATTTCACACACTTGATCTGCTAATATTCCCCTTGGAAACACTATAACCAATAACTCGGAGTCGCCACCCAAAAAAACTTGGGAATAAAATAAAGAAAATTGTCCTTGACAATGATATTTGAGGATATACTTCAATTAAAGTGCAATACACAACTTGTGATTTCAAAAACTGGATTTCAAGGAATCTATATTATGGAATATTTTCGTCAGACTAACCTTTCATGCATTCCTTGATAAAAGTCCCTAGTAGAGTCACCATTTTCTGTTAGTTCCTTTTCTTGTTGATATGAAAATATTCTCAGAGAGCTTGCTCTATCTACCCTAGACACTGAACAGGCAAGATACAGAATGAAAGAAACAAGGTTTTAAAACCTCCTACACTTTGAGCTCCATTAACTCGGGTGGGATTACCCTTCTAACTCAGAATAATGAAATCACTAAATTATTCCAGTTGAATATGAATGGAATTACAAGAGTTAATCACTGTAAATTTTATTGAAAATAGACCAAAACATGAGTAAAGATCAATTTTAATAGTGATAGTCACTTAATTCAATGGTGGACAGACCAGTGCTTAGTCCTAGGGCATGGAGTCACTACTACATAGTTTTAACCCTCTTAGTCATGAACATAAATTCAAGACAGTCATAGAATCTGACATAAGCATAGACATACCTTATATATCTACCCTTACACATATAGAAAATCAATTCATCAAATTCATTATAAAACTTGAATCCTACTGAAAATACTCCTAAGGCAATTTTAATCTTTCCTTGAAAGAACCCTAAAATTATTTCAAAATCTTCCTAACAGATGCATAAATTGAACATTCCTTAAACATTCAATCTACATAAAATTCAGAGAAACATAATGAAGACAAAATTCTCATCATATGTTTCAGAAAACTGTTGATGGATTTCATTTGTATTCATTATCAAAATTGCTATTACAATCAACAGTATTTCAAAACCCAAAAGATACCTATAAGTCTTAAACTAGATTTTTTATATTAAATATCCCAATGAAAAAATGGCTATCCCTTTCCCAGTAGTCTTGGAATCCTTTTATAACTAAGGATGCAACAAGCTATGGAATTACTGGGAAATATTTACAAAATATTTTTTAATTACAAATTGTAGTTGACAAAAACTGCAACCAAACACTGGTGGCAAAAGCTGGCGAAGTCTGAATAGGGTCTGTTGATGCAGTTTGACAATATCCTCTTCATCCTTTCAGCTTTTCTTCCCACCTGTTTACCTCTTTGGTGATGGGCCAATCAAAATACTTCACCTGTTCCAATTTGGCAACAGCCTCTGTCCATCTGGCATCAACGGTTGATCTGGCCTATGTAACAAATTTTGCCATGTCTCTCTCAACCTTGAATAGGTTGTCAATCAGTTCATTGCAGTATTGAGCATTCACATCCTTTTCTAGGTGCTGTTTCATCTCCTTATCTGTGAATATCCCATCAAATCCATTTATCCAATCTGACTGTAGCTTCAGAATGCCAGCTTCATCATATATTTTTGGGATCAAGGAAGGGCACTGGTCACCAAATAGTTGCAACTTAATATTTATCAGATCAACCTTACCATTGAAGAAACCATATGTGTTATTTAGCTCATTGATCATTTCTATTGTATCTGTGATCTTGTCAGGAAAATCATCACTGTATAACATAGTTGTCTTCGATTTTTCCATCAACCTGTCTCTTCCCAACCAAGTTTTAAAGATAGGTTCCAAGAATATCATGGCCTCAGAAGCTACCTGTGATGCTTCTTGTAATGAACCATATAGTGTATACACTATATTAGTCTTCTGCTTTAGAAAATAAATTCGATGTTGAAGTATTGGAAATATGATGGACATGACATTTACACTCTGTCCTTGTGACATTTCTTTGGAATGGCCTTCTGCCACTACTGAATCCTCTTTTGCCTCTGTGGTAGCATCTGTTTTAGTCTTTGACACCTCTTGAGGAATTGGAGTCTTTTCTCTTTTACTCTCCACTAACTCCTCTTTCAACTTAAAAATTTCTTCTTCCAATGTGTCGTTCTGAACCACCACCTCTTCATGCTTTTTTGCTAAGGCCATCATTTGGCCAAAATTTGTTTCATACGTCTTAGATAGGTCATCAAACTTTTCCAAGTTCATGAATGAGGCTTGTGTCATTAACTGATCTATCTCAATGCCTATAGTGTTCTGCAAGTTCCATATCATTCTATTTGCCCTCTTTTCCTCTCTGATAGTCATGACCAGAGGCTTTTGTGTAGCAGGGGCCAGTGACCATATAGCAAGAATCTTGGATTTAGGATCAAATCCTGATCCTTTCAAAACTTCATCCATCTTGAATTCTATTTTTAATAGGGTATCTTCTTGCCTCGTGATTTGATCAATGGGAAATGTGGACTGTAAGTCCCAACCAGGCATCAACATCACTCCACTATTTTGTACCAACAACCTGGCTTGCTCCACAATGATTAGTTCACTCTCAAGATCATAATCCTAGAGTGTTTTTACAATCTCCTCATTTTTATCTACACTTTCTTCACCTGTAGTCAATCCTTGCCTCAAGTCCTTTTGTTTCAACTTGATTAATTTTTTTTTAAATTCTTCAGACCTTATGAAATCATCATCTTTCATGAATTCATTAGCCATCATGACTATCTCGTCATCCTTTTCAAACAGAACCATTTGGTTATCCCCTTGGCCTTCAGTTGGAGGCTCTTTTTGTAATTATCTTTTTAAATTCCTAAAATATTTTCCATGCTCAGTAATGAAAGCCATCGCCATAATTTTCCTGTCCTGCATCATTTTGTGTTCTTTCTTCTATTTCTTCCTGGGTGGTTCTATAGAGGTAGCTTCCTCACCGACCTCTTCTTCTTCTAGATGCTCTTCCTCTTGTTGTTCCTGATGATCTGGGTCATGCAATGCCACAGGAATTGGGGACCCTTGAGACTGTGCATCCTCAGCACTAAAATATGGTACCTATGCCATTAGAGTGTCATAGGATTTAAGCATTCCCTCTATTTTTTGCAAGTATTGGAGATTAGGGAAAAATTCAGAGAAAGAATTGTCTGACTCTTTCAATTCAGCTTCTGCCCTAAGGAGGTTATTCCATTTCCTTCTCCTCTCCTGGATGTCATTCTTATTTAACTTATTCCTTACAACATCTTCATCATCCAGTGGCTCATGATCTCTAATCTTTTGCTAAGGAGTCATTCTTTTCAGGGTTGTTTGCATAAATTGTTCTGGATCACAGAACCTGGCAACTGCCGTAGACATTCTACATTGTTTCAAGAAGTCATTAATAGAATAAAAAAATCTTTTCCCAATGGAGAAATCAAAACCTACCCATAATCTAGGGATAAAAGTACCCATTCTATGTCCCTCTAAAACTCTTTATCAACCCAAGTGATTTGCCAAATAAATTCTAGGAATGCAATCCTAAGAGGAACAAACTTGGGGAGGATGTGAGGTGGTTGTGTACAACCATATACTCTAATGATAGTAATATAATCAAAGAAGAAAAATTCACCCCAATTGTGAGAGATAGGCTAGTTTGGAACACAATCCCAAGGTCTCAAAACTTTTCTGATTTCAAATGGAAGTCTATGCCTCTTTGTTCCCAATAAATTAAAAATTGGATCCACAATCCAATTGCAAAAGTATACAAATGATGAGTTGATGGATGAACTATCCCATACCTGAGTCGATCTTTGGATTGGTGCATCAACACAATACTCTGAAACAAAAAATTCAAGCTCTTTATCCATAGATGCCCTGTTATAATATAAAATCATATACGTCAGATGAGAATAATGGTTGAAGGTAGGTACTGGGGCATCTGACTGTATCTCCACTAATGCAGCATGAATAACATCAACTATGTATCCCACATAGTCATAATTAGTATTAACCTCTGGGTGTTGAATGTTCATAGCCATCATGAGTACATCTTGAGGCACTGTAGAATCTCCATCAAAACCTAAAACTCTGCTCAAGCCATACACCCTGCACTTTATGTAATGATAAAACATGGATAAGTCAAAAGGTGGTTTGAGATTGTCAGGAATTTTTACTAGGTGCCTATCTACTCTGGGCATGAATTTGGGTATTTCATATTTTTTAATCAAATGTTCTCTCTTGACATAGTCTGCCTGAATCTTCTTTAAATCAATATATATGCACAATGCACCAGTGATTCTGAATACTTCTACCACTAACCTCTTCTCTATCAAAACTAGGGTCTCTTTATTCTTGTTCCTGATTACCCTAGCTACTGGGTAGTAGTTTTTAGCTAGTTCCCTAATAAGACCAATGTCAATATAGACATCCGACACAATCAATTTCACCATATTCAAATCCCATGGATTGCAAATGGGGATTGCTTTAATCCTATTATTCCATAAATAATGGCATAATGTATTACCAGAGTAATTTTGGGTGACCAAGTTTCTGCATTGGCACCATCTATCTTTCCATTCATCCCAATTCGCATTGTTTGTATTCAGAGTCCCAAGAAGTAACTCAAAAAATTCTTCCATGTATTCTTTTTGGTGTAACCTCATTCTTTTCAGACCCATGCAAAGCAGTGGGAACAATAGCTTGACTCATCCTTCCTTTTCAAATTACTATCTCAGACAAACTATTTCAGACAAACAAGCTCTAACGGTCTTCACACAAAAAATCTTAGGATGCAGAAATGAGAGCTGTAAAAAATCAAGCTCAATCATTTACACTTATAGTCATCAAATTGGCATCTTGTCCAATTGAATGTCAAATTCTTGCACTTGCAAAATTACACAATCATCTCTCTGTAACTAATGCTTCCATTAATTCAAAC
The DNA here is from genome assembly GCA_018584345.1 of Thuja plicata. NCBI lineage: Eukaryota > Viridiplantae > Streptophyta > Pinopsida > Cupressales > Cupressaceae > Thuja > Thuja plicata. The sequence continues at coordinate 2,081,274 of MU226236.1, forward strand.
CATATGATCACTGTTGGAAAAAGTACACACCTTGTTTCCCTTTTTTCCCTCGTAGGCTTGGAATGAGCCACATGTCAATTTGTTGCCAACTCACTGTACCTTTCTTACATTTCAAACTTGTCCTTGCGAGTGAGCAACAAGACCCTTTCATTCTATCTGTCACACACTCACGATCTATCTTTTCTTTGGTTCATATGATTCATGACTGGACGATGACCTAACTGGCAGCTTCATTACTTCTCAATCGCCCACTCGCTATCTCTTAATGCTTTATGTTTGTATTTGAGTGAGTAAGTGATATCACTTTTCCTTTCATCAATCGTAGACTCATCGTTCATGACTTTACTTTCATTGAAATTCTGCGAGTGAGCGACATGATCTTCAGTACTCAGTCACTTCTTAGTCGCACACACGCTGATCCTCACTTATCATGTCTTTTCCTTGAGCGAGTGAGCAGGTTTTCAAAACAATCATGTATTATTTTTTGGTTGCGTAGTCGCCATGGATTTTTGATTTGTCTTTATACCTCAGCGGGTGAGTGACAACTACTTTCTTTATGCATTTTAACTCAATCGCTCACTCGCGCTGTAAGATTTTCCAGCTCATAAGCATTAGCGAGTGAGCGATGACCATTTTTTCATTGTGTCGCATACTCACCATTGAGATTTCCTTATCAATGAATCCTTTGTGACTGAGTGAGTCCCTTTATCATGCATTAATCGCTCACTTGTTGATCTTTCTTGACTGATTTTTCTTCATGAGCGACTGAGTGACAACTTTCCACTTTTCTTCATTGCACACCCGCGAGCATCTTTTCACTTGACTTTATACCTGAGTGAGTGAGCGATAACCTATCCTTTCTTTCATTGCGCACTCATGAGCTTAAAATTGGAGACAAAAAGTCAATGGCGAGTGAGCAGGAACAAAACTTAAACATTTAGTCGCGCACTCACACACTTCATAACATTGCATATCCACCACGCGACTAGGTGACAAGGATCATTTGATGCTGAATGCATAATACATCGCGTACTCACATTGCACAAAACACAATAGTCAAAACCTGCATGAGTGAGCACTTTCTAAAATATGACTTCATCGCGCACTCGCGGCTTCAAAAGACATACATAATAACTAAGCCCGAGTGCGCGATCAACCTTAACTTATGAAACTCGCTCAGTCGCGGACCCAAATATGAAAGACTTAGAACCACCGTGATTGTGTGATACTCAAAAAACTCAACTCATCATTAACTCACTGAGAATTTTAACAAAGAAATTTCTTTCCAGCGAGTGAGCGATCAACAAAACAAAACTTACTCGCTCAGTCACAAATTAATTTCTTGACTTCAAAAATGGATCGCGACTACGATTAAAACAGATTAATGACCAAATCGCTCACTCATGCACTTAACTTGACCTAACAGGACATAACCGTGACTACACGATTCATTCCAAACATGACTCATCACTCACTCACTCACTTAAAAGGTTATTTTAAAATATCAGTGCGGGTGGGCGACTAAGGCTGAAAACAGAGCAAATTTAAAAACTTGGCCACAAAATGACAATTTGACATGAAAACACATGGATTTGAACCAAAAGACGCAGGCAAATTTTTCAAAGCATATGAATTTGAAATTTTTTTTGTGCAGTGCTAACAGGAATAATGCCAAGTTCGTGATGTGGTTGCTTGCAAGGTTTGAGTGGCTTGGGAATCTTGTTGAGAAGTGGGTGCATTGGGTTGCGTTTGGATGCTAGGTTGTGGGTGGGGTGTCGAAGCATTTTGGGATGGTACTGATGGTTGGGCATGGAATGTAGGACCTTGAAGGAATAAAGGTTGGTTAAAGGCTCCCATGGGTGGCATACTTGTGGTGAATTGTGGTTGTTGTTATTGTTGTGGTGGAGGAATGGGGGAGGTAATGATGTTGTTGCTGAAGTATCTATGGCTTGTGTAGCTAGTGGTTGTGTGGCAATTGGTTGGGTAGCAACTAATTAGTTAATGGTAGGCTATGTGGCTTGGGTAGTGACATGCTGGGTTGGTTGAGATGTTGGAGGTTGCAAAGGATTGGAAGAGGAGGCACCCATAATGGAGAAGGGGTTTGACTACGTCATAGTGTAAACTATAGGTTGGGTGGTGGTTGGTTGGATTAATGGGGTATAACTGAGGCATTTTGAGGTGGTCTTAGGAATAGATCAATGATTTCTTCTACCACAAGCTAAAAAATGTTGCATAGATGTGTATGGGATGGGCTATATGGGGTGGCAGAAGTCCAAGTGGAATGGGGGTACCCTCACGTTGAAAGTTAGCAATGATAGTAGTGCAATTTTGACCTATGATGGCACTAACCATATGTGCATGTACAAGATGACTCATGAAATCTTCCATAGAGATGGCGGTAGGGATCTCATATAGATCAACCCATACATGTTTGATTTGTACTTAATTTTAGGGGTCAAAGGAGACCATGGCCTGTTGGTGATCAACTGTTGGGTTGGACGAACCAGTGGCAAGATTAGAGTCCATATCCTTCCTCTTCTTGGATTGAGTTTCAGGTGGCATGAAATGAATGACCTAAAATGTATGAAGGATTGATGTTTTTTGGATTTTTTGGTGTGAGGCTTAGGAGCTGATGTGCAAAGGCATTGATGATACCCAAATATGATGATGGTGATGCAAACTGGTGAGGAAATCCTAGGGATGATTTGGTATTGGATGGAAATGTGAATTTATTTACCTAACGTAGGATCAAATGGATGTGTTTAGTCAACCTAAGATAAACTTATGGTCTTTGGGAGGACAAGATTTGTGTTAGTGTAAACCAACCTTTAGACCAAGGTGACGAGGTTACAAGGACAAAATGGGATATCCTAAACAATGCTTAGTCAAGGAGTAAAGCTAAGGGATGGACAAGATGTAAGTTCTAAGAAAATCATAAGGATGTTCCACTAAGTGGGGGATGTTTTTTATTCTCTTAGGATATTGACTCAGATAGTGGATGACGTTGATTGATTGGATAGTCATTACCTAAAAGGGATGACTAAGGATGAATGCACTAAGGAGAATGCAAGATTTGTGAACAAGAAGAGTGAATGGATAGGTTTGCGATCTGTCAGCTAGTCATATCTCTTGAATTTGATAAAGGAATGGTTCAAATGATTCTTGCCCATAAAAATGAGACTGTTGTTGAAGAGGATCTTGTCATATTTATCATCTTCTTGGATTTCTTGTTGGACTGATTTCACAATGTGTTGATACTTTTTGGCCTCTTGGTTGGCAGTCTTCTACTCTTTGTATATGTGGGGTATTTGGACTTTCACTTTCTCATGTTTCTTAGAATCAGACATATGTTCAAGCTTGGTTAAATGTACCTTGGGTAGCCACAAGTTTTGTTAAAATGATAGAGTTGGGATTCCTTGAACTAGGCAGTGACTATGGTAATTTTACCTTGGTCTATTTGGGAACAATGATTATGTTTGTGACAAGTGAGCAAGTAATCTTTCAAGGGACAAAGCAAACTTGCAAGAATAACACAGATTTGATCTCTTTGGCAAAAGACTTGTACCTTTGAATGTGTATGTTCTGAAAAATGTTTTCAGAGGTTTTGTAAAATCAAAGACACGCACAAACAATTTCTACCTTAAGGAATTAGCTTAGCCTTGAAAATATTTTCTCACAAACATAGACACACACACGAAAGCTAATCAAAATATGACCACTGAAGACCAAGAAATAGGTCAATCAATGTCGTATTATCTGATTCCAAATGATCAAGGTGACACGAATGTGCGAGTATCTTGGGGAGGTTACCATCCTTCTTGCACAAATATTATCAAGCTTTTAGAGGTGAATCAGGTAGGCTACTAGTTTTAATGGATTCTAGTAAGATTCATGGCATCCTCCCAATTAGTTTGTATGCACGTGACTCATTCAAGAGCCTAGTTGACCATGACGATATGCTAGGGATAGTCACCTAGTTTGGGCTACCATCAAAATGCATCACCTAAGCTTGAAAAGATAAGACCAGGGTTTCCCCAAAGTCTTGTCTATATATCGGCCAAAGGGATTACCGGTTTGAGGTCATTCTCTAAAGGGGAAATGCACCCTCTTGACAAGCCTCACTAGAAGTAAAATAAGTAACTTAACCTTTCTCATCACCCAAGGTCCATGAAGGCGAGTGGAGAGGATATGAATATAAGCTACCTATAGTATGCCACTTATTTTATCAGGGATTTGCAATGAAATAAAATATCTCTAATGAAGTGTTGAGAAACGCTCCTTCAAACACACCAAGAACTCATTCTTTCCAAATTGACAATTAATTATCTAAATGTTTCCTATCTATGGCATCAAACACTCACGATTAGCATGCAAGGTTCTTCTTTGTTGGAAAGTAAAGGATAATGCTTTTGTAGAGGAAAGTATGATTAGTCAAAAATATGTTTTTTACTTCCTTAGCATTCAAGATTGTGTGAATTCGTTTTAAGCTCAAATTGAAGTGTTTTTTGTTGTCATTGCTTTGTTCATTTGACCCTTAAGCATTCAAGAATTGTGATTTGATATTTAAAACACAAATTGAAGTGTTTTTTTTAAATTTTGAGGGTTCTTTTTAACCTTTTGTTTATTTTAGTGCACCAAAACCAAGTGTGAGTTCATTTTATAGCACCAAATAACAATGAATTAATTATATTTTTTATAGAATTAGACAGAAATCCTATCGTTTGTACTTGTGATCCCACTGACTTGCAGAATAGAGAAAATTAATGTTAGCAAAACATGATCCCGTGGGGCTTTGACTTTAAACAATTTACTAATTTTGTACAAAATTAAGGTCTTATGGCGTAAAAATGTTAGACAACATTCCCACGTAGTCAAACCGCATTCCCGTCGACTGATGAAAGAAGGAAAAAACATAGAAAATAGAGAAGAAATAGGTCTCTGTCGGGCATAGAAGACCAGTCTATGGGATCGCAATCCTGCCAAATTTAACCCTGTTCCCACCTTAGTTTCCCATGATCCTGCTGAGTTTCAAGTTTTGCTGTTGTGGAAAAAATTAATATTCTACTGGGAATATGACCACCTATTCTTCCTTGCTCCAACCAGAAAACAAAAAAATACTTGCTAAAAAGCACTCAAATGATAAAAACATTAGTTTTTAGTTAGTTTTGCAAAGAAATATAAGATGAAATGTAGAAAATGACCCATGAAGTGGGTCCCACTGGACGTGCCAAAATGTATTCAATAAAAACTAGTGTGTTAGGGAATGAAATAACAAGTTAAAACACTCAACAAACTAATCTATTACAACATATATAATAAGATAAAAGAAGAAATAAAAAATAAAGCAAGCCTAAGAATGTGAAAACCTTTCTTAAACCAAGCAATTCCTCCTTGAAGTCTAGATTTGTCCAAAAGGATTGGATGTGTGCTCAAATGTGGAATTGCTCAAGCTTCCAAAGGATTGGCTTTGGAAGAATTTTGGCATACTAAGGTTATGGTTGATGATTTTTGTTCTCCAAAAGGGCATGATAAATTTTCATAAAAGGTGGATGAAAATGAAGGAGTGAAGGGTTCAATTTAAAGGCCAGGGAGAGGTATAATGAAGGGTCAAGATGCAAACTTGAGGAAGGGTGGAGATGCATTTGAGAGAGAGAACATGGATTGCACTTTCTCAAATGCCTCTCATTGTAACAAGTGTCACAAGGAGAGAGGTTTGGAAGAATGGGGGAATGTGACCATTTTGGGAGATATGAGAGGGGACAATAATGTATGAGATGGATAGAGTGTGTAAGAGGAATGTAAGAGCATTTAAGGAAGACTTAAATGCATATGGTTGCAGATTGGAGATGATGTGACTTGGGTTGACTTCTGGGATGGCTTAGGGTTTCTTAATCCTTTGATTAGGATTGTGAAAATGTTTAGGGAGTGATTAGTGTTGGATTAAGGATGATTAGGACAATGTGATGGGAGGAGAGAGAATCAGTGGAGGGGTTAATTAATTAATCAAGGCTAATCAACTAATTAAGAGAGGTTAGTATGTGTGAAGGGGTTGGGCCGATTTGGAACCATGGGTTAGGTGGTTTGAGGTAGATTACGTTAGGGGTTAAAGTTAGGAGCCATGTGCTCAAATAGATTAAAATAGGTTATTTTAATCACAAGTGGGATAGTAGGATAAAGTGAATTAATTTAAATAGATAAATCCATTTATTTAAATTAATAGAGGAAGGGAGATTTAATTAATTAAATGGTTATGGGTTGCCATTAGATTATTTGGACTATAATTAATTCATTAAAAAAAATAACTAGAGGGATGAAATAAATTAAATAAATATTAATATTTAATTAACAAATGCCCTAGGAGAGAACTAAATAAGATTACTCAATTGTATAATCAAATTTAATTGTCTACACTAACATTTGTGCTAAAGTTGATGATAATGTAGAAATTGCTTTATATGCTAGAAGGAACAAAAATGATTGGCTAATGGATAATGGTTGCTCTAATCATATGATAGATAAAATTAAATTCATGTCACTTAGAAAATATGATGGCGGTGTTGTTATATTTGGTGATAATAAGGCAACATATATTGTTTTTAAAGGATCTATTATAATTGATGGTAAGAATAACACTGACAATGTCTATTATGTAAAAGGTTTATATCACAATCTGTTGAGTGTTGGACAGATGTGTGAGAATGGTTATGATTTTATTTTCAAGGATGAAGGATGTGAAATTAGGAAGAGATGTGGAGATATAATTGATATAGGAAAGAGAACAAGAAGGAATATGTACCAGCTAGAAGAAGCATATGAAGGATGTTTCTTATTATCTCAGACCAATGATAGTTGGCTCTAGAATTGGAGGGCGTGTCAAATTAATTTTGATAATCTAATGAGAATAATCTCATCTCACACAGTGAGAGATTTATCCTAACTGCACAAACTGAAAAACATCATTTGCAAGAGTTGTCAAGAAGGGAAGTAGAGAAGAGAATCATTCAAGGAAAAAGATCATTAAGCTATCGGTGTGCTAGAGAATGTGTACACTGATCTCTATGGTCCAGCCATAACAAGAAGTTTTCAAGGTGAAAGGTATTTTATATTGTTCATTGATGATTATTCAAGAATGACATGGGTTTCATTTCTTAGAGATAAATCTCAAGCATTTGAGAAATTCAAGATATTCAAGGCTAGAGTTGAGATTGAATGCGGTAGAAACATTAAGTGTTTGAGATCTCATAAAGGTGGATAATTTACATTTGATGGATTTGAAATTTATTATGAAAATCATGACATTAAGAGATAGTTTGCAGCAACAAAAATATCACAACAAAATGATGTTTTGGAAAGGATGAATTAGGTGATTCAGGAAGGAGCTAGAACTATGTTGAGAGAAGTAAATCTACCAAAGATCTACTGGAAAGAAGTAGTGCATACTATTGTATATACGCTCAATAGAGCTCTATATCATAAAAAGTATGGCAATACTTGATATAAATTATGGCATGGATCAAGAGTATTGATGATTAAGTATTTCAATATTTTTGGGAGAAATTGTTACATACTAAAAGATGAAGACAATCTTGATAAGTTTGACAGCAGGGCTGATGAAGGAATATTCTTGGGCTATTCTACTAGAAGCAAGTTGTACCAGTGCTACAATAAAATATTGAACAAGATTGTGGAAAGCATAAATATGAAGGCTGATGAAGATTTTTAGGAGGTTCCTAAAAGGTGCATTGAGTATGAATCTGATGCAGAAGAACAAAGAAAAGAAGACAATAAATAGGAAGACGATATTAAGTTGACACTGACACCGACATCTAATACTAAGAAAAAAAGGTATGTATAGAAGAATCATTTAAAAAATAAAATTATTGGAGATAAGAACAAATGAGTTGTTACTAGAAGTAAAGAAACACAAGATTATGCTTTGTTGTGTTTACTTTTTGAAGTTCAACCTATGTCTATAGTAGAGGCTTATAATGATCAGAGTTGGATTAATGCTATGAAGGAAGAACTAAATCAAATTGAAAATAATCAACCCTTGGAACTTGTGCCCAGACCAAAAGACAAAATATGATAGGTACAAAATGGGTGCATTGGAACAAGCTAGATGAGAATGGAAAAGTTGTTAAAAACAAGGCAAGATTGGTTTACAAAGGTTACTCACAGATTGAAGGAGTTTTATTTGAGGAGAATTTTTCTCCTAGTGCTCAAATAGAAGCTATTAGGATGTTCTTGGTGTTTGTAGCATTCAATAAATTCAAATTTTATCAGATGGACGTCAAGTCTATATTCCTAAATGAAGAACTGAAGGAAGAAGTATACATTGAACAACTGGAAGGTTTCAGATCAGAAAAATATCATGATGTTGTTTGCAGATTGAAGAAGGAATTGTATTGGTCGAAGAGGTACCTAGAGCATGGTATGGTAAACTGGACAAATATTTGATTATTCAAGGATGGGCCAAAAATAATTTCTACTTCAAGGTAAATTTAGAAAAGATTTTAATTGTTGTTGTGTATGCTGATGACATCATATTTGGCGGAAAAGATGAATTATGCAAGAATTTTGTAGAAGAAATGAAGAAGGAATTTGAAATTTCAATGATAGGAGAATTAAATTTATTCCTTAGTTTGCAATTCAGTCAGAATAGAAAAGGAATTTTTATCTCTCAATCCATGTATATGAAGGAGTTACTGAAGAATTTTGGTTTAGAAAATTCAAAGCATGTTTTCACTCCTATTGTTACTGGCAACAAGATGACTAAGGAAGATGAATCACCAAAAGTAGGTGCAAGTTTGTATAGGTCGATGATTGGAGGATTGTTATACCTAACTAATACTAGACCAGCTATTATGTATGCATTATGTTTGGCAACCAGATTTCAGCAAGAACCAAAAGAGTCACATATTATGGCAGTAAAAGAAAATTTAGATAATTGAAAGGGACATAAGATATGGGGTTATGGTACCCTATATAATTATATTTTTCACTAACATATACAGATGCAAATTGGCTAGGTTTTTTGGACAAAAGAAGAAGTAACAGTGGTGGAGCATTCATTCTTGACTCGCAGTTAGTTGCTTGGTCAAGCAAAAAGTGGGATTCTGTAACATTATCCATTATTGAATCAGAGTAAATTGTAACATCCTCATGTTGTACTCATGTGTTATGGATGAAACAGACATTGAAGGATATAGGAAATGTTTTTGATGGAAAAATTCATATCATGTGTGATAATACCAATGTGATAAGTATGTCAAAGAATACAATGATGCATTACAAAAAAAATCATATTGACATCTGATAATACTTCATTAGAGAAAATGTGGAAGAAGGTGCGCTAAAGATGGAGTATGTACCCACAAAGGAGAAGATTGCAGACATATTCACCAAATCTTTGTGCAAAGATACTTTTGAGTATCGTAGAGGGAAGTTGGGGGTTCTTCCCTTTCCTAGTGCTCACTAGATGCACCGGTGTGTGCATTGATCTGGTACTTTCCATAGTTATATCTTTATGGATCGATGCTTGGAGGATTCCTCTCAGGAGGAGAAGAGTATTTCAACAAGGGGGATTTTTTCCTGGTCCTTTGTGATGTTTATCAAAGGGGGAGAAGTTTCTTGGTTGTTTTAGTGCTTTGTTATTACTAAATGTTGTCATCAATGACAAAGGGGGATATTTTTAGAATGTGAATTTGATGCTTTCCAATGGTGTTGTCATTAATGGTTGTCATTGATGTCAACATACTCATATCTCAACTTTTGTTGTATTGGTTACTATGTTTTCGACATAGTGTTGTATCGGTTATTATGTACAACCAAATTATTGTATTGGTTGGAGTGTCTGGCGTATTAGTTGGGGTGTTTGGTGGGTTCACTGATAGCTCGTGGTCCTTGGGATCTACATTGTGGTAGATTGTATGCTCGATCCTATCTTTAAGTATTCTAGTCTCAACTTTGTTTTTGTGATGTGTACCTTGGAGAAGGTTTTATGTAGCATGGCATGTTGTATTGGTCAAGGTGGTCATCATTTCATTCCTTCTCACCATGTGTATGTTTTGGTGTGACCTATTTCAAATTGTATAGTTGACATTTGTGGATCTCATGGTGTTGTATAAATAAGCCATAAACATAAGCAAGATAGAGAACATATACAAGTAGTATAAAAGTGTGAAGTATATGAGAAGTGATTACAAATTTGTGTGGAGGAGAATTGCGTTTGTGTAGAGTATTCTATAGATATTAAAGGTGGATTCTATTCCTTTTATATCTTTTGACAATGAGCCCTTATATTGGCATTGAGCCCTTTTTTATCAGTAGTGAGCCCTTGTGTATCAGTAGTGAGCCCTTGTACTAGCAGTGAGCCCTTGTGTATAGACAATGAGCCCTTGTGTATTGACAATGAGCCCCTATGTGTTGATAGTGAGCCTTCTGGTAGTGAGCCCTTATGTATTGGCAGTGAACCTTCTTATAGTGAGAATTTATGGTACTGAGCCTTTTGTATCAAATCACCCTTTGGTGTAACCTTAACATGTATGTTTACATTTTATGAGAATTAGCTTCTCTATGATTTTACCCATCTTGGGGTTTCCATGTAAATTTGGTGTTCTTGTCCATTTCATGTTTAATTTTTTGTGGATTTTTAACGTGCTAAACAAACAAATCTTAAGTTGTTATTGGAACTGTTTAAGTATTAACCAATAGAGAGAAAGTTTTGTAAAGTTGTGTGGGAATAACAGATTCACCCCCCTCTCTGTTATTCGACCTATTCAACACTATTTAATACAACTATGAAGTGTGAGGAGGCCAAGAAGATACAACATGAATAAATTCTTCACAAAGAGATGGAAACATTAGAGGTGAACCATAAAGCAAGATTGGAAGTAAAAAAGGTGCATTATGAAAAGGTATTTGAGGCACAAGGTGTATTGTTGATGGTCTCGCTGGCTCAAGCTGAAGAAACAAAAGAAGAGACTTCTAAGGTGAAGATTCCAAGCTTTATACAAGGTAAGTATCCCATGTCCATTATTGAAATTATGAGTGTTATGAGCCCTCATTGATTTAGACATCCTATTCAACAAGCTCAACTAAATCAACCTAGAGAAGAGGAATCATCAATTTTGTTACAAGTATCTATAGAGAGAAAAAGCCAATAATTTCCAAGGTTCATCTAATTTGTTTGATGAGCTTTTTTTTTTTTAGCGATGAAGACACTAACATTTAGATTAGAGCCATAGCAGTTCCAGTACAACAAGAGAAGGTTCAAGACTATTTTTTTTTACCATAATAAAAGGTTGCAAACATGTAAGCGAGTGTCCTCTCCCACATAAAATTGAAAATAACATAGAAGAGGACTATTTTGGGGATGACCTTGAATTTTTTGTGTCAGAATTGGATGTTGGTCCTTCTTTCTCAAATGAGACAAATCCAGAGTAGTTGGTTTTTTCAAGGAATTGGTTGTTAACTATAGGGTTCAAGCTGCATTATTTATAGAAATTCCTTTATTTGTTAGTAATATTGAAGGAAATATATGTGAAATAACATATTTGAAAAGTTGTGATTAGAAAGAACATGAAGAGGAAGATGAAATTTTTTTGATCCAAGACCAGACAAATGATTATAGTGTGGAGCAGAGTTTTCAAGGGCCTGATATTGATGCAAATTCAGTTGATACAAAATAGGAAGGCTAGAAAACTATAGATTTCCAAGGTATGAGTTTTGAAAACAATTAAGAGATCATTATTGAATATTTCTTCTCTTATATTGATGGTAATTTTATACCTTTGGAGGAGAAGGTTTGTGATCAAGAACATCAGGTAGATAAAATGATTTAGTGTTACTCGATAGATAAGTTTGAAATTGAGTTTGAGATTATGGTTGATATTTCACTGAGTTGATTTATATGTTTGAAATTATTGTTATATACATCTGGTAGTATTTGGGACTGTTGGATAACTAGAACTAATTGATTCACCCCCCCTCTCGGTTATCTAACAATTGGTATTAGAGCATACAGTTCTTAGAAGGAAAGTTTTCAAGGACTTAAGCTAAAGATCACAATATGTATAAGAAAGATGTGCGTAAGCTGAACAAGGACAACTTTTCAACATGGAAGAGCAAAATGAGACTATATCTATCAAGGATTGGAAAGGATGTCACACAATAATTGGATACTGAGTCCACCTTATCTATTGGAACTTTGATTATTGATCAGCTAAGAAAAATACATGAACACAATACTACGATGATAGAGCTTTCTTCTTTACTATTTGATGCTGAATTTGAGGATATCAAGACATGTACATCAACCAAGCAGATGTGGGACATGCTTACACTAGTTCATGGAGGAGATTTAAATGTGCATAGATCTAAAGCTTAAAGTCTCAGAGGAAAGGTTGATGACATGAGAATGAAAGAAGGAGAAAACATATCTCAGATAGTGATAGTGACAGTGGTGAGAGAGAACTTGACAAACTTGAAGCATTAATGGCTAGAAGATTTCATAAAGGTAAAGGAAGATATAAAGGTAAACTACCTTTGGTATGCTTTAATTGTAAAGAAATTGGGCAGTTTGCTACCAGATGCCCTAACATGAAAAATGAGGAAAGAAATAATGAAATATCAAATGATAGAAAGGATGATCGAGAATATAAAAGCAACCAACAGTATGACAGAAGAGTTAACCAAGATTACAATGACAAAGGAAAGAAGGCATGTTACCTTGTTGAAAATAAAGATGAAGACATAGACACCAACACTGATGAAGATATTGAGACAGTGTTTATAGCTATGAAATAAGATTCAAAAGAAGATGAAAGGTATGTTGAAACAATACTTAATTCTAAAGCTATCAAGAATGATATTTGGGTTATTGATAGTGGCTGTACTAATCATATGACTGGAGATAAAGAAAAATTTGAATTTCTTGAGCATTATAATGGTGGATCTGTTAGAATGGGAAATGATACACCTTGTTTAGTGAAAGGAAAAGGGACTATATTGATAACAAAATGATCAAATATGAGAATTCATATTGGGTGAAAGGAATTAATTATAGTTTTTTGAGTGTTTCACACTTAAATAACATAGGTCACCGAGTTGCATTTGAGAACAAAAAAGATAAAATCTATGATGAAACAAGAAATTTGATCGGCACTGGAGAACAATCAAAAGGTAATCTATTTTATCTTGACACTGCTGAAACTACTTGTTTGATGGCTAGAAATGAATATGTGTGGTTGTGGCATAAGAGGTTATGTCATGTGAATTTTGACAACATGGTTAAGATCAGTAAGAAAAGGAAAGTAAGAGGCTTACCGAGCATATCTAAACCTAACCTTGTCATGTGAAAGAATTGTCAAATGGGAAAAATGTCAAAATCTAGTTTTAAGAGAAAAAAAATTTCATCTAATGTTATTTTGGAACTGGTACATACTGACTTATGTGGACCTGTGAGAACACAGAGTTAATATGGTGACATATACTTTATTTTATTTGTTGATGACTGTCATATTCTTAAAAGAATAATTTGAAGCATTTAAGATGTTCAAATGGTACAAAGATAAAGTGGAAAAAGAAAGTGGTAAAGAACTGAAATGTTTAAGATTAGACAGAGGAGGAGAATTTATTTATGATAATTTCACTAAATTCTGTAATGATCATGGAATTAGGAGACAATTTTCTATACCAAGGACACCACAACAGAATGGGATTGCTGAAAGGAGAAATAGATCTATTGTGGATTGTGTTAGGACACTAATGATTAAAAAGAGTGTTACACAAGTTTACTGGAGGGAAGTTGTTAGTACTACTATATACACATTGAATCGAGTACAACTGAAGAAAGATTCAAACAAGACACCTTATGAATTATGGTATGGTTACACACCTAATGTGAGTTATTTTAGAATATTTGGAAGTTGATGTTATATTTTGAAAGACGATAGAAATGGGAAATTTGATTCAAAAGGTGATGAAGGAATATTTTTAGGATATTCTACTAAGAGAAAAACTTATAAATGTTTGAACAAGTCTCCTAACAAGATCATTGAAAGTGCAGACATAAGAGTTAATGAATTTTCTAAGAAGAATGATGTTGGAAGTAAAAGAGAACCATAAGACTATAGTAGATTTGTTTACAATGAATATCCTAACACTTTGCCCAAATAACTGCCTAACATTACTGAGAAATAGGGTAATGTTACTGAGCATCAAGATGCACCTACCGAGAATCAGGAAGATGTTGCAACTGGCAATCATGATCATACACCACTGGAGAACACAATTAAGAACAAACAATTGAACCTGTACTTGCAAAATATGTAAGAAGACATCATCCAAAAAATCATATTATTAGAGACACAAGAGCTGGGATGATGACACAAAGTAAGTTGAATGATAACACATGTTTGATTTGTGAATTTGAACCTAAAACTATTAGAGATGCACCTGCAAATGATGAATGGATTCAGGCAATGAATGAAGAAATTGAGTAGATATAGAAGAAAAAAAACATTGACATTGGTACGAAGACTGAGTGATAAGAATATAATTGGCACTAAATAGATATTCAGAAACAAATTGAATGAGAATGGAGATGTTACATAAAATAAGACAAGATTAGTATGCAAAGGGTATGCACAAGAAGAAGGTATTGACTATGGAGAAACTTTTGCATTCGTTGCTAGACTTGAAGGAGTAAGAATATTGCTTGCTTATGCTGCTTATAAAGGATTTAAAGTATGTCAGATGGATGTTAAATCTGCATTTCTGAATGGGATACTGGAAGAAGAGGTATACATTGAACGACATCCTAATCAGACAAACATGGTATATAAGTTGCACAAATCCTTGTCTTAGATTTGTCAGAATGATTGATTACAACAACTTATACTTGAAAGGAAATACTAATGATAAGATTCTAATTGCTGAAACAAGCACCAAGAGCATGGTATGAAAGACTACACTCCTATCTTATTAGTATTAGATTTGTCATAATGATTGATTACAACAACTTATACTTGAAAGGAAATACTAATGATAAGATTCTAATTGCTGAAATTTTTGTTGATGATATTATATTTGGAGGTAATGATAACTTATGCAAATCACTCTCTGACGAAATGAGAAAAGAATTTGAAATGTCAATGTTTGGAGAGATCAAATTTTTTCTTGGCTTGCGAATTTTACAAAAGGATGAAGGCATATACATTACTCAATCAAAGTAAATCAAGGAAGTACTGAAGACATTCAGATTGGAAGATTCAAAACCAGTTGGTACACCTATGGTCATAGGATGCACATTGACAAAAGAAGATCAGACAACTGAGGTAAATCAGACCTTGTACAGATCTATGATTGTAAAATTGATGTATGTTATACACATAAGACCATATATTGTACACACAGTTGGAATTGTAGCAAGATTCTCTGCTAATCCTAAAGAATTACATATGATTGTTGTAAAGAGAATTTTTAGATATCTGAAGAACCCCAAAGATTATGGATAATGGTACAAGAAAGATGGAAAGTTTGAACTGAAATTTTACACCGATGATAGAAAAAGCACTAATGGTGGAGAATTATTTGTGGGAGAAAGATTAGTTACTTGGATCAGTAAGAAACAAGGATGCATAAGTCAACTGTAGAAGCATAATATGTTATTTTTCTGCAAATTGTTTGAACATTGCATGGATAAAACAACTTTTGAAAGGTATGAATGAAGAGATCACTAACCTAGTGATAATTTATTGTGATAATACTAGTGCAATAAATATTTCAAAGAAACTGGTGATGCATGCAAAAACAAAGCATATATCTATAAAGTATCACTACTTGAGAGAATAGGTACAAGAAAAACAAGTAACATTGGAATATGTTCAATCAAAAGAACAATTGGCTAACATATTCACTAAACCCTTACCAAAGGATACATTTGAGTACTTGAGGAATAGATTGGGGGTCCATCCGTTGTCTATCGGTCACTAAGCTAATTAGGAGGTTACATCAACCTACATTTTATCAGAATATCAATTGTGTCAATGCAAAATTAGAAATGGACCATTATTGCATATCAGTACATTTAAGGTACATGATCTAAACCGCTAACCAGAGATATTTTATGGCTACTGAAGAGCTATATATTTTATTTTTGGTATTGGTGTCAAAGGGAGAGATGATTCAATGAAATATCTATCCACTGAAAGGGAGAAAAGGAGAAAAGAGAAAGGGAGAGAAATGAAATATCTATCCATTTCAGGGAGAGATGAAGAAAAGATTCAAATCTGCAAGGAGAGTCTGCATGGTGAGTTTTTATGTTGTGAAGTGATTAAACACATTATATGTACAAGCTAGGGAGAGCTACAAAATTTTTCATATAGTTGTAGAACTAAAGTTTGGTATTCTATGGCATTTTTATATTGCATATTTCATATTGGGTTGCCATCAATGCCAAAGGGAGAGATTGATGAACTACAACTGATTGTATGTTTGAAGTCATTTAGTTGATGATAAACTGAGTTATAGATGAGATGATAGATATTAATCAGTTAATGTATTGTTATTGATGTCAAATTTTTTGAGTATCATCGTGGTAACAAACATCTATTATGGATTGAAGATTTGGAATAAACAAATTTTATGCAGTTAGTAATTGAAGAATTTTGTATACACCAAGTTAGAACAAAGGACACCGAGCAAACACAGTGTATATCAAGCGTAGTATTAACCGAGAAAACTATCACCGATGCATCACGGTATTGAAGGTTTTTTTTATGTTGATAAAATGACTATCAAAATTCAAGATGATCAGATGAAGGAGATTGAAACATTTTTTTTGACACAACTGCCAAGGAAGGATTAAGTGGCAAAATCAATGATGGAGATCAAGAGACAAAATCTAAGGATAGAAATTAAATGAGTTATGATGTCTATATAAGAGACTAGAGATTCATTATGAATCACACGCAAACATGCACATACATATTGTTGAAGAGATTAACTTCATGCATGACTGATCAAACTGGTTGAAGACATAACTGAGTACTTCTACAGACAACATTGAGCGAAAGAAAAGAGTATTTACCGAGCATAACATAGTATGAAGAATCAGAGGAACTGAAGTGATTATTGACCAGAGGTATTATGTACTTAGCATAGAGGTATTATTACTATATCAGTTTAACCATTGTTATAGAAAAATCTCTTAACTGAGTAGACTAAACAGTCTTTATTATGATATTCAAGGAATGTTGATTGTTTTCTTGTTAAGCCCATAATGAATGATTGGTCAAGGGAGAACTGCCAGTGATAAATCCTCTAACCATGTCACACCTAACAGTGTGCATTGTAACCTTTAATAGGGTTGGCTCTTCACTAAGCTCACTTCAAAGAGTGAATTATTTTGGGTTACTAGTCCCAAGTAGTTTTTTCCTTAGCAGAGTTTCCAATTTAAAAATCTATGTTAATTTGTATGGATGTGTTGGATTGTTATTTTTCTTTACACATTACTTTATATGCATTGATCGGTAATCATGGTATTGATTTACTGCTACTCGGTAGATAAGTTTGAAATTGAGTTTAAGATTACAGTTGATATTTCACCAAGTTGATTTATATGTTTGAAATTTTGATATATACATCTGGGAGTATTTGGGACTGTAGGATAACCAGATTCACCCCCCTCTCAGCTATCTAACAAAGACTAGTAATAAGATTCAAGAGTGTATCATGACAAGAGGTTGCTTAATCATGCATCTTTCTTGAATGGAGCCTAAGCATGAGGTTAAATTTATTGAAAATATATATCCAACCCGTATATACACCTAAAACCTATGTTGGTTTTGATCACATTCAGAAGGTATGTGATAGGTCTTATCATTTTCAAGATATGCTTTAGGAGTTGCTAATATTACCAGTTATATTGCATATATTCTTAATTGTCCATATGCATGTGATTGATACTTTGTTGGTAAGAAAAAGAAGTTACTTTAACCAATCAGTAAATGGATGTATCTGAGGTATTAATGGTTGATTTGTTAGTGTAGACACCCAAAAATGGACAGGCTTGCGACTTTACATTAAAAACACTAATTTTCATCTATTAATTAATGGTTTTTTAATCATTAATTAAATCATCTATTTTCCTCTAAATTTATTCGCCAAATCATCTAATCAAATTCCCAAAATTAATTAAATAATTAATTTTATTTAATTAATTAACCTTAATTGATTAATTACCACTAATTAATTAATTAAATTCAATTTGCTATAGTTTAAATTCAAATATTTAAACTTACTAATTAAATTCTTCCAATTAAATTAATTTCAATTAAATAATTTAATTTCATTCAATAAAGCAATTCTAAATAAAAAAAGAATTCAATTATCTCACATGTTGAAAACTTTAATTAAATAAATGAATTAAATATTCATTTATCTTCAAAGAGATAACTCCAATCAGATCACATGGGTTACTCCACCCATCTCTCCAGTCGACATGGGTAGCTTTACCCACCTCTCCAGTCCACATGAGTAACTTCACCCACCTCTTCAGTTCAAAAAGGTAACTCACAATTAGCTCTTCGGTCAACCAAACTCTATCTTCTCTTTACCATTTGAAGAGGTGGAGTTTACTGATGGCTTCTCCAGTTCCCTTTGATCTCAACTGTTCATCTCCCTATCTCTGGGATTGATCTCAACCATTCATTTCATCTCCAATTCCTATATAATAAACCCTTCATAACCATTTGAAAGATCCAGGATTTCAAGCTCGCGTGCACAATTACTATGTCAGTTTGGTTCTAGCATTCAAGCCATCTTGCGATCACACACCCATTTCAATTAGCAAATTCTCGACACTTCTCAAGTTGTAGACGCTTCCACACCAATACTGAGCATCAAAAATAGCGTTTCGGAAGGAGTAGAGAGAGACAATAGAAGCTTCAAGCACTTTGGGGTTTGCATTTATTTATTTTCCTTTCATTGCTTGTACATTTTATTGGTTACGTTTCAAGTTATTTTTTTTAGTAGTTCTTGGGTACTTGATTTATATCATTTATAAAATCGTTGCTACTAACCCCCGCCTTTGGAAAGCTTGGGAACCACGAATCATGAAGAGGAGGCGTACATTTTGGTGAACCCGACGTGAACTTACACCCAGCGTGAAATTTGGTCATATCTTTCAAACCGCATGGAATTATTTTATGAAATTTTTTTTAGGTTGATGCTAATCTAAGGAGGCCCCAAACAAAAATTCAAAATTTTCTTAGTTTTTTTAATTTTATTTTTATAATTTTTCTATGATATTTCATTAAAAATCCTTTCTAGGCACAAATTAGAGTTTATTTTCAAGAAAATTATATTTTTGGAAAGGTATTGAAATTATAGAGGGGGTTTATTCTCTGTGATTTTAATTTCTGTGAAATTATTTTGCAAAAATAATAGATCTTTTTAAACTGGTTTTTTATGATAAAATGGGTCCCTAGGGCACAAATTAAGGAATTATGATCTAAATTTTTTTTTGTAGGTATTACTTGACGTAATAAAGCTACTGTCCAAAATTCAGATTTACTTGAAATTTTTACGATTTTTTATATAAATTTTATGATATTTCATAAAAATTTAATTTTGGACACAAATTATTTTGCAAAAATAACAGATATTTTCAAGCTAGTCTTTTATGATAAAATGGGTCCCTAGGGCACAAATTAAGGAATTATGTTCTAAATTTTTTTTTTGCAAGTATTATTGGATGTAAGAAAGCTACAGTTCAAAATTCAAATTTTTCTAAATTTTTCTAAATTTTTTTATGATATTTCATAAAAATTTAATTTTGGACACAAATCAACATTTCTTATCAAAAAAAATACATTTTTGGAAAGGCCTTGAAATTATACAAGGACTTTATTATCTATTATTTTATTTTTTCTAAGAAATATTTTCAAAAAAAGAAAGATCTTTGAAATTTTTTTTTTGTTGTGTGTTCTTAATTTCTTGGTAGGATTGAGAAACTGACTAATGGCCAAGAGGATAATTAGACGCATACCAGGTGCTAGAGCATTAAGAGCTTCCAAAAGGAGAACCATCAACTATCAATCACAACAAAGGGCTATTCTCGCAATCATAGTTGAAGATCAAAGCGAAGCATACACGAGGTACATTGATTCAATTAAGAGATTCGTAGGTAAGTATAAAGTCACCATTAATTTCAGCAATCTCAATAATCCCAGAGTTTCTGGATATTCTGTTGTCTTGAATTGAGAAGCTTTCATTTTTTTGAGATACTAAAAACTTGTTGGAAATTTGACTATACTGAATTATATGACTCTATTTAGTGTTGCCATTATGGAAACAAAATCATATGAAGTTTTGGAGTCAGCACACATTATCAGAAGATCAGAAATTGGCTAAGTACAGAAAACAGGATAGAGCAAGGAACAAACTGTTATAGTTTTGATTAGTGTGTGTTCATTTGTTATCCAAATGATATGTGCCTTTGAAGATAAGCTTATGAGTATGTTTACATGCTAAGTCTAAGAGAGCATGATCAGATCTGCAAGTATGAAGAAGATACAACCAATTGAAGAGGTATAGCCAGTGAATGCCAGAACAGGACAGAGATTGTGGAAAGAGCTTACAAAGATTGTTTTGGCGCAGAAGTTGCACTTATCATTAGGACTTGTACCTTTGGATTAAAAAGATAGTTGAGTGCACCTAGAACCCCTTAGTAGAATGGGATAGCAGAAAGGAGGAACATAATAATGCTTGATACAGCGTGCACCATGATGATTGAAGGAAAAGTGGCGCATACATATTGGAGAGATGCAATAAACACAACATTCTATACTATCAACAGAACTCAATTGAGGCCAGGTGCAGATAAAACACCCTATGAACTTTGGTTTGGAAGTGTACCTACAGTAAAATATTTCAAAATCTTTGGCAGCAAGTGCTACATCAAGAGAGATGATGGTGTTGGTAAGTTTGATGCTAGAAGTAATGAAGGTATTTTCCTTGGTTACTCTACAAAAAAAAAAGCATATAGATGTTTCAATTTAAGATTGAAAAAGATAATTGAAAGTACTCATGTAAAAATTGATGAGAATTTTATGGTTCAAGAGAGATACTATGAATATGCACCTATGATTGAAGATGAACCCAGACCTAGCAGCAAAGATACTATTATTGAAGAAATGTTTGATTGCATTGATGTCTCATGCAATGACCCTAAATCAAGCAGAGAGGAATCACAAATTATAGGAGAAGAAGACACACCTAAGGTTCCAAAATTTACATCTAGATACCAGTCTAAAGATGATATCATTGGAAATCAGAGCAGCAGCGTTTTGACCAGGTCAAAAGAAAAAGGTCTAGCAATGGATGAAGATGTATGTTTGCTTTCACAAATTGAACCTTTAAGTGTTGAAGATGCTTGTAATGATTCTAATTGGAAGAATGCAATGAAAGAAGAATTAGATTAGATAATCAAAAATGACACATGGGAATTGTTCCCTAGACCCAATGACAAAAATGTGATTGGAACAAAGTGGGTATTCAGAAACAAGATGAATGAAGATGGTACAATGGTAAGAAACAAAGAAAGATTGGTATGTAAAAGATATGCATAGAGAGAAGGAATAGATTACACTAATACATTTGCCTCTGTGAGCAAACTGGAAGCCATAAAGTCATTTTTGGCATATGCAACATTCAAAGACTTTAAAGTTTATCAAATGGATGTAAAATCAGCTTTTCTGAATGGTGATTTGAATGAAGAAGTCTACATAGAACAACCTGAAGGATTTAATCTCTGAGATAAACCAGCCATGGTATGCAAATTGAAGAAAGCACTCTATGGTCTTAAACAAGCACCAAGAGCTTGGTATAAGAGACTTGATGGTTATCTTACCAAGATTGGATTCAAGAAAGGAGCAGCAAATTATAACCTATTCACAAGAGAAACACCTGATGGATTATTGTTAGTTGCTATATTTGTTGATGACATTATCTTTGGGGGTAATGACAAGCTCAATAAAGCATTTGAAAAAGAAATGCAGAATGAATTTGAAATGAGTGTGATTGGTCCTATAAAATACTTTTTGGGACTGAATGTAAAGCAAACAGATAAAGGTATATTCATTAATCAGTCTAAATATGTGAAGGAAATACTGAAGACTTTTCAGATAGATGATTGTAAGCCAATATGCACTCCCATGATAATAGGAAGCAAGCTTTCAAAAGATGATGACTCCACAACAGTTGATAAGACATTGTACAAATCTATGATCGGTAAACTCATTTATCTAACTCATTCTAGACCTGACATATCTAATGTAGTTGGCATTGTTGGAAGATTTGCAATTGAACCCAAGAAGAATCACCTAATGGCAATCAAGAGGATATTCAGATATATAAAGGGAACTATAGACTATGGTTTATGGTATCCTAAATCAGAGAATGTACAACTTCATGTGTATACAGATGCAGATTGGGCAGGTTGTATTGATGACAGGAAGAGGACTTCAGGAGGAGAAATATTTCTTGGAAACAAGTTGGTTTCTTGGATAAGTAAGATGCAGAACTATATTTCTTAGTCAACAGCAGAAGCTGAATATGTTGCAGTAGCACTAAATTGTTCAACCATGGTTTGGATCAAGAAGATGGTTAAAGAATTTAGCATTCAGGTTGATTATCCTATTGTTATTCACTATGACAATACTAGCACTATCAACATGTCTAAGAACCCTGTGATGCACGCAAAGAAAAAACACATAGAGATCAAGTATCATTTCTTAAGAGAAAAGGTTGTAGACAAAGAAGTTAAATTGGACTATGTGAACACCAAAGAAAAGTTGGCAGATATTTTCACAAAGCCCTTATCAAAGGATACTTTTGAGTATCTCAGGGAGAAGTTGGGAGTAATTCCCTCTCCTGAGTCTGTTTAGAAGAAGCAGCAAGAACATCAGTCATTAAGTGACTGATGAATGGTTGACTACTCTACTTCTAGAGTAGTACCTGTACCTAAAAATCTATGGTTCCCTTTGCCATTGATGTCAAAGGGGGAGTATATAGTAAGGAGTATGTACTAAGGGGGAGCATATACTCTGGAGGAGTATATACATGGAACAAAAACACAGACAGAGGAACTGCAGCAGTTTAGAAAAATATTTTGTTGAGGATATTGAGAAGATTTTAAAAGAAATAAGACACCATGAATAGAGGATGTTTTTGATATCATATGTTTCCATCAATGTCAAAGGGGGAGATTGTTGGAGATTTGATTCTGAGCAGTTGATTGATTGTATGTTTGTCATTGATGTCAACATATAATACACAGTAGTAATTCTGTATGTACTTATAAAAATGATGATGTGAAGACTTGCGTGGATAGATAAATGTTGTTGACATGTTTATTATGTTATGTTCATACATGCAGACCTAGATATGATGTTTTAGTAAAGTTATGTAATTCTGTTATTGGCAGTTATAGTTCTGGAAGTGTAACGGTTTAGGGCTGACATATATCACATGTTTCTTGAGTTGCACCTATCTTCTGTATATGTGTGTGTATATTCATGATTAGTTATGAGTTGATGATATTAATCCAAAGGCGCCAAACGTGTTTCAAGAAGATTGCAAAGTTAGAGTTAAATTGGTGAGGCTAACTTAGTGAAGCGTTGTGTCTATTCAGTTTATACTTGCAGGGTTGTAATAATGCTTGAGTGCTTAGTAGAACCGACAAGGATGTTATGAAGAGTTGTCTTATAGGTCCCATGATCTCATACTATGAGGAAGATACTTATAGCAAGTCAAAGGTGACATGCTAAGTGTGAATGATACGAAAAGATAAGAAAGATGTACAGAGCAGATTATCAAAGTTGGTTCATTCATCAAGAATCTATGTGAAGAAGAAGTGAAAGATTGCAATATACTAGAATTGATCAAGATAGCAGGTCTACTCTACAGTTCATCATCAGATATAGTGCATATCTATTATACAGAAGGTTGTAGCCTTCACCATCAAGCAATGAGCTTTTAGACAGTGAGTCCACCACCACTAACAGGGTTACTTGTAAAAGACTCCTAACAGGGTCCGACCCTTAACCGGGTCACTATACGTATTGCATTTTATTGTACAACTCCTAACAGGGTTGAAATATCTTCTAATAGGGATTACTACAAATAAGTATAGTTTATTGTGGGTGCTAATTCCCACCGGGGTTTTTACCATTTGGTTTCCCCGTAATCAAATTGTGTGTTGAGTACTGTGCTATCTGATTAAGCATTTACTTGTTGTATTCTAAAGTTAAAGAAGTAAAAAAGAACTGAAGTTACTGATAACTGATTCACCCCCCCCCTCTTAGTTATCCTTTGGGACTATTCTAACAACACTTTCTTTTGACAGGTTCGAATCAAGGAGGCAAGATAACAATACAACATAAAATTCATTCACTTGTCGATTTGGGTTTAAAAAGAACAGTGTTTGTCACACATCTCACATCTCACATTTAAAAATTGGGCTTAAAATTGACATGAGGACTAAAATTGAACAAGGCAAGTAATTTCTCGATTTGGTGCATTAAAATTGAGCAAGCAATCAACACCTACTTTTGGGCTTAAAACTGAACACTTGTGCTTGTGTGGTGGTGTAGCTAAGTTCACATTTCAAATTTTTAGAGTTTAATCAATTTACCTTGTGTCTTGAGTTTTGGGCACACTTGCACAATCTGTTAGATTAAAAACCTTTATACTTTTTAGAAAGGCCTATCCGGGGAATGCGCTTCTTCCTCAGAGAATGACCTTAAACTGATAATCCTTTTGATCAGTATATAAACAAGGCACAAACCAAAGTTCCATTTTATCTAGCCAAGCTCGGGTGAGGTGTGTTGATGATAGTCTGGATCAGGTGAATAACCCTAAAGAGCCAATGTGGTCAACTAGGCTCTTAAGTGAGTCACACATGTACAAATCGATTGGATAGATGCCACCGACCATTACTACAACCTTGTTATTTAGAGACCAACCTGATTTACCTCTGAATAGGTACCTTATTATAGTGCAAGGGGTTGCAAAATTTCCCCCAAGATTCCCAACATATGTGTCCCATGGGATTTGTGTTGTGAAAGAGATCTTCACTCCACGGTAACAATACCTGGCAACGACAAAAACAAAGGTGTTTACGTTGTGGACCTTCATGTCCTAGTAGTGTGACAATTGTTGTGTGAGCTAACAAAAATTCAAGCATTGGGCCTATAACATTTTATTCTGAAGCCATTGACCTAGATTAATCGGTCTGTTCATTTTTGAGACCTCGTGATAACCTTGCAACTTGAAAAATTTGTAGAACATACACATTGTCAGATGTCATTCTTCAAAACACAGTGTATGTTGTGCTTGTCCTTTGATCATTTTTTGAAAATGCAAAATAAACATCCAATTGTCAAAATGAGTCAAACGTGTTAAAGTCCAGGGTTGTCAACATCAACTATCTTGCAAATCAGATGCCTTGTTCCAAAATATCAAAATTGTCAGACAGTGATAATTATCCTCTAGTCTTTTTGAGACTGTTCCCCTTTTACCGCAATTTCTCGCATTTTGCCACAATTGACGGAAGTCTACCGCAGTTAACTTGTTTATTGCCGCAATTTCTATGTTTATTACCACAATCAGTGATAAAGTACCGCAATTGACCATTTACTTTACTGCAATCGGTGGAGTTGTACCGCAATTGACAAGAGATACATTATTCTTGTTTTGACCTGAAAACCTTGAAAGAACTCTTCATTTGGTGTCCAAAACTAGTGTCTATCCTAGGAAAACATGAAGAAAATTGTGTGAATCACTAAACATTAAAGATCATCCATTCTCTTAAAAGCATGATTATTGTCTAAAACATTGTTAGTTCGAAAGCTCAGACTCGAAATATCTTGATCCCATCATATCAAACATCATCATTATCTCTATCAAGTGAATTTGTCCAAGGCAAAGGTCAAAAAATCTTATCTTTTTACATCATCACAACTTTGAAATCAAGATATATCAAAATCTATCCTTAGAATTACCCTTATCCAAAACATAACTCGAACTTCCTTAGAAAGGTTATCCTTTTTTGTTTGCTTTATATCACTTGTTTTAGTTACAAAATCTAGACCACACTATGTCTCAAACACCTCATGAAGGGCCTTACACAAGGTCAAAGGCTAGAGCACAACTTGATGAGTCATATGTCAATAGATTCCCCACTTGGGAAATAGAGCAAGAGAACAATCCTTTCGTAAATACCAGTTTTTCTCTATTCATTGAACAACCCCGTGGGTTAGCTTTTTTCCAAAATGTCACAGAAGAAAAGATTGAACATGTTGAGCAAGATTCTTATTCCACAAAAATATTTGGCATTGTTGTAGAGAGGAATCCCAAATGTTACTTAGTCATGTTGATAAAGAAGGGAGTCAAACTCCCCACTGAATTTAGTGTATTGACCATATGGCCTGAAAACCCTCTCGCAGGTCAAAACACTACTTAGTCCTCTCAGATGCTACTTGTTGTGTCTCAAATCTTCCCACCATTGGTAATACCCACATTGGCATAGACGATATCCAATCAAACCAATTGCACAAACCAAGCCAGCACATCTTCCACTCAAAGCATGATAGGCTCGCAACTGAGTGCACCCATGGTCACTAGTATGCTCCCACCTTTGGTCACATGGCCGGGACAATCAAGCTCTCATGCTATGCCTTCCATCCCACCAAATACCAATTATTCTGAAACTATACCACTACTACAGTAAATTCATACTAGTCTTGGGATCAACACCTCATGCCCGTAGGGATCCATCTATGTAGGTATGACTTACAGTCAATGCCCACCCAAACCTACACCTTTGCCCATTCTGACATCAATCGAACCTCTGCAACAACAAACCTAGCTTCAGTTGCCACAATTCCAACCCCGACAACAGCAACCCCAGCTTCAGTTGCCTCAAATCCAACCCCAGCAATAACAACCCCAGCTTCAGTTGCCTCAAATCCAACCCCAACAACATCAACCCCAGCTTTAGTTGCCACAATTCCAACCCCGACAACAGCAACCCCAACTTCAACCCCAACCTCTATAGCAACAATATCAACCCCAACAGTATCAATCACAGTTTCAACAATAACAACATTCCCAATCCAAAAAACAAATGCATCAAAACCCACTATGGGATACTCATGTAACCCCATTTCAAAACCATATGGTGGGAAATTAATATCAAGTCCCCAGGATGAAATCTTATGTTCCTACTCAAGGGGCACAAAGGCGCACCCTCATACCCACTACAACACAGAGGAACATTGTCACACATCAGCCTCAGTATCAAATGGACATGTTGATGCAATAAATGCAAACCCTTCAAACCCAAATGATTGATATGCAAAATTAGGGGCAAACCAAATCCTACACCACAGAGGATTTATATCCATACCCCTTTCACCATTCTCTTCACATGTCTCCATTCCCAACTCACTTCTCAGTATCGAAATTCAACAAATATAGGGGCAATACCAACCCTATTGAACATATCTGAGAGTTTTTTCCTAGTTGCATTGAAGTCACCCATGATGAGACATATTTAATGTGACTGTTCCCACAAAGCTTGGCCAGACCAGCAATGGATTGGTTCTCACATTTACATCATGGCATTCAGTCTTGGGGTGAAATGGCTAAAAAGTTCATCGCTCACTTCCATCACAACATCGAGCGCAAGGTCTATGTCAAGGACCTTTGTGATATCAAACAGAAGGATGGAGAGTCTTTTGTGTTCCTATAGATATGGAGGAATACTACAAATGGCATATTGTATGATGTGCCCGAACAAGACCTAATAGTCATGTTTGTTGAAAACCTGATCCCAGACATGTAATTCACAATAGAATTGCAGTTAGCTCCAAACTTCACACAACTCATCGAACGAGGAGTTCATTGTGAGAAGAACTTAGTCAAATGAGGAATCCTTGTAGATCCAACACAAACAAACACAAACAAAAATGCAACAGACAAAGCTAAGTGGTGGAACAAAAACAAAAATGTCACCAATGATGGTGTCATTAATGTGAAGACAATCAACTATGCACAACCCAAGGTGTCACTGCAAGGAGCACCTGTGGCCAACCAACAACCCATAGGGCCCACTCAACAAGCATACACCCAAAACCAACCTCCCCCTATCCAAGCGACCGCTGTGTCAAACAGTCAACAACAGACTCAACGCAAACCATGGTTTCAATTCTAGCAACAGGATTTCATACAATTAGGAGAGCCGATAGAATCAAATTTTTGCAAGCTAATACAATCCCACACTATCACTCTCCTGGAAATTAGGGAATTTGAACAAGATGCCAACAAACCAAGGTGGTATAATGACAAGGAATTTTGCAAATTTCATTGGGTTAAAGGACATAAAATCTCTAACTGTTACCGATTAAAACATGCTATCCAAGATCTGATTGATACAGGGGTCATCGATGTAACAAATACCCAAGCCAAAGGAACAAATGATAACACTATCTTCAATGACACCTTTCATGATCACAACAAGGGAAAATCATCTGGGTCTAGTGGATCATCCAAACAGGTCAGCTATACATATGCCAACAGTGATAACATTATCAATTGCCTCAATCCTTCAGATAGCCATGTGGCTACAATCACTATCAAAGACCAAGGTAACAAATGTGTTGTAACCACACATCATACCAGATTTGTCTTGCAGGGAGTACCATCCTCATCTACTATATCTGCCAATCCTAATGCAACCTCAGATCAACAACCAAGCATAGTGGATCAACTAAAGCACACACTGGCCCAGATCTCCATGTTTGACCTATTTTGCATATCTCTGTAGCATAAACTAGCACTTGACCAAGCCCTTCAGAATGTAGCTATCCCAAGGGACATAACACCTGAGAGCTTCTAGACGATGGTTAACCATATAGTTTCTAACAAACATGCAACATTCATAGACCATGATTTGCTGTTGCATAAACCCCTACATAATGATCCTTTTCACTTGCTTGTCCAAGTCCATAGTAGTGATATCCATAGAGTCCTTGTTGATGGTGGGGCTAGATTAAACATTTGTACTCTAAAGTTAATCAAGAAGCTAGGATATTCAGAATCAAGCATTGATGTCACAAGGAGGATATATATCAGAGCTTACAATGAAGAGGAAAGATCCTCTAAAGGTATCATTATTCTACCTGTCCGTATTGGTCCTATGGTCAAGAACACTCCCTTCCAGATCCTAGATCTTGAGTTGGGATACAATATGTTACTAGTGTGACCATGGATACACGAGATTCAAGACGTACCTTCAACATACCATCAATGCATCAAGTTCCCACACTAGGGAGAATAAATCATCATAGATGGAGATCCCAATCCTTTTCAATACTGCAATGTGGTCCAAATTAGCACTGACAAATAGGTACCCTTAAACCAAGACACAAGCATCCCCTCCTCTTTAGATTCAAATCCTAAGGATGTCACATGGAAAGTAGGAAAAATATCCATTACCGAAAAGGGTTGTGGTGAATACAGATATGAGGAGGCTTTCACTATCATGAACATGCCTCCGAGCCCAAAACATATGGCATGCCACAACTGGTTATTATAATAGAAACTCTAGAGCCTGTTCTATTTAGATGTCCACCCACAAATTTTGTCAGATGGGGAGACATTGCAGAAGAAAACCCATTTGAACAAGATATCAGTACATGGTTGTACCAAGATCCACAAGAGACACCTAGACAAACCCTACCCCTATCAAACTATGGAAATGGTTATACAATTTTACAAAGATTTGGGTATGATGGTACAAAAGGTCTGGGGGCAAGACACCAAGGCTTAATGGAATTGTCTCTCCCGCCAACCCAGAGAAACAAGAGTGGGTTAGGCTATTGGAAACAAAGAACCAGCCCTGTAAACCAAGACATCCCAGTTGATCAAGAACAAATAGCAGAGATGCACCGAGGGCACAACTCAGAGCATGTCTTAATCAACAATATACTACAATAGTTGTTGCCTGCCGAAGAGGGAACCTCTCAAACCTAAATAAACCTCAACATAGCCTTCAATGATAACAAAGGAAGTGAGACATATGATGAGCATTCTATCGAAACTGACTCCCACAAGTATGAGTGGAGATCCCTTCATGACTTTGAACCATCGATCCTAGATTATTCCCCTTGGTCAGACACTATCATAAAGCTGGAAGACTTATTTGACCAACTATCCATTAATGACCAACCTTGCATAGACAAACATGTCATTCTCCAGTCTTCAAGTGATGTGCCCACACCACATTCTAGGTTTGTCGAAACCCTATCTGAAGTCCCTTTCAACCAAATAAAGTCAAACCAGCACGAGGGCCTATGTCTTGTACACTTAGAACTAATAGAGTGGGATCAACAAGGACCGCCTAACATAGATGTTTTTTGAGAATGATGAGGCCATTGAAGACTTCATGGGACTTAGAGAGGGAATGCCATCAGGAGATCATAAAGTAGGTTTCTCCTTTGACCTCGACAGATTAGCATACTTTGGAGAGGAAGCCCCTCTTTCCAGTCATCAAAACAAATCAAAAAAGAAAAAATAATCGTCAGTAAGTGAAAACTGAAAGCCGCTTACTGACACAAAAAATGATAAAAAGATAAAATAGGATATATCTTCTAGTGAAAACCTCACTGAGGTGCTAGGATATGAAAAGAAGGAACTCCTCCCCTTGACAAAGGAGAAATTGACATTACTAGTAGAAGAAATAGAGGAAGTCAATTTGGGAGATGACAAGAACCCAAAGAACATATACTTGGTGAAATCACTCACCCTAGAGGAGAGAGAACAATTCATCAGTTTCTTTAAGGAAAGAATGGTCAATTTTGCATGGTCCTACTCAGATATGCTAGGATTAGATCCAGAGCTAGTACTACACCATCTCCCATTGCTACCCAATGCCAAACCTGTCAAGCAGAAGCTGAGAAAGATGCATCCCCATGTTGCATTGCTAGTTAAGGAAGAATTGAAAAAGCTCCTGGATGCCAAGGTCATAAGACCAATACCATACACAGAATGGATATCTAACTTGGTACTAGTTACAAAGTATAGTGGTCATATACATATTTTCACAGACTTCAAAGATCTCAATATAGCTTGTCCCAAGGATGACTTTCCTTTACCCAACATTGATATGATAGTAGATCTAACCGCTAGATATCAAATGCTATCACTCATGGATGGCTTTTCGGGGTATAATCAGATAAGGATTGCACCAGAGGACCAACACAAGACAAATTTCACATGTCCCAGGGGAACATATTGTTGGAATGTCATGTCATTTGGTCTAAATAATGCTGGAGCAATGTATCAAAGGGCCATGACAATTATCTTTCATGATATCATCCACAAAACAATGGAAGACTATGTGGACGATATGTTAGCCAAGTCAATGCTTCGTAAAGATCATCTACAAGTATTGGGACTAATCTTTGATAGAATGCAGGAATACAAGGTCCATTTAAACCCAAAGAAATGTGCATTTGGGGTCACAACAGGAAAGATACTGGGGTTCATAGTATCTCATAGAAGCATCGAATTAGACCCAGAGAAAGTCAAAGCAATATTGGACATGCCTCCACCATCGAACTTGAGGCAACTAAGAGGGTTACAAGGAAGGCTCCAATCAATTAGGTACTTCATAGATTAGCTAGAAGACAAGTGCCACCCATTCCAACATCTACTACACAAAGACATCAAATTCATATCGACAAAGCAATGCAAACACACATTCTAAATATTCAAGGACTACCTCCTCAAGTTTCCTATATTGGTGCCACCAGTCCAAGATAGACCATTTCTTCTGTATATCTTAGCAAAAGAATTAGTATTAGGCATACTCTTGGTGCAACATGATGACACAGGTAAAGAAAGGGCCATCTACTATCTAAACAGGAACATTGGTATGATATGAGCTCAACTATACTCCAATTGAAAAGTCATGCCTTGCTATTGTCTTCACTTCCCAGAAGCTCAGACATTATATGTTGAGTCACCAAATAAATTTGATAGCACATATTGATCCTTTAAAGTACCTCCTAAGTAAAGCAGCGCTCACCGAACGACTTGCAAAATGGGTAATGATCTTAAGTGAGTTTGACATTGAGTATGTAGACAAAAAGGCCATCAAAGGGCAAGTGATTATGGACCAATCATTTCTGACTTTCCTGATGAATCTATTATGACACTACAACCAGTGATTGAGGTATGGCAACTATACTTTGATGGGTCATGCACAAACCATGGTGCAGGGGTAGGAATAGTGCTCATCACTCCAAATAATGATACAATTCCAAAATTTGTCAGACTCAACTTCCCCTACATAAACAACATAGTAGAATATGAAGCACTAGTCATCAGTTTAAAGATAGCAATTCAATGGAGAATCAAGAACCTTAAGGTCTATGGAGATTCATAGTTGGTAACTAGCCAAGTCAAAAATGATTATATGACAAAAGATGAAAAGATAATACCATACAGAGAAAAAATGGAAAGCTTACGCACCAAGTTCCACTACATCTTCTTCGAGCAAGTACCACAAGCTCAGAACAAAGATGTAGACGTAATGGCTACCATAGCACCACTGATCGATATGCCAGGAAACAAAACATGATTCCATTTTCTAGTAGAACAACTCTTGGTGCCATCACATCAAGCATCCATCACAGAATCAACATGCGTCCTTGTTGGTCCGAAAAACCCCATGGTACCAAGATGTATACAACTACCTCCAAAATAGTGTATTACCTCCCAATTTGTCTAGAAACCAGAGAAAGTCCCTCATCTACCAAACCTCTAGGTATCTCATCCTCTCAACTACTTTATATAAATGAAGTCTAGATGGAACGCTACTACGATGTCTCACTTCCACGGAATCCCAGAGAGTTTTGTACGAGGTACATGAAGGAATTTGTGGAACCCACGGAGGTGGCAACAACTTAGCTAAGAAGATCATCTGCATGGGATACTATTGGCCCACAATAGAGATAGATGCACACAAACATGTACAAAGGTGTAGACAATTTCAGATTCATGGAGACCTCATCCATGCACCAGCCCAAGAACTAAATCCTATCACATCACCATTCCCATTTTCTATGTGGGGATTTGACCTAGTGGGCAAAATTACACCTTCTTCAGAAAATGGACACAAATAAATCATAGCAGCAACAAAGTACTTCACTAAGTGGGTGGAAGCAATTCCCCTCACTTACACTACTGGAAAGCATATATCAATGTTCATACTTAACCACATCATCTGTCAATACGAGATTCCTCAAACCATCCTGACAGATCATGATATGCCTTTCCAAAACAAAGATGTTGATGAGATATGTGAACAATTCCATATCAAAAAAGGGTTCTCTTCCTTTTATTATCCTCAAGGGAATGGCCAAGCTGAAGCTACAAATAAAACAATGTTGAAAATATTGAAGAAAACGATGAACAAATTAGGACAAGACTGGCATTTACAGCTTAGTCCTGCATTATGGGCATATAGAACTAGTGTGAGAATACCTATAGGGCCACTCTTTTCTCCCTAGTGTATGGATCAAAGGCGGTATTATCCCTCAAAGTGGAAATCCCATCCCTAAGGATATCTTTGAAGAACCTGATTACAGACGAAGACTACAGAGTAGCAAGGCTCAGTGAACTAGAGTTACTAGATGAAAAAAGATAGCATGCCTTCAACCACTTACAAGTCTATTAGAATCTCCTTAGAAGTAACTATCATAAGAAGTTGAGGTCATGAAAATTTGAAGTAGGAGACCTTGTCCTCATGGAAAATCAAAAGAACCAAGCAGAGCGAGTCAAACCCGAAAAGTTCAAGCCTAACTGGCTAGGACCATTTGTAATTGTCAGCTCTACCCACAGTGGGGCATACATACTGGTGACACCAGAAGGAGATTAGCTCCCCGGATACATCAACAACATTCACCTCAAGAGGTTCTACCCTTGAGGTCTCTATGGTTAAGGCACCTATCTACATATCCGAAAAATACCAAAAAAAAAAAAAAATACAAAATGTTACCTTGGTGAAAACATGGCAATCAGGCGTCTTGGCAACAAAAAAAAAATTAAAAAGAAAAAAAAGTAAAGAGAAACAAATCACTCTCTCAGTGAAAACCTGGAAAACAGGCGCTACTGAGTAGGTACCTTGGTGAAAACCTGGCAAACAGGTGCCAAGTGTTCAATTCTAGCTTCGCCATTAATGAACTCCAAGATCAAAAAGCTTGAGCACACTTCAAATGGAAGCCTGACTACCCAAGATATATCCAGAAGTACATTCCCATCTGAGAACCAACACTTATCCATGGTTAGTACTATTCCACCAGACTAGGGGCGATTCTAAATGCCCTAAAAAAATCCAAAAAATCAGAAAACTCATCAAAAAATCCTAAAAAGATCAAAATCCTGAGAAAATCAATCTCCATCAAAAACATTCAAAAAATTGCAAAATCCCAAGCAATAAAACCAACTCGGTTATCAAGAAAGAAAAGGGCGATTACACCCAGTCAATCAATGTCACAATCATGAGCTTTGTGAATCAACATTAGGCTCATCTGACACAACTTTATCAATCTATCAAATCGATCAGCAAGCAACTAGTGACCAAGCCAATCTATCAATTGTCACAATCATGAGCTTTGTGAATCAGCATTGGGCCCATCTGACACAGTAGGATCAGCTGCCAAAATGATCATAATCAATCAATCAAATCATATCAATCATCTTACACAGTGATGGATACTCTCAAACTAGATAGGTTAGTCTTATATGAGTAATCTATTACTAAAACCAGACACACTCAAGCAATCAAGCCTATCTAAAGAGTCGAGCCAATCAAGAGAATCCAACTGAATCAAGGAACTATCCAAAAAAGTTGACTAGGTCAGTTAGTCAGTCAGATGTCAGTCTATATTTCACGGTTGTGTTCTTACGCTACTCCAAGATCCACCATGTGAGGAGAGTAGCTATGATAGCTCATGACTTATTTTCTTTGATTGTTGTCTGTTGAATTTTCACTTCGATTTTAGGGCCATGATGATTTAGGATAAATGCGGTAGGCGCTGTCACTTATCTAGCAACCGCACAGTTCCATGATTGAGCTTAACCCTAGGAAAGAATTGGACATTCCTTCTCTTTTATTTGCTTGTTTAGTTTATAGAATCAAGAGCTCGCGGTGTATTTAGATGGACTCTGATGTGTTGGAGTTCTATCTTGGTTTCTATGGTCTTTTCTTTTATTTTGCAATCAAGAGATCGCAATGCTATCTAGATGGACTCTAGGGGTGTAGGAGTTCTATCTTGTTTTATTTGTCTTTTCTTTATGGAATCAAGAGCTCGTGGTGTTATCCAGATGGACTCTGGGTGCATAGGAGTTCTATCTTGGTTTCCTTTTTTCAATTTATTCAGAGGACAAAGTGGTATCCAGATGGTCAATATCTGGGTGCTTTTAACTCTCTTTCTTTTCAAACAGGGAACAAAGATGAACCCAGATGGTCAATATTTGGGTGCACTAAGTTCTCTTTCTATTCAATATCTCTACTCCTGGTTATCAAGAGGTCGTGGCGGTATCCAGAGGGTATGTGATTTGGATGCATTAGACACTCTTCAGAATTTCAAAAAATAAAAAAGATGCAATGATGACAAAAATTGGAAACGCGGCAGCGTTGGCTCACTCATCCATTCTATCAATTCATATCAAAAAAATCCAAATTTCCTTTCTATCATTCCTTATCTATTAATCAATCCCAGAGATCACATTCCAAACTAACTTCCTTCTAACTAACACATGCATTAATCAAAAATTTTGTGCATGGTAGATTGCATTCATTTATTGCATAAGAAAAATCCAAAACATGTGCATAGT